>CM056055.1:219037215-219482215 GCA_029574335.1 Rana kukunoris | reverse complement strand
TAATTTTAAAACTGATATACCATAACAGAGAGAAAAAAAAAAAAAAACATTAATAAGATGTTTTATTTATTTTTTATTACAACAAGTAAGTGCTCTTAAAAAAACAAACCATTTTTCTAATAATTTCAAAAATGTGACGTATAATAACTGAGAAAGGAAAAAAAAATGTAATTTTGTCTTTTTACTACATTTACTAGATTTTGCAAAATGTGATATAATCGATGTATTTACACCCGCCCTTGAAACTGTTTTCTAACGATTTTTCTTTCTCTTTAGCCCTAAAAACATAAAATGTACATTTTATGTTTTCAGGGCTAAAGAGAAAGAAAAATCCCAGAGGGAACAAACTAAACAAGCAAAAAACTACTGAATAGCAAAAAAAAAAAAAAAAAAACAAGTCAGTAGTTTTCCCTAAAATAATAATAATAAAAAAAAAGATTTTTTTAAATTTTTATTTCCAGGCCTGACTGAGAATCCAGGCGGCACTGTTAGTTATCTTCAGGCACAGTCGCTGTGTTTGGCTCGGCTTATCGACTTGAAGCAGATTTTTTTGCAGGCCTGTTATCTCGCTCTTTACATGTCCCTTCACACAGAACCGGTGGCCCCACATAAATATCTTCCTCCAAAGCCCAACACCTTCCAGGATTTGGCACGGGGAAACGGGTGATGTGTGTGCTGGAAGGATTTACTGAGGATTGAGCCTGCGGAAAGCCCCCAAACTTTATATATATTTTTGTCAACTTGCAAAAAAAAAAAAAAAAAACATGAGAAAAAAGCGACGCTGGATTTGGTTGTATTAAACCCAAAAATTCTGGAGTAACAGAAAAGCTCCATAAAAAAGTATATAGTTTAAAGGAAATCCAATGTTTTATGTGAAGATTGACTTTCTACTGGCAATGTTTTTTTGCTAACACAAGGAATATTCCATAAAAGGTACATCAATCTTAATTTTTTTTAATATAAAATAATGACATTTTAGTTACCTGAACTAAGCTTTTAAAGTAAAAAAAAAAAAAAAAGGAAAATTGTTCCCCTTCGAAAAAATTCTATAGTCATTGTGACGGGAGGGCCCGTGGAACCCAGAATCCCTGGGAAAGGTTGGGAAACCCATATTTCAGCTGCCCATGCACCTCTGATGTCTAAGTCACCCTGTGCCATTCTGGCCGAGAAAATATATCTTGGATTACTTAACCAACTTAAGACCCGGACCATTATGCAGGTAAAGGACCTGGCCCCTTTTTGCGATTCGGCACTGCGTCGCTTTAACTGACAATTCCACAATCGTGCGACGTGGCTCCCAAACAAAATTGGCGTCCTTTTTTCCCCCACAAATATAGATTTATTTTGGTGGTATTTGATCACCTCTGCGGGTTTTATTTGTTGCGCTATAAACAAAAATAGAGCGACAATTTTGAAAAAAAAGCAATATTTTTTACTTTTTGCTATAATAAAAATCCCCGAAAAAGATATAAAAAACATTTTTTTTCCCCTCAGTTTAGGCCGATACGTATTCTTAATAAATATCCCCAAAAAAGATATATATAAAAAAACGTTTTTTTTTCCCTCAGTTTAGGCCGATATGTATTCTTCTACCTATTTTTGGTAAAAAATCGCAATAAGCGTTTATTGATTGGTTTGCGCAAAATTGATAGCGTTTGCAAAATAGGGGATATTTTTATGGCATTTTTATAAATAATTTTTTTTACTAGTAATTGCGGCGATCAGCAATATTTTTTGTGACTGCGACATTATGGCGGACACATCGGACAATTTTTACACATTTTTGGGACCATTGTCATTTTCACAGTGAAAAGTGCTATAAATATGCACTGATTACTGTGAAAATGACAATTGAAGTTTAGGAGTTAACCACTAGGGGGCGATGTAGGGGTTAAGTGTGACCTCATATGTGTTTGTAACTGTAGGGGGGCGGGGCTGGACATGTGACATCAGTGATCGTCTTTCCCTATATCAGAGAACAGACGATCAGTGACACTGTCACAATGAAGAACAGGGAAGGTGTGTTTACACTCACCTCTCCCCGTTCTTCAGCTCCGGTGACAGATCGCGGGACACCGGCGGCGATTGGGTCCGCAGGTCCCGTGGGCGCGGTCACAGAGCTTCGGACCGGGTCACAAGCACGCCGCCGGCGGTACGCTCACGAGCCCACGGCTGAGCCTTAAAGAGACATGTACATGGATGTGCCCAGCCGTGCCATTCTGCCGACGTATATCGGCGCAAAGGGGTCCTTAAGTGGTTAAAGTGATTTTTAATGGAATTTTTTGAGATATTTCCATTGTCTAGCAGCAGAGCAGATCTTACCTTTATACCAATAAATGCCGGATCCTTGCTGCTCCCTGTCCTCATTAGTGTGATAGCGAGAGTCCCCGAGTTTTCACAAACCCGATAATACGGCTCAGCAAGTTGTAAGATTGACCACTGCACTTCAAGACTGAAAGAAGTCAATTATATTAATGTACATCCAAACAAACAAATGAAACAAACACAAACTTGTATGTCCTGTAGTTAGCTTAACACTAAAGCCTCGTACACATGATTGGATTTCCATCGGACAAAAAGTAGGACTTTTGCCTGAAGGGCATTGGCCAGGAACTTGTCTTGCCTACAAACGGCAAAGAATTGTGTTTTTTCAGCTCTTTAGCGCTACCCTTTGGGCAACTTCTGCTAATGTTGTGTATATGGTGAGCACTGCTTCTGAGCATGCGTGTTTGTACTTTTGTAGTTTTGTCCGAAGGACTTGTGTACACACGATCGGATAATCAGATAACACAAATTTGTTGTCGGAAAATGTTAAATCATGCTATCCATAATTTGTTGGCTGAAAATCCGACAAAAATTGTCCGATGGATCGTACAAACGGTTGAATTTTCCAACAACAGCCTGTCATCACACAATTAAGGGCCTTTAGATTACATTCACAAAGCGGTACCTTACAGGGTCCATCCTGCGACGGAACATGGCCGCCGAAACGCACTGTAAATCAAAATTAGGAGACGGCACCCCTCGCACCCCCCATGCTACGCCACTGCCTTACCCCATCCGAGTATGTGGTGAGATAACCCACAGCTTTTTTTTTTTAAATGTGGTATTTACTTAAAAATGCTACTAAAATACTGCCTGAGTTATTTTATGAAGTCATTCAGTATTTTAGTAGTGAAGGCCTGCAATAATTGATCTTAACACAGACTTTAAATAGCTGGTTGCTAAGGAGCAGGCGGCCGGCGGCGTTCTTAACAACCAGTAACTGTAATGGTTGTTCAGAAGTGGGCGGCTTTCATGTCCTTACAAACCAGTAACTGTCATGGTTGTTCAGAAGTGGGCGACCACCATGTACTTAACAAGTTACAACCGATGGGTCATCAGCTGTCAGCGGGGATTCCCTGCTGACAGCTGAATGTAAAAAAAAATATGCCGGCAATGAAAAATTAAGAAAATAAAAATGGCAGGGGGTTTCCTCCTCCAATCCATACCAGCCCCTTCCATATCTCTGTAACTCTAAAACAAACTCAACTGTAACCCTAACATTGATCCTCCCAGTACCCTCAACACTAACTCCTGATGCAATGCCAACATTTTGCCTCCCTGTATTCTCAGAAATATCCTTCCTTGGATCCCTAACACTAACCCTCCCTATAACCCTAACTCTAACCCTCCCTATAACCCTAACCCTCCCTATAACCCTAACACTTACCCTCCCTATAACCCTAACCCTCCCTATAACCCTAACACTTACCCTCCCTATAACCCTAACACTAACAGTCCCTATAGCTCCAACACTAAACTAACTGTGACCCCTAACACTAACCCTTCCTATAACCCTAACACTTACCCTCCCTATAACCCTAACACTTACCATCCCTATAACCCTAACACTAACCGTCCCTATAACCCTAACACTTACCCTCCCTATAACCCTAACACTAACCCTCCCTATAACCCTAACACTTACCCTCCCTATAACCCTAACCCTCCCTATAACCCTAACACTTACCCTCCCTATAACCCTAACACTTACCATCCCTATAACCCTAACACTAACCGTCCCTATAACCCTAACACTAACCCTCCCTATAACCCTAACACTAACCCTCCCTATAACCCTAACACTTACCCTCCCTATAACCCTAACACTTACCCTCCCTATAACCCTAACCCTCCCTATAACCCTAACACTTACCCTCCCTATAACCCTAACACTTACCCTCCCTATAACCCTAACACTTACCCTCCCTATAACCCTAACACTAAACAGTCCCTATAACCCTAACACTAAACTAACTGTGACCCTAACACTAACCGTCCCTATAAACTTACCACTAATCTGCCCTGGGCGCTTTAGCAGGAGGGCGATGAAAAAGTGTAGGACCTGCAACCTAAGTAATTCACAGCTCATGGGGGTGGGGTCACCTAGGATGCTTGTCGGAACTTGTCCCTGCACGGCTTAGCAACAGATACAATGGTGTTGTCAGCGCAAAGAAATGGAAGGAACCTACATCTCAGGAGGACTTTTATTTCCAGCCGGGTCAGAGACTTGAAATCCAAAGCTGTCGGAATTCACATCTAACGAGGGGTTAATGACATAGCGAATCAGCCTCTGATCGACATCCTTCTGTGTGAAAGTTCTTCCTATGTGGTCACCTGTGACATAAAACCCATTAAGTAACTTGCAGATACAAAATTGTTAAAGTTGATGTAAACCCAACCTAATGACTAAGTCACTGTGTATCAAAACCAACTGCCATTTTTTTGATCCTTTGTTACAAGGCCAGATTTTTATTTATTTCAAAGCAAATTTAACAATAGAAGTTAAATGAGTAACACTGGGGCTTTTTTGGTTTTGTTTACTGGAACTTGGTGGAACTCAGGTCCTCTGCTCACCACTATCACTTGTAAACACAGAAGTCCAGCCCGGCACTTCAGCCCCGAGCCTGTTTTTCAGTGTTTACAAGTTAAAAACATTTTTTTTTGCTAGAAAATTACTTAGAACCCCCAAACATTATATATATTTTTTTCTAACATCCTAGAGAATAAAATGGCGGTGGTTGCAATACTTTATGTCACACCATATTTGCGCAGCGCGCTTTTTTGGGAAAAAAAATCCCTGTTTTTAAATAGATTAAAAGACAACAGTAACGTTAGCCCAATTTTTTTTAATATTATGAATTCTACAAAATGCATGTTTTTAGTTACATAGGAGGTCTGGGGCTAGAACTGTTGTTCTCACTCTAACGATCGCGATGATACCTTGCATGTGTGGTTTGAACATCGTTTTCAAATGCGGGCGCTGCTCGCACGTGTATTCGCTTCTGTCCGCAAGCTTTAAAAATATATATATATATATTTTTCTTTCTTTATTTTTACACAGTTTAAAAAAAAAATCCCTTGTAATAGAAAAAAGCATGACAGGTCCTCTTATGCCCTGCACACACAATCGGTTTGTGATGTAATCTGGATCACATCTCATATTTACACAAATGCAATAAAAAATATATAGAAAAATTGCCCTTTAAGAGGTAAGGGGCGCAAGTAAAGTTTTGACGTCGCTTGTGCCCTGCCATGGTATGGAGACAGGTGGGGACCATCTTGCCCTCACTCATCTCCATACCCATCTAGGAAGAGGACCCGATCACTTCTGTCGCTACTGACGGCTCCGGTAAGCGGCGGAGGGCGAGAGAAAATGGTGGGAGCGGGGCCATAACGGTGATCTTGCGGCTAATCCGCTGCAGAGACCACCATTATCGTTAACCGGACGGCTGTCTAAAGCTATGGATACTTGAGCTGCTGCCATTACCGAGATATCCCTCTTCAAAGTGCCGCCGTGTATAATCGCACGGCGGTCCGGAAGTGGTTTTAAGTGACAGTTTGTAAGGAGATTTTAAGGAGGAAGGGGGGAAGATGGGGGCAGTGGAAAGGGGGGCTGCACACAGAGGTCATAGCCAAAGAGGGGTGCAAGTGAGATGTGGATAGTGGATGTAGAGCTAAGTAGCTGTGGAAGAAGACTGAACTTTGCACTCTGTGTGCAGCACACTCCTAAACTCTGCACTATGTACGTAGTGAAATTTGACCACACCCATTACTTAATGGGGTTCGGAAGATGTGTATGGTTGAATTCCTGAACGTATTTTCTTAAAAAAAAAAGCCCTGCGTAAAAGAGAGGGTAAATTTACACTTTTCCAATGCATTGCGTTGTAGGTCCACTGCCACGACACAACTCACTAGACATGTGCACTGCTGAAAAATGTATTTGTTTTAATTTTGTTTTGTAAATTCAACATTTTGGAAATTAGAAAATTAAAAAAACTTGTGAATTTATAAGTTTGTAAATTCGAAATTCGTAAAATGTAAACATTTAAAAATTCGGGAATTCGGAAATTCAAAAATTCGGAATTAGAAAATTAGAAAATTCGACAATAAGAAAATGAGGAAATTTGAAAATCTGAAAATTCGAAGATAAGAAAGGAAAACCTGAGAATTAGAAAGAATGACAAATAACGAACTAACTAATAATAACTAACTTACTATTAAATTATGGGTATTGGAATTTCCTTTCAAATTTGGCTATTAGTGAACGTAACTAATACAAATTTATGCAAAGTTACACATTATCCGAAATAAAGAATGCCTCATCTAAAAAAACGGAATGAAACTAAATATTAATAAATAATAATAATATGTTTTTATTATTGTTATTTATTATTATTAATTTGTTACGTTCTGTTCAATTAGATGCGGCATTCGTTATTACGGATAATCCATAGTTTTCTGTTCATATTTTCGAATTTTTGTTTTTATGTTCGGATTTTCATTAATATTTTTGTATTTTCGGATTTTCGAATTCCCAAATTTTGCATTTCCAAATTTCTGAAGTTACTAATTTTCGAATTTCCGAATTTCTTAAATTTAGAACTTTGGGGTTTTCAAACTTCCAATTTCTGAATTTCCGAATTTCAGAGATTTCGAATTTCTGAAATTTCGAATTTTTGGATTTCCGAATTTCTGGAATTTGGGGATTTTCAAACTACCAATTTCTGAATTTCAAAAATTTCTGAGATTTTCGAATTTCTGAAATTTCTAATTTTCTAATTTCCGAATATTCTGAAAAATTCAGAAAAATTCTAATCTACACCTCCATACAAAGTTTGAGGAACACCTTCTTGCTGTGATGACTTCCATTGTCTTTACCTGTCTTTGCATTTTCCAAGTGTCCGAAACTGGGAGATCTTAGAATGACGTAGAGAAGTTCATCATCAGCGCTGTCGGGATCCGAAGCCTTCAGGTTGCGTGATGTAATCTGGATGACAGATTTCCCATCTTTCAGGTTTTCCACCGTAGTTGGTCTCTCCTTCTGTAGAATTTTTGGGGACATTTTATCCACATGTTCCACCTTAGCAAAGACAATGAGTGTGTTAGACCCGTGTGTTGTGGTAATGCACAATAAAACACGTGATGCATGGCTGATGATATTCTGCACAGTAGTTATAATTTTAAGACGCTAGAATGAGCAGCTGATGACCTCCTACTGAAAGGGCTGCAAACCGACCCTCTGACTGCAATCATTTTTGAGTCACCAACCCTGAGCAGACATACTTGTTCTGGATCAGTGACTTAAAACACCAAAGCCAGTCATCATGGCAACCAGGCAACAGTGCTGAAGTCAATGTGGAAATAAAAGTGGAAGGCAAGTATAAAAACCATGCCCCACTAACCTGTTTCACCCAACATGGGCTTAATGGGCGAAACACGTTAGGGGGGCATAGTTTGGGAGGGGATGGTGCTGAAGTCTTCCTGTCACATTTTAAATCAATCGGCTTTGTGTGTGCGTTTCTACCTTTTCCCTGTATGTTGTTAACAGAAATGTGGAGATGTATTGGAGGGCTGGCAACGCCTTTAGGGTGCCGGACTCATGGGTGAGGACATCCCTCATTCACAGGAATTTGGAGATGGATTGGAGAACTAACAATGCCTCTAGGTTGCCAGACACAGGGGCGATGACATCATTCAATCACAGAAATGTGGAGATGGATTGGAGGGCCAACAACACCTATGGTGACTCAGGGGCAATGACATGATTCACTGTATTGGAGGGCTGGCAACACCTCTAGGGTGCCGGACTTATGGGTGATGGCATCCTTCATTCACAAGAATGTGGAGATGTATTGGAGGGCTGGCAATACCTCTAGGGTGCCGGACTCATGAGTGATGGCATCCTACATTCACAGGAATGTGGAGATGGGTTGGAGGGCTGACAACGCCTTTAGGATGCCGGACTCATGAGTGATAACATCCCTCATTCACAAGAATGTGGGGATGGATTGGAGGCCCTGTAGGTGGAGTGCAGAGTGGTGCCGAGGTAATAATTTACACAGGCAGGTGCAATAGAAACTTGTATTGAAGTAATGTAGCAATGGTTCACAAACCCGGGGAGCAGGCTGCCCAACCGGGTGCACGGTTTCCAACAACGTAGACAGAGCAGACAAAAGCCAGATGGACAGTGTCTGTTGAAAGGGGCAGAATGCGGTCTGGTCGACTCGTGCCCAATTGGGAATATGTCCATTAGTAGTGACCTTATGCTTTCCTCCTCGTTGGGAAGCTTAGCCTATCATTACTACTACCCCTAACAGGCAGGTACCCTTCCCTGTACTACCCGGGGACTAACTCATCTCTGCAACGCCCAAGATGGCTGCCACCATGGGTGGCCAACATCAAATTGGATCACTGTACCAGTGACTCAAGAAACCATAGAGGAACTCTGTTCTCCATGACTTCCTCCCCCCTGCATTGCAGATACAGTTGAGCGCCACCTGCAGTGGAGACAGCAGACTGCATCTGCCTTCAGGCTGACAACACACCTTTGAATTTTTGGGGTTTAGTGGTTCCATGGCACTCAATAAGAAATAAGGCATTATCACAAGCACTGGCAAGATCAACAGGTAAACTTGGAACAGAAAGAGAACACTACCATGATATTGTGAATGATTATCTAACAAAAGGAAGATGTATTTGTAGATTGATTATTCATTTGGGATGAAGTTCTATTTTTATTTTTATTTTTTGTTGGTGGTAGGGAGGGGAATTGTTTTTTAAATGGCTCCTGAGGATAAACTGGCCTTGACCTGTTCTTGTGCCAAAAAAAAAAGTTAAAAAAAACAAAAACAAAAAACAAACAAAACACTCATTGGCCTTTTTATTTTTTTTCCCCCACAGACTGTCAAATAATAAAGAAAAAATAAATAAAAAAGAAAGTAATTGCGCAAATAATAAAATACACACAAAAATGGAGAAAAAAATACTACAAGAATAAATGAAATAAACTAAACTGCTTTGAATACATCACCCGAAAACACATTAAATAAATAATTAAAAAAAATTGGATTGATCGTGTTTTTTTTTTTTTAACAGCACAGCTCGGCAGGTTTGCAGTGGTGCATGCCCCTGAAGGCGGTGATTGAAAGAAAAAATCATCGCTGGAAATGATTTTATAAATCTAATTTTATGAGTTATGATTATTTTATGAGTATACAACAAACCAAAAAAAAATCTGAAATGTCTGCTAAATTAGTCTTTCCTGCTCATTTAGGAGAACGTTCCTTCTGCAAAAACCGTGAACTGCAAAAACTTTTTTCACCTGTTCAAGCAATGTGCACCCCGCGGGACGCCCACCTCCACGCTGCTGTCCAGCTAATTAGCCGCCTCGCTGACTGCGTTCTGTATTTCTGAATTGATGGCTCCCTACCTGACATCTCATGACACGTGATTAGCAATCTAGGCCACAAATTTAACAAATAAGCAGTTTAGGCATTCAGGGCCGTTAACTATTTGTTGGCTTCACTCACCGTGACTGGACGAAGGCTGGGACAACGTGTTATTTATTTATATTTTTTTGCCTTCAGTATCTTACTTAAATGCATTTACATTGAGCTCAGTAAAATAATAATAAAAATAATAATATAAAAAAAATACATAAACACACATTTTATATATATATATATATATATATAAAGGACAACACAGGAACTGGATATGACCACCCAAGGCCGAAACGCGTAAGTGTTGGGATCTGATTTGTAACTTTTTACTTGTGACAAATAAAGAGAAGCCGCCATCTACTATGAAGGTGCTGCTTTCTTTTACTATAATGGGCATTCCTTTTACCTAATATATATGTATATATTTATTTAAATTGCAACATTTTTTTTATTATTAGAATTTTTCCCCCTTCTATTGGTTGAAGTTGAACTGGATGAACTTGTGTATTTTTTCCAGACTAACTATGTAACTATATATATATATATACACACACACACACTAACTATGTAACTGATAACTGTGACCGAGATATATATATGATATATATATATATAATTATCTATCTATCTATCTATCTATCTATCTATCTATCTATCTATCTATCTATCTATCTATCTATCTATCTATCTATCTATCTATATATCTATCTATCTATATATATATAGATAGATATATATACTGTATAACAAACCAAAAAAATCTGAAATGTCTGCTAAATTGGTCTTTCCTGCTCATTTAGGAGAACGTTCCTTCCTATCAGTTACATAGTTAGTGTGATATATATATATATAAATATAAAAAATAATAATAATAATAATTATATATATATATGTTACATAGTGTGTGTATATATATATATATATATATATATATATATATATATATATATATATAAATAAAATTATATATCAGTTACATAGTTAGTGTGTGTGTATATATATATATATATATATATATATATATATATATATAGCGCCGGGTTACTACCAAGTACCGGTGCTATCGAAATTTAGAGGGTAATCAGAGTGTAAATGACTCTGATTTCAATTGCAATGTTTAAGTAGGGTCTCTGTCTCAGCTTGGCTGTGCTGTGGGCTTATTCTGTTGCACTGGGGTGCTCTTCCCACCCCGGTGCGGTAGGTGGCAGCAGTGGAGTTGAGGTTTGGGTGCTCTTTCTCGGCGGCCAATCAGGAGGGCTGAGCCTCACTGAGCATGCCGGGAGAGGGCATTTATGGGACAGACGCCGGGGAGTCTGGGTCTTGTTTTCTTCGTTTGGCACCCACGTGGTGTTCCTTGTTCCAGGACCTTGTTGGTCAGGAACGTTTGAGCAGCGGCGGGGACCCGGTGATTGACTGGGTTCCCACCTTTTGAGGATCCCAAGCTGTGTACATGGGAGGAGCCTGTGCTACTTGTGTACATGGGAGGAGTCTGTGATCATGGAGGGGTCTGAAATTGTCATCATAGGTGCATGTCCACTGTGAGAGACATAATCAAAAAAAAAAATTCCAGAAATCACAATTTATGAATTTTTTTAACTATTTATTTGTATGATACAGCTGCAAAGAAGTATTTGAACACCTGAGAAAATCAATGTTAATATTTGGTACAGTAGCCTTTGTTTGCAATTACAGAGGTCAAACGTTTCTTGTAGTTTTTCACCAGGTTTTCACACACTGGAGGAGGGATTTTGGCCCACTCCTCCACACAGATCTTCTCTAGATCAGTCAGGTTTCTGGGCTGTCGCTGAGAAACACGGAGTTTGAGCTCCCTCCAAAGATTCTTTATTGGGTTTAGGTCTGAAGACTGGCTAGGCCATGCCAGAACCTTGATATGCTTCTTACAGAGCCACTCCTTGGTTATCCTGGCTGTGTGCTTCGGGTCATTGTCATGTTGGAAGACCCAGCCTCGACCCATCTTCAAAGCTCTAACTGAGGGAAGGAGGTTGTTGCCCAAAATCTCGCAATACATGGCCCCGGTCATCCTCTCCTTAATACAGTGAAGTCGCCCTGTCCCATGTGCAGAAAAACACCCCAAAGCATGATGCTACCACCCCCATGCTTCACAGTAGGGATGGTGTTCTTGGGATGGTACTCATCATTCTTCTTCCTCCAAACACGGTTAGTGGAATTATGACCAAAAAGTTCTATTTTGGTCTCATCTGACCACATGACTTTCTCCCATGTCTTCTCTGGATCATCCAAATGGTCATTGGCAAACTTAAGACGGGCCTTGACATGTGCTGGTTTAAGCAGGGGAACCTTCCGTGCCATGCATGATTTCAAACCATGACGTCTTAGTGTATTACCAACAGTAACCTTGGAAACGGTGGTCCCAGCTCTTTTCAGGTCATTGACCAGCTCCTCCTGTGTAGTCCTGGGCTGATTTCTCACCTTTCTTAGGATCATTGAGACCCCACGAGGTGAGATTTTGCATGGAGCCCCAGTCCGAGGGAGATTGACAGTCATGTTTAGCTTCTTCCATTTTCTAATGATTGCTCCAACAGTGGACCTTTTTTCACCAAGCTGCTTGGCAATTTCCCCGTAGCCCTTTCCAGCCTTGTGGAGGTGTACAATTTTGTCTCTAGTGTCTTTGGACAGCTCTTTGGTCTTGGCCATGTTAGTAGTTGGATTCTTACTGATTGTATGGGGTGGACAGGTGTCTTTATGCAGCTAATGACCTCAAAAAGGTGCATATAATTTAGGATAATAAATGGAGTGGAGGTGGACATTTTAAAGGCAGACTAACAGGTCTTTGAGGGTCAGAATTCTAGCTGATAGACAGGTGTTCAAATACTTCTTTGCAGCTGTATCATACAAATAAATAGTTTTAAAAAAAATCATAAATTGTGATTTCTGGAATTTTTTTTTTTTTTATTATGTCTCTCACAGTGGACATGCACCTACGATGACAATTTCAGACCCCTCCATGATTTCCAAGTGGGAGAACTTGCAAAATAGCAGGGTGTTCAAAACTTATTTTCCGCAGTGGCCTAGATTCACAAAGCGATTACGCCTGTGTAAATGTTGTTAGACAGGAGTAATTTAACGAGCGTTTTTTGTCGAAATTCAAACCATGAAAAGACACCTGTGCTAAAACTTTTTACGTGTTAGTACGCCTTCAGATTACGCTGCCTGAAAATTGCGGCCACTGGGCGGACTTCCTGTTGTTTTTCACCTTCATGGTATGCTAATGAGCTTTTGGAATCCACAAAATTTCGCTCTTCAAACGCAATCTCTTACGGCACTTTAGTCATCTTTTTTTTCCGTTTCACTATACCAGCTTTTTGCTGGTCTAATATTAGACAGCCCATGTTAAGTATGGCCGTCGTTCGCGTCGAATTTCAACGTTTTTCGATTTCTTTTATTATTTTTAACGTAAGTCGTCCGGGAATAGGAATGTTCGTAAACGCCGCTACTCAAACAACGAATGACGTCACACGTGATTTCGCGCAATGCACGGCGGGGGAGATGCGCAGTTCGATCGTCGCGGGGACGCGCTTAATTTAAATGCTTCACGCCCCCTACTCACGTATTTCGAGGGAAAAAAAATGATACAATAGCGTACGCGCAAAAAAATACCTGAATTCGGCGTAGAGTCTGGTGATAGACGGCAGCGTAGCGTACGATTACGCAGCGGAAGATTACATCTATGTATCTGCCCCTGTATCTGCCCCTGTATATATATATATATATATATATATATATATATATATGTATATATATAAAATCAGTTACATAGTTAGGGCCAGATTCAGTAAGAAGTTACACGGCTTATCTCTAGATAAGCCGCGTAACTTCTAACCTACGCCGGCGCATCTGTTTTCTGTATTCAGAAAACAAGATACGCCGGGATTGAGTTAAGATACGAGCGGCGTAATTGTATTATGCCGTCGTATCTTAACTGCAATTTTAAAATGGCCGCTAGGGGCGTTCCCGCTGATTTACGCAGAGAATATGTAAATCAGCGAGATACGCCAATTCACGAACGTACGCGGGCCTGACACAGTGACTTTACGCCGTTTCCGTAAGGGGTTTCCCGGCATAAAGATAAAGCAACAAAAAGCAGGCGCATTCTATGTTAAGTATGGACGTCGTGACCGCGTCGAATTTGAATTTTTTTACGTCGTTTGAGTAACTCGTCCGTGAATGGGGATTTACGTCAATTACGTTCACGTCGAAAACACTGTCATAATTTGGAGCATGCGCACTGGGATACCTCAATGGACGACGCATGCGTAATTTAAATAGCAGACGCCCCATTCCCGCCCAATTTGAATTACCCTGGCCCATTTACGTTACGCCGATGCAACTTACGGAGCAAGTGCTTTGTGAATACAGCACTTGCGTGTAAAGTTGCGGCGGCGTAACGTAAATAAGAAACGTTACGCCGCCACAAAGATCCGCTCGCCATCCTGAATCTGGCCCTTAGTCTGGAAAAAAGATACAAGTTCATTCAGTTCAACCAATCAAAAGGGGGGGGGGGGATTATAATAATAACAAAAATTCTGCATATGTGAACGGCTTGTCAGTGCAGTGCCATTCGCGTTGAGCCACCGCAGCTCCTTTTGTGATCCCCCTTTTGCATTGAACATCAATTCTTCTAGGTATACTTGCACACAGTATTTGAAGGAACTCGGCAGGTAGGTTGTTCCAAACATCTTGGAGAACTAAGCACAGATCTTCTTTGGATGTCGGCCGTTCCCTCAAGTCCTTCTCTTCATTTAATCTCAGACAGACTGCATGATGGTGAGATCAGGGCTCTGTGGGGGCCAAACCATCACTTCCAGGACGTCTTGTTCTTTCCAATGAAGATAGGTCTTAATGGCATTGGCTGTATGTTTGGGGTGGTTGTTCTGCTGCAGAATAAATTTGTGGCCAATCACACGCCTTGGTCTGGTTCATTATAATTGCCTGGAGCACTTTCAGTGTTGTTCTAATGAATAAAGCTGCAGGGTCTGTATTTAATCCACGGGGAGTATCTCACCAAAACTGAAATTCCCATTGCAGGGGATGCCTAAAATCTGACCTCTTAGTGCAGACTTCTGGGCCAATCAGACAAGCAGGAAATTACATTTCTGGAGGCCATGTACAGAACACCTCCTCCAGGTTGCCACATTGCATTGAATTTTACAGAAAATTACAGAGCTGCAGATTGAAAAGCAAGGTCATGTTTAACCGCTTGCCGACCGTATAACTTAGTCTAGTTCGTGATCCTGCACTTCCGGGTCTGCCGCCGGCGGCCCACTCCTGCTGTGATTATTGAGTGCCGAGCTTGTAGCATCATACTCAGAAAGACTGGAAGCTGTAATTGGTGCCAAAGGAGCTTCACCAAAGTATTGAGAAAAGGCCGTGATACTTATGTACATGGGAGGAGCCTGTGATACTTATGTACATGGGAGGAGCCTGTAATACTTATGTACATGGGAGGAGTCTGTGATACTTATGTACATGGAAGGAGCCAGTGATACTTATGTACATGGGAGGAGCCTGTAATACTTATGTACATGGGAGGAGCCAGTAATACTTATGTACATGGGAGGAGCCTGTGATACTTATGTACATGGGAGGAGCCAGTGATACTTATGTACATGGAAGGAGCCTGTGATACTTATGTACATGGGAGGAGTCTGTGATACTTGTGTATATGGGAGGAGTCGGTGATACTTATGTACATGGGAGGAGCCTGTGATACTTATGTACATGGGAGGAGCCTGTGATACTTATGTACATGGGAGGAGCCTGTGATACTTATGTACATGGGAGGAGCCTATGATACTTATGTACATGGGAGGAGCCTGTGATACTTATGTACATGGGAGGAGCCTGTGATACTTATGTACATGGGAGGAGCCTGTGATACTTATGTACACGGGAGGAGCCTGTGATAGTTATGTACATGGGAGAAGCCTGTGATACTTATGTACATGGGAGGAGCCTGTGATACTTATGTACATGGGAGGAGCCTGTGATATTTATGTCAATGGGAGGAGCCTGTGATACTTATATATATATATGGGAGAAGCCTGTGATACTTATGTACATGGGAGGAGCCTGTGATACTTATGTACATGGGAGGAGCCTGTGATACTTATGTACATGGGAGGAGCCTGTGATACTTATGTACATGGGAGGAGCCTGTGATACTTATGTACATGGGAGGAGCCTGTGATACTTATGTACATGGGAGGAGCCTGTGATACTTATGTACATGGGAGGAGCCTGTGATACTTATGTACATGGGAGGAGCCTGTGATACTTATGTACACGGGAGGAGCCTGTGATACTTATGTACATGGGAGAAGCCTGTGATACTTATGTACATGGGAGGAGCCTGTGATATTTATGTCCATGGGAGGAGCCTGTGATACTTATATATATATGGGAGAAGCCTGTGATACATATGTACATGGGAGGAGCCTATGATACTTATGTACACGGGAGGAGCCTATGATACTTATGTACATGGGAGGAGCCTGTGATACTTATGTACATGGGAGGAGCCTGTGATACTTATGTACACGGGAGGGGCCTGTGATACTTATGTACATGGGAGAAGCCTGTGATACTTATGTACATGGGAGGAGCCTGTGATATTTATGTCCATGGGAGGAGCCTGTGATACTTATATATATATGGGAGAAGCCTGTGATACATATGTACATGGGAGGAGCCTATGATACTTATGTACACGGGAGGAGCCTATGATACTTATGTACATGGGAGGAGCCTGTGATACTTATGTACACGGGAGGAGCCTGTGATACTTATGTACATGGGAGGAGCCTGTGATACTTATGTACATGGGAGGAGCCTGTGATACTTATGTACATGGGAGGAGTCTGTGATACTTATATACATGGGAGGAGCCTGTGATACTTATGTACATGGGAGGAGCCTGTGATACTTATATACATGGGAGGAGCCTGTGATACTTATGTACATGGGAGGAGCCTGTGATACTTATGTACATGGGAGGAGTCTGTGATACTTATATACATGGGAGGAGCCTGTGATACTTATGTACATGGGAGAAGCCTGTGATACTTATGTACATGGGAGGAGCCTGTGATACTTATGTACATGGGAGGAGCCTGTGATACTTATGTACACGGGAGGGGCCTGTGATACTTATGTACATGGGAGAAGCCTGTGATACTTATGTACATGGGAGGAGCCTGTGATATTTATGTCCATGGGAGGAGCCTGTGATACTTATATATATATGGGAGAAGCCTGTGATACATATGTACATGGGAGGAGCCTATGATACTTATGTACACGGGAGGAGCCTATGATACTTATGTACATGGGAGGAGCCTGTGATACTTATGTACACGGGAGGAGCCTGTGATACTTATGTACATGGGAGGAGCCTGTGATACTTATGTACATGGGAGGAGCCTGTGATACTTATGTACATGGGAGGAGTCTGTGATACTTATATACATGGGAGGAGCCTGTGATACTTATGTACATGGGAGGAGCCTGTGATACTTATATACATGGGAGGAGCCTGTGATACTTATGTACATGGGATTTCTTTATTTTTAAACAATTTGCAAAGATTTCAAATAAACTTCTTTCATGTTGTCATTATGGGGGGTTGTTTGTAGATTTTTGAGGAAAATAATAAATGTAATCCATTTTGGAATAAAGCTGTAACATAAACTGTGAAAAAGTGAAGCGCTGTGAATACTTTCTGGATGCATTTACTTTCAAAAATATTTTTTAAACAGTTATTCAAAATAAAAGGAAACTCCAAATACTGGAGAGAAAAAAAGAAAAAAATTGCCCTTAAAGGACCAGCGAGGAAATAGTTAAGATGCTGAAGATTCGCCGTCCTTCGTGTGGGACTCGCACTCATGGGGAGCCGGTTGGACAAATGATTCGGAAAACAGCGCTCTCTGAACTTTTGCCAGATCCGTCCCTCCCTGGTGACTCTGAATACAGAATGAGCTGCATGTTAGACCTGTCAATTCTCCGTAAGCAGTTTAGTATGCGCAGCGTTTTGTGGTACGGGAGGAATATAAAGGAAAAGGTCCATAGATTATTTATGCCGGGGGGGGGGGGGGGTCACTCCACAAAAAAAATAAAAAATCTTTCCAAGGCTATATAGCTTCAAACGCTACTTTTCATCTTTCTGCAACCTTCATCCTGCGCAATTCTTATACTACGGTCCAAATAATTCACAAAATTCCTTTCTTCACATACATTACCCTAGGATCCGACTGGCGTAAGTCACTTACACCGTCGGATCCTAAATGCAATAATACGCCGGCCGCTATGTGGCGTTTACGTTGATTTCAGCGTTGAATATGCAAATGAGCCGCTACGCCGATTACCAAACGTTTTTGCTCCACGTCGATGTAGTTTACGTAGTTTGCGTAAGCGTAAGTTTACCACTGCTATATGAGGGGTAACCTTGCGTAGGTCCGGCGTAAGCCATGTTAAGTATGGACGTCGGGACAGCGTTGTGTTTTTCCGTCGTTTGCGTAACTCGTCGCGAATAGGCATATACGTTAATTACGTTGCCATCGTAATCGCTGTATTTGCGCAGCATGCACAGTGGCCTACGTTTAAGGCCGGCGCATGCGCAGTTCGTTCGGCACGGGGGCGCGCTTAATTTAAATACAGCACGCCTCCCTCCTTCCCTATTTGAATTACGCGGCCTTATGCCGTCCCCTTTACGCTACGCCGACACAAATTACGGAGCAAGTGCTTTGAGAATACAGCACTTGCCCGTAAAAACTGCGTAGGCGTAGCGTAAATGGGATACGCTACGGTACGCGGGAAATACGCGTTTTTTTAAGAATCTGGCCCTTTGTTTCCACTTTCATTTTATATCATCTAATTTTGCTAGAGCCAGAACGCAGTGCGGGAAATCCGTGTCCCTGCACATTTCCCGCACCGCTGGGTGTTTGATCTGCTGCGGGTGTCAATGTAATCCTAACGACAACGCCTACGCAGGTGCACATGCACAGCTCAGTTTACTTCACCGCCACGGTCCGTGTAGGGTTTCCACCTTTTCTTCAAGCCAAACCCAAAAACCTTTGGGTGCCCCGCAGAGCGTGCCGCAGCAAAATGTGGGTGTGGCCAAATTGCTCTTGCTGACATCATCACCCTGCACCCCATTGATGCCGATCCTGCCCCCTAGACAGATGCCCACAGCTCCTGGATGGAGCAGATTTGTGTGTGACTATCTTGGTTACTTGGGGAGCCACAGCGCGGTCTGAATAATGTGTCCGGGTATCAGTCCACCTGGTGAATCCCGGACACGTGGAAACCCTAGGTCCCTGAGTGCTGGGATGACTGACTCCTGTACATGTGCAGGAGTTACGGCATCCAGCGCCGGCCAATGAAGATGACCAAAGACCGGCACCTTCGCAGACTTCGGACTGTTATGCCGTGTACACACGATCGTTTTTTCAGATGAAAAAAGTCTGATGGAAAAAAATCCGATGGGAGATTCAGATCGTCTGTGTGGAATTCCATCAGAGAAAAAAACATGCATGCTCAGAATCAATTCAATGCATGCTCGGAAATATTGAACTTCGTCTTTCTCGGCTCGGCGTGTTTTACGCCACCGCGTTTTAGACGGTCGGAATTTAGTCCAAAAGTTTGTAGGCAAGACTGATGAAAGTCAGCTTCATCGGAATTCCGACGGAAAATTCCATCGGAAATCCAATCGTGTGTACGCGGCATTAGCGAGGAGGTAAGTGTGATGATTTTGGTTCCGTTTTACGTATGCATTGAATATCCAAGGCGGGGGCCCCCCCAATGAAAATCGCTTTGACCCCGAAATGCGTTGTTATGTTGTAGTCAATTGTCTGATGGACAACTTAAGTTTTTTTTTACTCATTTATTTAATTTTTTTTTCTAAAGATCTCAATTTTATTATATATGATACAATTTACATTATTTTCTGTTTGTATTACTATAATTTACTTCAATAAAACCTATTGTGAAAAAATAAAAGTCTGATTATATTTACAACATACCGTAATTTGATAATAATAATAATTCTGTATTAATAAATAATAACAATCATCATCAATTCTATAATAATAATTACAAAATAATTCAATAATAATATCTTATTTCATTAACCACTTGAGACCCGCGCTGTAGAGGAAAGACCTTTTATTTGCATTCCCCGCTGCGCGCCCCCAAACACTGTGAGCGGCGCATCGCTAAGATGCCGATGCGCGTGCCTGGCGGCCGCGATGTCCGCCAGGTACCCGTGATCGGCGGTGACAGCAGGGATGTGAAGCTCTGTGTGTAAACACAGAGCTCCACGTCTTGTCAGGGAGAGAGAAGACCGACGCTGTGTCCCTTGTACATAGGGACACAGATCGGTCACCTTCCCCAGTTGGTCCCCTCCCCCCACACAGTTAGAATCACTCCCAGTTTACACATTTAACCCCTTCCTCGCCTCCTAGAGTTTACCCCTTATTGCCAGTCACATTTATACAGTAATTAGTGCATTTTTATAGCACTGATCGCTGTATAAAGTGTCCGATATGTCCGCCGCAATATCGCAGGCCAGACAAAAATCGCAGATCGCCGCCATTACTAGTAAAAAATAAATCATAAATCTATCCCCTATTTTGTAGGCGCTATAACTTTTGCACAAACCAATCGATAAACGCTTATTGCGATTTTTTTTTTAACAAAAATATGTAGAAGAATAGTATCGGCCTAAACTGAGGAATTTTTTTTAATTTTAATTGGGATATTATAATAACAAAAAGTAATTGTGTTTAAAAAAAAAAAAAAAATCGCAGAGATAATCAAATACCACCAAAAGAAACCTCTATTTGTGGGAAAAAATTATAAAAATATAATTTGGGTACAGTGTTGAATGACCGCGTAATTGTCATTCAAAATGCATCAGCGCTGAAAGCTGAAAATTGGTCTGGGCAGGAAGGGGTTTTAAAGGATCACTAAAGGAATTTTTTTTTTTTTAAGCTAAATAGCTTCCTTTACCTTACTGCAGTACTGGTTTCATGTCCTTATTGTTCGTTTTTGCTTTGAAGTTGCTGTAATCCTGCTCTGTTCTCCACACTTCCTGCTTGTCTGTTTCCTTATAACCACAGTGCTGGGAGCTTTCTCACGGTGGTCTGAGCTGTCATTACTGTGTGTCTAAAACTTCCCAGAACCAATCAGATTCATTTTAAAAACAAAACACTGCCCTGGATTTGTTTGTTTTTGTTCTGTGTGTCTATTTCTACTTTGCAGAAACATGAAGCCAGTTCAAAAGTGAAACTAACCTGCAGGCACATTATATGATTGATTTTTATCTCTTTTTAATCATTTTAAAAAGGAATCAGTTAACTTTTATGTCTCTATACCCTGTAAACGGTCATTTCAGCAACATTTTTTTCCCTTTAGTGACCCTTTAAGTGCCCAGTAATGAAGTGGTTAATAAATAATAACAATCATCATCAATTCTATAATAACAATTACAATTTATTACTTAATAATAATATTATCATTCTTATTCCATTAAATGATAATTCAATAATAATCATAATATAATAATTCCTCTATATTAGAAAATAAATAACAAACATCAACATCATAATAATAATAATAAGTCTGCTTTACATGTTTAATATTTATCAGAGCTGCAGATCCCGGGGGGGGGGGGGGGGGCTGACAGCCAGAATAAACCAATAAATGGTCAAGAACCTCCAATCCCAAAAGAATGCAAATTTGGGGTTTTCCTTAAATGCCAAACCTCATATTTCCAGCACAAGCCGCAGGAGCCTCAGAAAAGGAGGCTGTGAGAAGAAGCAGAGGCCATAAATCCAGGCTGTTAAAAACCTATAATTTGGAGGTGTCCCGTTCAGTGAACGTCGCAGTTTATTCCGCCGTCCCGCAGCTGGACGGGTTTACCGCCTGGCCAAGGTCTCAGCATCGCGTTTGTCCACATCCCACACGGGGGAACTGCAGAACCCTCAACGATTGGCTACCATCCTCTTTAAATGTTATTAAGTCTCGCCCCCACGTCTCCCCCCCCCCCCCCCCCCGCAAACACCTCCAGAGTGCCAGCGGGCCTCGCTACAGCAAACACGACCAACGGGGACCGGACAGAGTCAGGATTATTCAGGGAACGTTGTGTAGGGAACATCTGGGGGGGGGTGACACTAAACAAAAAATGCAGCAGCTTGAAAAAAATCATGACTCTACATTTAAAGTAGATGTCGCCCCCGACTGCTAAAACCTGATATAAGCTTTACCAGGGAAATATCATTTTAAAAGTCATTTTTAATCTTCTCCCGGCAAATATTACTGAAAGTGAGCGTCCTGCCTGGCTAAAAACAATGATATAAACAAGGCCAAGGGGAAGATCCAAGCTTACTCTCCTTTGGTGGACACCTTTTTTGTATTCAGGCTAAAAACAAGACTGCAGTCTCTAATGCTGTGAAACATCCACAATGGCCCCTCCCCCCCCATTCAGACACCATGGGGGTCTATATGCATACCTCCCAGCCCGGATTCTGCGGGATTTACCCACACAGACTGCATCTTCCCGCAGTCCCGCGAATAGGGTGACCACATTTCCAAACTACCATTCAGGGACACCCTCCCTTCCCAGAAGCCAGCTTGTGATGTAGCGAATCACAGCACAGTGATTGGACACAAGAGGTGGGATTTATGATTTCTCCAATCACAAGCCGGGGGCGGGGATTGTGCTCCTCCAGGCATTCCTGGCCAGAGTAAGTACTGTCAGTGAGTAAAGCGGTGATGTGGTGGCCATTTTTGGGGGCATCAGATTCACCCGGGGGGGGGGAAGGGGGGGTGGCTGTGTCATAGTTTCATTCCGGGACACTGTATTGTCCAGGAATGAAGGTGCCCGGGACAGACCTGCAAAATGCCGGGCAATCCGGGACACGTGGTCAGAGGTGTATTTAGGTTTTGTGCTGCCCTAGGCCTGACTAAACTTACGCACCCCCTAATCTAAATATGACCCACCCCTTCCTGTCAAAGCCACACCCCTGTCATATTCATGGGAAGAGGACAGAGGAATACTGTGGGTGAAGGACAGAGGGATGCCCTGGGAGAAGGACAGAGGGTTGCCGTGGGTGACGGACAGAGGGACGCTGTGGGAAAAGGAGAGAGGGATGGCCCCCGCAAAGTGCCGCCCTAGGCCTAGGCCTTGTCGGCCTAGGCCAGAATACATCCCTGCACGTGGTCACCCTACCCGCGAATGGGTTAATTGTCCCGCATAGGAATCTGTACAAGAGCAGGGAAGGAGGAGGAAAAGATCTGAAGGGAGAGAGACATGCAGTGCACAGGTGGGCACCCCCCCCCCCCCCCAGCTCAACAACTTCGTTCCTGGCACCCACAACCCCCCCCCCCCCCCCCAGCTCAACAACTTCGTTCCCGCAGTGGATTTTTCAAATGTTGGGAGGTATGTATATGTAAAACATTTGTTGGACCAGGGCCGTCTTTAAGGCAGGGCAAAAGGGGTAGCTGCCCTGGGCCCTGTCATTGTTGTGGGGCCCAAAGCAGCTGCCTCATACATTGCCAAATTTTCCGGTTTAAATTCCCTTGTCCCTTGAAGTTTTAGTCCTGTCCTGTGTCCTGATATTTCAACGTGAAGTGCTGCTTCTAATGCTGCCCAGCTCTGCCCTATTGTTGTGTACAAATGATTTACCTGCACATCCTGGGCCAGATTCTCAGAGGCGTTACGACGGAGTATCTCAGATACCCCGTCGTATCGCCTTTTTTTTGTCTCGTATCTATGCGAGTGATGCTTAGCATCACTTTTGCATAGATACGCTTCTACATCCGACAAGTGTAATACAATTACACTTTCGGATCGTAGGTGTAATGACAACTCCGGCCACTAGGTGGCCTTTACGTTGTTTTTTCATTTGCATATGCAAATGAAGTAGTACGCCGATTCTCGATCGCTTTTACGCCGCCCCGTCGTCGCGTACGTCGTTTACGAACTCGTAAGGTTACCCCAGCTTCTATGTGGAGTAACCTTACGAGGTCCCGTCGGATGCCGTCGTGTCCCGTCGGACGCCATGTTAAGTATGGCGTCGGGTCAGCGTCGGCTTTTTCCGTCGCTTACGTCGTTTTACTAACTCGTTCGCGAATAGGGACTTGCGTAAATGACGCTCACGTCGTTTTGACGTCGGTTTCAACGACGCTTCGACGTGAGCTGGAGCATGCGCACTGGGCTTTTTCCCCGGCCGGCGCATGCGCATTTCGTGCGACGCGGGGGCGCGCTTAATTTAAATACAAGCCGTCCCATTTGAATTGCGCGGGTTTACGCTTGGCGATTTACGAGACGCCAACGCAAACTACGGAGCAAGTGCTTAGAGAATAAAGCACTTGCTCTAGTACGCAGCGGCGGCGTAGTGTAAATGGCTTACGCTACACCGCTGCAAATATATGAGAATCTGGCCCCCTGTGTTTACATGTAAATAACCGTCAATCATATGTAAATAATAGGAGCATTCATATGTAAATAGCTGAGGCCGGCAGCATTCATATGTAAATAAAGGTGGCGATCATATGTATATCATGTCCCTCTGCAGTGAAGAGATGATGTGCTGTAACCTCTAACAACCAATCAAGTGAGCAGTATTACTGTACAGTAATCTCCAGCAACCAATCAACAAGAAGAAATCATGTGCTGTAACCTCTAGCACCTAATCAGTGAGCCATAATGTGTGCTGTAACCTCTAGCAACTAATCAGTGAACTGTAATGTGTGCTGTACCTCTAGCAACTAATCAGTGAGCCGTAATGTGAGCTGTAACCTCTAGCAACTAATCAGTGAGCTGTAATGTGTGCTGAACCTCTAGCAACTAATCAGTGAGCTGTAATGTGTGCTGAACCTCTAGCAACTAATCAGTGAGCTGTAATGTGAGCTGTAACATCTAGCAACTAATCAGTGAGCTGTAATGTGAGCTGTAACCTCTAGCAACTAATCAGTGAGCCGTAATGTGAGCTGTAACCTCTAGCAACTAATCAGTGAGCCGTAATGTGAGCTGTAACATCTAGCAACTAATCAGTGAGCTGTAATGTGTGCTGAACCTCTAGCAACTAATCAGTGAGCTGTAATGTGTGCTGAACCTCTAGCAACTAATCAGTGAGCTGTAATGTGTGCTGTAGCCAGGCTGAGTGGCGAAGAGGATCTCGGGACCAAGCGCGGGATTTTCGATGGGTCAGGTGGCTCGTAGTGTTGCTCACGAATATTCGCATTGCGAATATTCGCTACGAATATTGCATATTCGAGTATTCGCGAATAACTAGAATATTGCGGCGAATATTCGTATTTTTTCAAATTTATTTTTAAAACAGATCACATCCTAGTGATCTCCATCGACGTCTAAAAGCATTGCTGGTATGATTAGAGAGAGACCCTGGGCCGAGTAGCTGATGTGATTCTTTTATGTTGCCGAAAATTCGCATTGCGAATTTTCGGCAACATAAAAGAATCGCATCAGCTACTCGGCCCTTCTTTTGCATCAGAGCCAATCAGAATAACTCGAATATTCGACAAACGGAATATTGCGCGATTATCTTCTCCGCCCTTCTTTTGCCCCCTTATTCTCCTTTCTTTTAAGTAGAGTTAGTGTAGAGTTAGTGTTTAGTGCATATTAGTTTAGTAATACAGGAAATGATCTCCGTTTATGAGAATTTCGCAATCATTTTCGCATTAGCGAAATTTCGCAAAATTTTTTTTGGATAAAATATCACGAATATTCGATATTAGCGAATATTCGCGAATATTCTTCTATATATTTGCGCAATATCGCAAAATCGAATATGGCGTATTCCGCTCAACACTAGTGGCTCGAGGGGGGGGGGGGGGCGGCAACATCAGATGTTTCTTCACCTTAATGCATAGATTGAGGTGAAAAAAAAAATTCTTTACAACTCCTTTAAAGACGACCCTGCGTTGGACGAATGTCACAACACTTGTGCTGGCCTGGACGAACTTTCCCTGTTTAGCCAATGCTGGGCTACAGAAATATGGAGAAGGAGACATTGCCTTTTAAGTTTCGCTAAGTTAAGGGGGGCATGCAAGAGATCTAATGGAGGCGTTATCCCATTTTGGCAGCAAAAGTGGCAATATATTTTAAGGCTTTGTTCACACTGGTGGTAAAAGGGGCTGCAAAAATGTGGACCAACCACCTACCTACAGATTTACATGGGAACTATTTAGGTCTGTCCACCAGTGGCGGCTGGTGCTCAATTTTTTGGGGGGGGGGGGGGGGCAAAAAAAAGAAAAAATCAATTGCAGCTTCACTGTGCCCAGCAATTGTCACCACCGTGCCCAGAAACGTGCCCATCAATTGTCACCACCACCGTGCCCAGCAATTGTCACCACCGTGCCCATCAATTGTCACCACCGTGCCCATCAATTGTCACCACCGTGCCCAGCAATGGTCACCACCGTGTCCAGCAATTGTCACCACCAGTGCCCAGCAATTGTCACCACCGTGTCCATCAATTGTCACCACCGTGTCCATCAATTGTCACCACGGTGCCCAGCAATTGTCACCACCGTGTCCATCAATTGTCACCACCGTGCCTATCAATTGTCACCACCGTGCCCATCAATTGTCACCACTGTGCCTATCAATTGTCACCACGTGCCCATCAATTGTCACCACCATGCCCATCAATTGTCACCACGTGCCCAGCAATTGTCACCACCGTGTCCATCAATTGTCACCACCGCGCCCAGCAATTGTCACCACCGCGCCCAGCAATTGTCACCACAGTGCCCAGCAATTGTCACCACCGTGCCCAGCAATTGTCACCACCGTGCCCAGCAATTGTCACCACCGTGCCCAGCAATTGTCACCACAGTGCCCAGCAATTGTCACCACCGTGCCCAGCAATTGTCACCACCGTGCCCATCAATTGTCACCACGTGCCCAGCAATTGTCACCACCATGCCCAGCAATTGTCACCACCGTGCCCATCAATTGTCACCACCGTGCCCAGCAATTGTCACCACCGTGCCCATCAATTGTCACCACGTGCCCAGCAATTGTCACCACCATGCCCAGCAATTGTCACCACCGTGCCCAGCAATTGTCACCACCGTGCCCAGCAATTGTCACCACCGTGCCCAGCAATTGTCACCACCGTGCCCAGCAATTGTCACCACCGTGCCCAGCAATTGTCACCACCGTGCCCAGCAATTGTCACCACGTGCCCAGCAATTGTCACCACCGTGCCCAGCAATTGTCACCACCGTGTCCATCAATTGTCACCACCGTGCCCAGCAATTGTCACCACCGTGCCCAGCAATTGTCACCACCGTGCCCAGCAATTGTCACCACCCTGCCCAGCAATTGTCACCACCGTGCCCAGCAATTGTCACCACCGTGTCCATCAATTGTCACCACGTGCCCATCAATTGTCACCACCGTGCCCAGCAATTGTCACCACCGTGCCCATCAATTGTCACCACCGTGCCCAGCAATTGTCACCACCGTGCCCAGCAATTGTCACCACCGTGTCCATCAATTGTCACCACCGTGTCCATCAATTGTCACCACCCTGCCCAGCAATTGTCACCACACAGGTGTATGAACGAAGCGGCGGCTGCCTGCTGATGCTGAGACTTTGTGGCTTGCTGCCGAGAGAAGAGAGTAGAAACACCAGTGGCCGGGCACCCTAGGCAGCAGAGCACCCTAGGCAACTGCCTAGTTTGCCTAATGGTAGCACCGGCCCATTGGGAGAAAAGAGGATTTGTACTGGAAGGGATATTTGGGGAGAGGGGGGGGGGGAATCTGTGCTGGGAAGGGAAGAGGATTTTGTTAATAGGAGGGATCGGGATGGACTTGCTTATTCTATGACTGCACTGACCAATTTCCAGTTATAAATCAACATTTCAAATTGAAGAGGACATCATAATTGAGGAGGACTTTACTAACCTGAATTACAAAGGCGGCCAAATCTTCTTTCAACTGGCCATCGACCAGGAAGCCCTTGTTCACGTCATCTGTCGCAACGAATGAAAAGTGATCCAGCTTCGCCAGGCCACCATAGTGGCGGTAGGACAGGAAGAGGTTGTTGACGTCAACTTGGGTGAATTGGTTGTCCTGCAGGACGCGGTCACCCAGGTAAAGCTGCCCATACTGGGGGTACACCATAATTTTGTATTGCAGTTTCTCCAGCGGGCTGTCGGGGTCTGTTAGTTGTAGATGATTGGATGAGATGACCATCGTTCCACCTTCGGTTATCTGGAGACCTTTATTATTCAGTAGGGTTGGTGGCACACGGTCAGTGCGCTGGGTGAGAAATTCCAGGGACCCATCTCTTGCCTTTAATCCATTGCTCACAGTGAAACTATACAAAAGAAAATGATGGCCAATTATCCTACCGGCATGACCTTGGAGTGTGGTAAATACAAGCAAGCGCAGGGAGAACATACAAACTCCATGCACATAGTGTCATGATTGGGATTGGAACCAATGACCCTACTGCTGCAAGGCCACCAAGCCACTTTGGGTCAATAAGCCTTCCAGCAGGGTTGATCCTAGGCAGGGTGCACAGGGTGCATTGCACCCAGGCGCCTGCAGAGGTGGGGGTACCAAAGTGCCAGAGTTCTCCCCTCCCTCCTTCTCTCCTTGTTTGTGTACTTTGTCTGCAGTCTGTGACCGTCTCCTGTACCATGTCTGCAGTCTCTGACCGTCTCCTGTACCATGTCTGCAGTCTGTGACCGTCTCCTGTACCATGTCTGCAGTCTCTGACCGTCTCCTGTACCATGTCTGCAGTCTGTGACCGTCTCCTGTACCATGTCTGCAGTCTCTGACCGTCTCCTGTACCATGTCTGCAGTCTGTGACCGTCTCCTGTACCATGTCTGCAGTCTGTGACCGTCTCCTGTACCATGTCTGCAGTCTGTGACCGTCTCCTGTACCATGTCTGCAGTCTGTGACCGTCTCCTGTACCATGTCTGCAGTCTGTGACCGTCTCCTGTACCATGTCTGCAGTCTGTGACCGTCTCCTGTACCATGTCTGCAGTCTGTGACCGTCTCCTGTACCATGTCTGCAGTCTGTGACCGTCTCCTGTATCATGTCTGCAGTCTGTGACCGTCTCCTGTATCATGTCTGCAGTCTCTGACCGTCTCCTGTATCATGTCTGCAGTCTGTGACCGTCTCCTGTATCATGTCTGCAGTCTCTGACCGTCTCCTGTATCATGTCAGCAGTCTCTGACCGTCTCCTGTACCATGTCTGCAGTCTCTGACTGTCTCCTGTACCATGTCTGCAGTCTCTGACCATCTCCTGTACCAGGTCTGCAGTCGCTGACCGTCTCCTGCATCATGTCTGCAGTCTGTGACCGTCTCCTATATGATGTCTGCAGTCTCTGACCATTTCCTATATCATGTCTGTAGTATGTCTGGGGGTATTTCTAACAGACTCTCTAACAGAAGCCCCCTCTCTGGTCCCAATAAAGTACTCTGCTTCTCTTCCTGTATTTTGTTTATTGTTAAGAGATCATGTAAGGATCCCGGGGTAATGAAGACTTTGCAGGGGAGCGTCTCTGTGGTTAAGTCATTGCCATAGAAACATTTGTAAAGGGGAGGAGTTAGTAAAATTACCACGCCCATGTGGGGGCGCCAGAAATATTTCTGCACCCAGGCGCCTGTGACCCTAGGATCGGCCCTGCCTTCCAGGCCACATCTTCTTAATATTTTGAGAGCTACCTCTGTGGGAGAATGTTATATCATATCACACTGTGCCTATGAACTGTAAATAATAGAATAATGATGTATGGGCATAGATGGGTCGTGACACCAAAACTACTCAAACAAACACTTTAATTATGTACGGCACACCCAAGGGACTTTTAAGATTCCAAACAATAAACTTAATATATTTTGACAGATTTTTTTTTTTTACATTTTATTTATTAACATTTATTTAACCACTTAAGACCCGGACCTTTATGTGGGTAAAGGACCTGGCCAGTTTTTGCGATTCGGCACTGCGTCGCTTTAACTGACAATTTCGCGGTCGTGCGACGTGGCTCCCAAACAATATTGAATTTTTTTCAAAATTGTCGCTCTATTTTTGTTTATAGCGCAAAAAATAAAAACCGCACGGGTGATCAAATACCACCAAAAGAAAGCTCTATTTGTGGGGAAAATAGGACTCCAATTTTGTTTGGGAGCCACGTCGCACGTCTGGCTCCCAAACAATTTCGCGGTCGTGCGACGTGGCTCCCAAACAAAATTGGCGTCCTTTTTTCCCCACAAATAGAGCTTTCTTTTGGTGGTACTTGATCACCCGTGCGGTTTTTATTTTTTGCGCTATAAACAAAAATAGAGCGACAATTTTGAAAAAAATTCTATATTTTTTACTTTTTGCTATAATAAATATCCCCCAAAAATATATAAAAAAACGTTTTTTTCCCTCAGTTTAGGCTGATACGTATTCTTCTACATATTTTTGGTTAAAAAATTAAAATCGCAATAAGTGTTTATCGATTGCTTTGTGCTAAATATATAGCGTTTACAAGATAGGATATAGTTTTATTGCATTTTTATGAAAAAATGGCGGCGATCAGCAATTTTTTTCGTGACTGCGACATTATGGCGGACACTTCGGACAATTTTGACACATTTTTGGGACCAGTGTCATTTTCACAGCAAAAAATGCTATAAAAAAAGCACTGATTACTGTGAAAATGACAATTGCAGTTTAGGAGTTAACCACTAGGGGGCACTGTAGGGGTTATGTGTGACCTCATATGTTTTTCTAACTGTAGGGGGGCGGGGCTGGACGTCTGACGTCATTGATCGTGTTTCCTTATATCAGGGAACAGACGATCAATGAAGCTGCCACTGTAAAGAACAGGGAAGGTGTGCTTACACACGGCTCTCCCCGTTCTTCAGCTCCGGGGACCGATCGCGGGACTCCGGCGGCGATCGGGTCCACGGGTCCTGCGGTCACGGAGCTTCGGACCACGGCTGGGCACTTAAAGAGGACGTACAGGTACGTGCTTGTGCCCAGCCGTGCCATTCTGCCGACGTATATCTGCAGGAGGCGGTCCTTAAGTGGTTAGAGATTAAATAAAAAAAATTTTTTAATATAAATATGTAAATGTTGTTGTTTGGCACCTTAAAAGTCCATTGTGTGTAGAGTATATAATTAAGGATGCTAAACAAATATTTATATATTATTCACATATTTATATATTGTAAAAATTACAATTTTATGTGATATATTTTATTAATTAATAAATAAAATGTCTCTCTCTCTCTCATATATATATATATATATATATATATATATATATATATATATATATATAAAATAATTTTTTTAATTATTATTAAAGTGATACTAAACCTTTGATTTTTTTTAGCTGCAGCACAGAAGGTTTTTCACCTTTGTTTTTTTTCATGACATGAATAACCTAAAGTTTTTCTCGACGTGATTCCTCTCAAGCCTGCTTGGCCTACACACAATCGTAAAAAAAATAAAAAATTCAAGCAAAATGCGGTGACGTACAACGCGTACGACGGCTCCATAAAGGGGAAGTTCACAGTGGCAGCTTCATTGATTGTCTGTTCCCTAAAATAGGGAAACACGATCAATGACGTCACAAGTCCAGCCCCGCCCCCCTACAGTTAGAAAAACATATGAGGTCACACATAACCCCAAAAGCGCCCCCTAGTGGTTACCTGCTAAACTGCAAATGACATTTTCACAGTAATCAGTGCATTTTTATAGCATTTTTTGCTGTGAAAATGACAATGGTCCCAAAAATGTGTCAAAATTGTCCGAAGTGTCCGCCATAATGTCGCAGTCACAAAAAAAAATTGCTGATCGCTGCCATTAATAGTATTTTTTTTTTATAAAAATGCAATAAAACTATCTCCTATTTTGTAAACGCTATATATTTTGCGCACACCAATCGATAAACGCTTATTGCGATTTTTTTTTAACTAAAAATATGTAGAAGAATACGTATCGGCCTAAACTGAGGGAGAAAAACGTTTTTTTTTATATCTTTTTTGGGGGATATTTATTATAGCAAAAAGTAAAAAATATTGCATTTTTTTCTAAATTGTCGCTCTATTTTTGTTTATAGCGCAAAAAATAAAAACCGCAGAGGTGATCAAATACCACCAAAAGAAATCTCTGTTTGTGGGGAAAAAAGGACGCCAATTTTGTTTGGGAGCCACGTCTCACGACCGCGCAACTGTCAGTTAAAGCGACGCAGTGCCGAATCGCAAAAACTGGCCAGGTCCATTCGAATGGCGCCAACCTTTGGGCTGCTTATGCTAATTTCCCGTCTCATAACTTGCTTCTGAGCATGCACGTTTTTTTCCCCCTCGTTAAAGCGTACACACGACCGTTTTTCACACCATGAAAAACGACGAGAAAAAATAGAGCAGGTTCTAAATTTTTAACGCCCATTTTTCTCGTCGAGAAAAATGCTCTGGAGCCTACTCACGACTAATTAAAAAAAATGCAATTTTTCTCGTCACGAAAAACAGTCGTGTGTACGGGGCATTAGGCATTACAACTGCTATAATATTATTCATAATTAACAATATAATATTCATTTATATATATATATATATATATATATATATATACATACACACACACACACCATATTTTATATATATATATATATATATATATACATATATATATATATATATATATAAATATATATATATATATATATATATATATATATATATATATATATATATATATATCGTATATATACACATGCCACCACCAAAAACACTTTAGCCTTTGCATAGAAAATGTTAAAGCTCCAATCGTAAATATATTTATATATAATAAATATATTAATATTTAATAATATATACAAAATATTAAATATAATAAGTTAATAATATAATAATGTGTGTAAATATATATATATATTATATATATAGTTTAACTATTAAATAAACATTAATATATTTATTATATATAAATATATTTATGATTGGTGCTTTAACATTTTCCATGCAAAGGCTAAAGTGTGTTTTTGGTGGTGGTGGGGGTTGGGTGGTTCGGGTCCGTTGCCACCGAGTCTTTAACGTTACATTAATCTATTTTTCCTTTTCTCCAATTGCCCAGAAATCTGTGAAAATCCCTCGTAACCTAACAAGGGAACAACACCGCGCTGCTCCGCGTCCAGCCCTGGCACCGAGTCTTCCGGCAAAGCCCTGGCAGATTGGAAGTTACGCATGTGTTGAGCAGATGGGTAAACTTTAAAGAAACACGAGAAAAAAAAAAAAGCAATTTATTAAATCACCTGGAAACAGCAGCTCGACTCCAAAAATAGTGAGAATGAAATATAGCAGAGGACAGCGCGGGAAGCTGGCACGGGCCGGCACCAGAAGGTACCGGTTACAAAACAAGATAAACATTTTGGGAAGCCTCAGCTGTGGAGCGGAATAATGAGCTGCTATTTAACCCAATAAGCCCCATCCTCGAGAAATCTGACCAGGATGGCGGATTCTGTGTCTTCTGCTTACCTTGAATCCGTGTTTTTTTTTTTGTTTTTTGCCACTTGTTGGACATTTGTTGGAACGACGGGCAACTTGGATGGGTTCGGAAGGTGTGGGATGTTTTTTATAAGATGTATGATAAGTGGTGAACGACTTGTACAGCTGGTCCCGGGCCCGGCTCTCTAAGACACTTAAGGCTGAAACTGAATCTGCTTATATTTTGACTTCCCTTGGTTCCTCCTTTCCCCTCTCACCAACATACTAATGATATAATAAAATCTTTCCATTTTCATTACAGACCTCATTTTAGACACCAGCTCTCAGATCTTCTCTGTGCAATGCAAGCAAATTATGGTGGGAGGGACCGACATCCTGAAAAACCTCACAGCATCCTCCCTCAGTGCTCCTCATGGGAGGAGTTATGCAAATATCAGAATGTCTTCATGGGTGGGCGTTAGTCTGGAGCAGTGGGCGTTCCTAGGCAGGATGTATTTGCATGCAGACCACCCTAGGTAACGCCCACATGTGATGCTGAGCCTTCATGATTGACAGAACTAAAATCCAATGAATGAAAGGGGGCAGGAGCAGAAAACTTCAAACGTTAAAAAAAACCTTGGCAGAAGATTCCACAAAACTGCCCAGGATATTATTTTTTTTGCTCCATTTCTCAGTTATTAGAGTTATTAAACTACATATTAACCCCTTCAATAACAGGCTTTTATACCCACCTCCATCCCGGGCCTATTCTGGCACTTCTCTCCTACATGTACAAATCATCATTATTTTGCTAGAAAATTACTCAGAACCCCCAAACATTATATATGTTTTTTTAGCAGACACCCTAGGGAATAAAATGGCGGTCATTGCAACTTTTTATCTTGCACGGTATTTGCGCAATCATTTTTCAAGCGCCTTTTTTTGGGGAAAAAAATTGTTTCATGAATTAAAAAATAACAAAAGAGTAAAGTTAGCCCAATTTTTTTGTATAATGTGAAAGATGAAGTTACGCCGAGTAAATAGATACCTAACATGTCACGCTTTAAAATTGCGCACACTCATGAAATGGCGCCAAACGTTGTTACTTAAAAATCTCCATAGGCGACGCTTAAAAAAAATGTACAGGTTACCAGTTTAGAGTTACAGAGGAGGTGTAGTGCTAGAATTGTCGCACACGCTCTAACGCACACGGCGATACCTCACATGTGTGGTTTGAATGACGTTTACATACATGGGCGGGACTTATGGCTCTGCTGCTTCTGAGCGCGAGCTACCAGGGACAGGGGCGTTTTAACTTTTTATTTTTTTACTTTATTTATTTATTTATTTTTTACACTTTTTTTTTATTTTTTTTATTTTTTATCACTTTTATTCCTATCACAAGGAATGTAAACAACCCTTGTAATAGGAATAGTGTGTGAATTAAAAAATAACAAAACAGTAAAGTTAGCCCAATTTTTTTGTATAATGTGAAAGATAAAGTTACGCCGAGTATATAGATACCTAACATGTCACGCTTTAAAATTGCGCACACTCATGAAATTGCGCCAAACGTTGTTACTTAAAAATCTCCATAGGCGACGCTTTAAAAAAAATGTTTAGAGTTACAGAGGAGGTCTAGTGCTAGAATTGTTGCACACGCTCTAATGCACACGGCGATACCTCACATATGTGGTTTGAATGACGTTTACATACGTGGGCGGGACTTATGTGTGCGTTCGCTTCTGAGTGCGAGCTACCGGGCACAGGGGCGTTTTAACTTTTTTTTTTTTTTACTTAATTTTTTTTTTTTTACACTTTTTTTTATCACTTTTATTCCTATTACAAGGAATGTAAACAACCCTTGTAATAGGAATAGTGTGTGACAGGTCCTCTTTATGGAGAGATGCGGGGTCTATAAGACCCCACATCTCTCCTCCAGGCTGGAAAGCATGAGATTGTGAAAAAAAATTCACGATCTCATGCTTACTAGACGCAATTGCAGCTTTGTTTACATTCCGGTACCCGGGCGTGACGTCATCACATCGCGCCCGGGCCTCCGACAGTCATAGAGATGTCATCTCTATGCTTCCTAAGCACCGGACGGCGACGGGAAGGGGAGATGTCCCCTCCTGCGGCCTATAAGAACGATCAAGCGGCGGAACCGCTGCTATGATCATTCTTATGGTGCGCAGGATCGCAGCCAGAACACAATGAACACAAAGTACAGGACGTCATATGATGTCCACCCGGGATGGGAGATCCCCTTTGTGGACGTCAAATGACTATGTGCGGTATTAAAGTGGTTAATCGCTTGCCGACCGTATCACTTACATGTGCGGCGGCAAGGAAGCTCTGCTGCGCTGCATCACGTACTGGGCGCGTGATCCGGCTCTTCCGGGTTGGGTGACCACGTGTCCCGGAGTGCCCGGGACAGTCCTGCACCTTCATTCCAGGACAGTGTTGAGTTTGGACCTCACCTACACTCTGAACCCAAGCTCACTGCTAGTGCAAATGTAGTCTCCTGTATACATGGCCATGTGGCCAATGAAGTCACAAGCAGTCCCTTTATGTAGTTGTACATGCCACTGCGGGTGGAAAATCCCCTGCCTGCAGCTCATTGGCCTGGTAATGACATCTTACCTCTGGGAGCGCCTGAACTTGGGTTTGGGCTGAACCTAAGCTCATTACTAGTGCCATGTGGTCATGTTAAGTCAATGATTAGACCATATTAGGCCAATGATGTCATAAGCATCCCCACCCCTTTGTGTAACTGCAGCTCTGAGCAAGGGGTTGACCTCATTTGGCTATTGGTATTGACCATTTGTCCATATTAGGTCAAAGATGTCACAAGCATGACATTGAACTAATATTATTATGTGGCCACTGGCCAAAGATGTCACAAGCATGTCATAAACCTCACAAGACCATGTGATCAATAATGTCACAAGCATGCCATTGACCTGACATGCGGCCATATTAGGTAAATTATGTCACGAGCATCTCCTTTGTGCAGCTATGATTTGCAGTTGGGGAATTGACCTAGTATGGCCAATGCAATTTTTATTGATTGTGTGACCAAATTAGGTCAATGATGTCACAAGCATGTCATCGACCTAATGTGGCCAATGTGGCCAGTGATGTCACAAGCATGTCATCAACCTAATATGACCCCGTGACCAATGATGTCACAAGTATGCCATTGACTCAGCTATGAGTGGTGGGCGGGGGATTGACCCAATAAGCCAATGTCATTTTTATTGATTATGTGGCCATCATGTCACAAGCATGTCGTTGACCTAATGTGGCCAGTGATGTCACAAGCATGTCACTGGACCTAGTATGGCCATGTGGCAAGCAATGTTACAACTATGTCAATGACCTAATATGGCCAATGATGTCACAAGCATGTCAATGACCTAATATGACCATGTGACCAACGATGTCATGAGCATGTCACTGACCTAATAAGGCCATGTGGCCAACAATGTCATGAGCATGTCATTGACTTAATATGGCCAATGTGGTCATTGATGTCACAAGCATGTCATTGACCTAGTATGGCCATGTGGTCATTGATGTCTCGATCATATCTTTTTTTTTTTTTAACTTCATATCTTTATTAAACCATTTTCCATTATACATCTGCACATTCACATTTCCCTTCCCACCCTCCCCACAATCATATCTTTGAAATAATATGGCCGGGTAGTCATTGATGTCACAAGCATGTCTTTGACCTAATATGGCCATTGATGTCAAAATCATGTCACAGACCTAATATGGCAGTATGACCAACGATGTTATGAGCATATCACTGACCTAATATAGCCATGTGGCCAGCGATGTCATGAGCATGTCATTGACCTACTTTAATATGGCCATTAATGTCACAAACATGTCATTGACCTCATATGGCCATGTAGTCATTGATGTCACAGCACGTGTCATTGGCCTAGTATGGCCATGTTGTCAACAATGTCATGAGCATGTCATTGACCTAATATGGCCATGTGATCATTGATGTCACAACCAGGGCCGCCATCAGGGGGGTACAGGCATTACACCTGTAAGGGACCCGATGGTCCCCAGGGGCCCGGCTGGCCCCCTTCCTGTTTTTTTTTTTGCATTACACTTGTTCTCTGCTCCAGGGGGGCCTAAAGCTGTGTAAGGGACACCAAAATTAGTGATGGCTGCCCTGGTCACAACCATGTCACTGACCTAATATGGCCATGTGGCCAACAATGTCATGAGCATATCACTGACCTAATATAACCATGTGGCCAGCGATGTCATGAGCATGCCATTGACCTACTTTAATATGGCCATTGATGTCACAAACATGTCACTGACCTCATATGGCCATGTAGTCATTGATGTCACAACACGTGCCATTGACCTAGTATGGTCATGTTGTCAACAATGTCATGAGCATGTCATTGACCTAATATAGCCAGGTGGTCATTGATGTCACAAACAGGTCATTGGCCTAATATAGCCAGGTGGTCATTGATGTCACAAACATGTCACTGACCTAATATGGCCATGTGACAAACGATGTCATAAGCATGTCATTGATCTAATATGGCCATTGATGTCACAAACATGTCAATGACCTTATATGGCCATGTGGTCATTGATGTCACAACACATGTCATTGACCTAGTATGACCATGTTGTCAACAATGTCATGAGCATGTCATTGACCTAATATGGCCAAGTGGTCATTGATGTCACAATCAGGTCATTGGCCTAATATAGCCAGGTGGTCATTGATGTCACAAACATGTCACTGACCTAATATGGCCATGTGACAAACGATGTCATAAGCATGTCATTGATCTAATATGGCCATTGATGTCACAAACATGTCAATGACCTTATATGGCCATGTGGTCATTGATGTCACAATCAGGTCATTGACCTAATATGGCCATGTGGTCATTGATGTCACAATCAGGTCATTGGCCTAATATAGCCAGGTGGTCATTGATGTCACAAACATGTCACTGACCTAATATGGCCATGTGACAAACTATGTCATAAGCATGTCATTGATCTAATATGGCCATTGATGTCACAAACATGTCAATGACCTTATATGGCCATGTGGTCATTGATGTCACAACACATGTCATTGACCTAGTATGACCATGTTGTCAACAATGTCATGAGCATGTCATTGACCTAATATGGCCATTGATGTCACAAGTATGTCATTGACTTAATGTGGCCACAATAAGTCAATGATGTCAGTTGTGGGTCTGGGAATCCCCACCTACAGCTCTTTGGCCTGGTACTGACAGCTTACTGACAGGTCAGCCAAAGATGAGTCCAGAGTGTACCCGGACTCATAACTACTGCAGACGTAAGCCACTGTATGCCATTTTTTAAATATATTTTTTATATTTAATAATTGCAGCTCCTGAAAGCAACACTTTATATAAATCCATGCCAGTCGTTTTTCAAGAGGCACCATGAGTCTGTGTAAGCCTGTGTAAAGCTAGATTTAGATCCCCCACACTTCACATTGTACCAGATATTCTTTATCGCAGATGGCATTAAGATTCCCAACACAGGACCTCCCCAGCCTCATTATTCATTCCTGTGCACGGCTGGTACCCTTCCTGACATATGGTGCCATTCCAGGGCGTTTAACCCTTTCTGAGGCACGGGGGGCAAAAAAAAAAAGAAAAGAAGCCATCTCACCTGAATGAATCCGTCCTGGCCTCGCGGCTGTTGTCATGGACGTAGCAAACCTTCTGAGCCGCGACATCCAACTGGCTGAAGCTGGAGATGGGCAAGCCGGGATAATTGATGTACTCAATCTGACCATGGACAGGTGGCACGGAGACGGCATACAGCAGCCTCTCTGGTTTGCCCGTGCCATCTGTTGCCAAGAGAACAGCTGTTGTCAAGGTCACCCTGTCACCCTCTGTTAAAGTTACGGGTCTGGTGAGGAGAACGATGTCACCTATGGAACACAAAAATGGAGGCGACAACGTAACCAAATGATCCCGAAAATATCCTGAAAAATAAAAAATAAAAAACAATGGGGGTTCCCTAATACTGTACATGAGCGGGGGACAGATTGTATTACAGACAGCTCTCGTGTATAATAGGAAATCAATTAAAATCTGAACTCCATTATATAAAAGACACAAGTGAATGCAGCTCTGAATTCACCAATACATCATTATTATTATTTATTTTTTAAATAAAAGGAATGTAAATACAGTAGAACCTCAGATTATGAGCATAATCCGTTCCAGGAGAATGCTCGTAATCCATTGAAGTCAATGGAAAACGAAAATAATTAGTTCCGCATTGACTTCAAATGGGATGCAATACCGCATGTGGCCAGAGGTGGGAGGCGCTGGAGAGCCTCGGAAATGGGCAAAAAGGCCACTTTGGCTGACCTCGGCAAACCTCAGAAAGACTTCCTACCCAAGATTTGCTGAGGTCAACCGCGATCGGGCCTTTCCGTGCATTTCCGAACGGCGCCGATTGGCAATGTTTGGCTTTGCTCGGCTCCGGCGCCACCCCCCCCCACCTCAGGCCAAAAACGGTACTGCACACCACTTCAGCCTGAATCCTGCTCGTGTTGCAAGACAACACTCACTAACTGAGTCACGATTTTTTTAAATACAGAGCTCGTATTGCAAAGCGCTCCTTAACCCTGTTACTCGCAATCCGAGGTTCCACTGTACATGAATGTTACCTGGTCTCGGCCTCTCTCAGTCCCTGTACAGCAGGGCTGGAGTGTCAGAGGAAGAAGCAGCACAAGGAGTTATTTAGTTAATATTTTGAAAATAAGCATGCTGATAGGACAGTGGTTATCAACTCCTGTCCTCAGGACCCACTAACAGGCCAGGTGCATTGCATGAATCTATATGTATTGATCCCAGTGCCGCTGCCGCCTACTATTCAGATGGCCGACCCCCTGGTGAGCGCCGGCCTTCTGAATAACAGCAGTTTGTTGGTTTTTGGAAGCGCCTATCAGAGCCAACGGATAGGCTTTCCAATTACAGCCTGTTGTCTCTAATCGGCTTCCAAATAGTTAACCAGGGGACGCAGGGGGTGTGCATCCCCTGGTTAACACTGACACTCATCTCAGCCAATCAGGTTCACCAGGTCTGGTTACCAGTAACCTGATTGGCTGACGCGACATCGAGGGCAGGAGGGAGAAGACATTGAGGGAGAAGACATCGAGGGAGCACGGAGGGAGGATAGCTGACCCAAGAATAGTAGGTGCTGGGGGACGGAGGGGGGGGAAGCAATCTGGCGGTTTTTGAGGGGGCAAACTGGCGCCAATTGATGGGCACAGTGATGACAATTGATGGGCACAGTGGCGACAATTGATGGGCACAGTGACGACAATTGATGGGCACAAACTAAGATTGGGATGCCATTAAAGTTCATGTGCATGTAAAGGCTGGGGCGTCCCAATTCTTTTGGTAGTGAATATTTAAATTAGCGCTGCATATTTATTTTTCTTTTGGTATTTCTTTTCTTTTCTGTTTTTCTTTTGGTATTTATTTTCTCTTTTTCTTTTTGTATTTCCTTTCTTTTTTTCTTTTGGTATTTCTTTTCTTTTCTCTTTTTTTTTTTTGCTATTAATTTTCTTTTTTTATCTCTTCCTTTTGGTATTTCTGGTCTTTTTTTTTTTTTTCTTTTGGTATTTCTGGTCTTTTTTTTTTTTTTTTCTTTTGGTATTTCTTTCCTTTTTTTCTTTCTTCCTTTTGGTATTTCTTTTTTTTTTCTTTTGGTATTTCTTTTCTTTTCTCCCCTTTTTTTTGGTGTTTCTTTTCTTTTCTCTTTTTCTTTTGGCATTTCGTTCTTTTTTTCTTCCTTCCTTTTGGTATTTCTTTTTTTTTTCTTTTTTTTTGGCATTTTCTTTTTTTTCCTTTTGGTATTTATTTTCTTTTTTCTTTTGGTATTTATTTTCTTTTCTCTTTTTTTTTTTTTGGTATTTATTTTCTTTTCTCTTTTTCTTTTGGTATTTATTTCCCTTTTTTTCTTTCTTCCTTTTGGTATTTCTTTTTTTTTGGTATTTTCTTTTTTTTCCTTTTGGTATTTATTTTCTTTTTTCTTTTGGTATTTATTTTCTTTTCTCTTTTTTTTTTTTTGGTATTTCTTTTCTTTTCTCTTTTTCTTTTGGTATTTATTTCCCTTTTTTTCTTTCTTCCTTTTGGTATTTCTTTTTTTTGGTATTTCTTTTTTTTTTCTTTTGGTATTTCTTTTCTTTTTTCATTTGGCATTTCTTTTGGTATAATTTGTAATCAACAATTTGGCCCTGGCTGCTTTTTGTTCATTGCTTTATAGTCTGAGGGCCAGATTCTGGTAGAATCTGCGGCCCCGTATCGTAAGCCATTTACACTACGCCGCCGCAACTTAATGGAGCAAGTGCTGTATTCTCCAAGCACTTGCTCCGTAGTTTGCGGCGGCGAAGTGTAAATGGCCCAGCGTATCTCCGCGTAATTCAAAGGGGGCAGCTTGTATTTAAATTAAGCATGCCCCCGTGTCAATCGAACTGCGCATGCGCTGGCCGGGAAAAAAGCCTAGTGCGCATGCTCCAGCTCACGTCGGAAAACGTTGTTGAAACCGACGTGATCGTCACTTACGCAATGCCCTATTCGCGAATGACTTAGTAAAATGACGTAACCAAGGCGACGCTGACCCGACACCATACTTAACATGGCATACAACGGAACTTCGTAAACCTACCCCTCATATAGCAGGGGTAACCTTACGCTTACGGAAACGACGTAAACGACAACAGGGCGGCGTAAAAACGTTCGGGAATCTGCGTATTAGGCTTATTTGTATAGGCAAATGAGAAATCAACGTAAAGGCCACTTAGCGGCCAGCAAAGTAATTACATCTACGATCCGACGGTGTAAGTGTTTTACACCTGTCGGATCTTCGCCGTATCTATGCGTAAATGATTCTAGGAATCACACGCATAGATACCCAGTAAAAAAAACAGAGATATGACGGTGTTTCCTGCAATACACCGGCGTATCTCTTTTGAGAATCTGGCCCATTGTGTGCAGATATTTTACGTTATTTTAAAGTCTTATTAGAACAAAACAGATCGTTTTTTGGGGCAGTTGCTTTACAGGCCACTCAAAATAAATAGGCTGCCTATTAACGCAATGCGTGGAAACACTTGAAATAATACACATGGGGTTATGAACACGACGTTCCAATTTAATTCCCCAGCATCTACCAAGTATAATTTCTTGGGTAGACTGACCCCTTTAAAAAAACAGAAGACAAGCAAATGACTCCAAGTAATAGAGAATGTTTTTCATTTAGGAAACATGAATTAAGACTCGGAGCAGATTTAAGTGATTTGAAACATTAATATGGGGGTAGAGATTGGAAGAAAGAGGATCTTTATAATGCCAATGAGCCCAAAAAGTCAATTAGCTGCAGAGGGTGTAATTAGTATTGACTGGTAGGGGTTCAGCAGCCAGTGCCGATCGATAAATGTTAATTAGGTGCATCCTCGCCGGCCGCACTCAGATAATATATAACAGAACGGAATATAGATTTTTAAGCATGTTTGGGGTCTTTAGGTTGAAGGTGACACTGCAGAGATAAGTGCAGAATTTCAGGTTTGTGGATCACAAAATGCAAAGTATAAAAAGAAAAAGGCCAAAGTCTTGTATTATATGGACATTCCTTCACTTTTATTTGCACTTTCCACTTTTAAAAGGTAAACTTTGGTCAGCTATGAGCACATTGCATTTAAAGTACAACACCAGGCAAAACTTCTTTGGTTTTAGAACACAGGCGTGCGCACAGGGTGTGCCAGGCAGGGCCGATCCTAGGCAGGGTGCGCCTGCAGAGGTGGGGGCGCCGATGTGTATACACAGACGAAAGTGCCTCAAAGAAGCTACTTGCAGGAAATTCCCGCAAGCGGACCGCTCCAGTGTGAAAGCACCCGGGCTCTCACACTGGCATTGCAGATGAGGCTTTTTTCAGGCGCTATTTTTAACGCTAAAGCGCCTGAAAAAACCCTCCAGTGTGAAAGGTGTCTAAAGGACCATCTTCTGTACTATTGTCTGCAATCTCTGACCATCTCCTGTACTATGTTTGCAGTCTCTGACCATCTCCTATATCATGTCTGCAGTCTCTGACCATCTCCTGTACTATGTCTGCAGTCTCTGACCATCTCCTGTACTATGTCTGCAGTCTCTGACCATCTCCTGTACTATGTCTGCAGTCTCTAACCATCTCCTGTACTATGTCTGCAGTCTCTGACCATCTCCTGTATCATGTCTGCAGTCTCTAATCATCTCCTATATCATGTCTGCAGTCTCTGATCATCTCCTGTACCATGTCTGCAGTCTCTGATCATCTTCTGTACATGTCTGCAGTCTCTGACCTTCTCCTGTATCATGTTTGCAGTCTCTGACCGTCTCCTGTATCATGTCTGCAGTCTCTGATCATCTTCTGTACCATGTCTGCAGTCTCTGACCGTCTCCTCTATCATGTCTGCAGTCTCTGACCATTTCCTGTATTATGTCTGCAGTCTCTGACCATCTCCTGTATCATGTCTGTAGTATGTCTGGGGGTCTTTCTAACAGAAGCCCTCTCTGTGTCCATCAGAGAGGCTCCCCCTCCAGGTCCCAATAAAGTACCCTGCTCCTCTTCCTGTATGTTGTTTATTGTTAAGAGATCATGTAAGGATCCCAGGGTAATGAAGACTTTGTGGGGGTCTGGGGGAGCATTTATTTATGAGTCGCAGCCATAGAAACATTTGTAAAGGGGAGGAGTTGGTAAAATGACCGCACCCATGTGGGGGCGCTTGAAATATTTCTGCACCCAGGCGCCTGTGACCCTAGGATCGGCCCTGGTGCAAGGTGTGCCCAGGCACACCCTAATCACCCTGTGAAGCAGATTCTCTCTACTGCCCTGACTCCCATCTTTCCCCCCCACAGCGCTGCCAGCTTCCCTCCTCTCCTATTGGCCGTGGCTACTGGGATGTTTTAGAAGGGGGAAAGGGGCCAGTAAATATGTAATTTACTGGCTCCTTCCCATGAACACCATGAGCGATCGGTAGTGTGTGTTTGGGCTTTGGGGCGCACACTCTAATGCAACCTATGAGTGTGAAAGACTCAAAACTTCAGATTTTATTGCTCTCTTTCCCCCACTAGGGGAGATTAACCCTCACTTATGGTTTCCTAACCTTATGAGCTACACGCATGGGTGCTCAACCTGTGGCCCTCCAGCTGTTTTGGAATTACAGGTCCCATCAAGTCTCCGCGTTTCGGAGTCATGCTTGTACTAACATTATGGTCCCAGATCCTGAGGAGGTGCAGGGCCGGTGCTACCACTAGGCAGCCTCCTAGGGCGCAATGCTGCCTAGGGCGCATGGCCACTGGTGTGTCTACTCTCTTCTCTCTGCAGCAAGCAACTAAGCCTCAGCATCAGCAGGCAGCCGCAGCTCCGTTCGCACATAGTGTCAGAGGCGCAACGGAGGCGGAGGGCCGCGTCTGTGATCCGACTCCAGAATTGAATGGAAGCAGGCAAACATTATTGAAATCTGGAAGCCCCTTTTTAACAAAGCCGGGGGTTACCCAATGATGTGGACGGGTGACCTCGTCCCCTCCTACGCGTCATGGGGGTTTCGTTCCTCGCTGAGAATGAATGGAGACTGCAGCGTCGCTGGAGAATGGATCATCGTTGGACAGCGAGAGACGGGATTACATCACTGGAATTTAGTTTTTATTTGTTTATTTTAACTAACGGCTTGTCCCAAGCTGTGTCTGCGTGTTTACAATTTTTTTTACACTTTCTTTGTGAAATGATAGGGGTACAATGTACCCGTTACCAATTCAGATGGGGGGGGGGCGGGATCTGGAGGTCCCCTTTGTTAAAGGGGCCTTTTTAGATTCTGATAAGCCCCCCCGCCCACAGACCCCCACAACCACCGGGCAAGGGTTGTGGGGATGAGGCCCTTGTCCCCATCAACATGAGGACATCCTCCCCATGTTGAGGGCATGTGGCCTTGTACGGTTCAAGAGGGGGGCGCTCTCTTGTCGTCCCTTTTTTTTTCTTTCTGCAGCCAGTCCGGAATATATCTTTGGGGGGAACCCCACATCATTTTTTTTTCATTTGGCTCAGGGTTCCCCTTAATATCCATACCAGACCTGAAGGGTCTGGTAATCGAATTTAGGGGGGGGGGGCCCACGCATTTTATTTTTTTATCTTTTGATTTGTATTGTCGGGACCCGCTAGTAGATTCAAATGACTTTTTTTCCTTCAGAAACTTTGTGCTAGGACAGTTCTAAACACGGGAAACATGCGCTACTTTACAGGCACAGTATAGACACCCCGCAGGTACGATGGGGATGGGTGTTCGGCTCATTCTTACTCAGTGTCACACACAATACCATCTCCTCCACTCCGCTTCCTCTTTCTGTTGGGGTACCCCAAGTCTTCGTCCTTGGGCCCCTCCTATTCTCTCTCTATACCTCTTCCCTTGGCCATTTGATAATCTCCCATGGCTTCCAATACCACTTCTATGCTGGCGACACCCAGATCTCTCTCCCCCCTCTTCAACTCACCCCCTCAATCTCCTCACTAGTTGTCCCTCGAAACACGTCAAGGTGCTGGGTGTAGTCCTGGCTCTGACCTCTCCTTTAGCCCCCACATCCAATCACTGGCTAAATCTTGCCAGCTTAACCTCTGTAAGATTTCCAGCAGCTGAAACCACCACCTGTGGAAGAGAATTCCACATCCTAACCGCTCTTAGGCCGCGTACACACGAGGAGACATGTCCGATGAGACAGGTCCGACGGACCGTTTTCATCGGACATGTCTCCTGGGATATTTTGGTCTGATGTGTGTACACACCATCAGACCAAAATCCCCGCGGACAGAGAACAGAGAACGCGGTGACGTAGAAGACACAGATGTCCCCGAAACCAGGAAGGTCAATGCTTCCACGCATGCGTCGAATCAATTCATGCGCGGGATTTCGGTCCGATGGTTAGGCGTACTAACCATCGGACATGTCCGACGGACAGGTTTCCAGCGGACAAGTTTCTAAGCATGCTTAGAAACTTTTGTCCGCTGGAAACCTGTCCGCTAGGCCTTGCACACGATCGGACATGTCCGCGGAAACTGGTCTGCGGACCAGTTTCAGCGGACATGTCTCCTCGTGTGTACGTGGCCTTACAGTAAAGAACCCTGGTCACGCGTCTTGTTAAATTCCCTTCCGCAAAAAAAGTTTTCTCCCTATTGTGGGGTCACCAGTACGGTATTTGTAAATGTAAATCCTATCCCCTCTCAAGCGTCTCTTCTCCAGAGAGAATGGGTTAGATTCAGCAAAGAGTTACGCCAGCGTATCTGCTGATACGCCGTCGTAACTCTGAGTGAGTGGGGTCGTATCTATGCGCCTGATTCTCAGAATCAGTTACGCATAGATTTGTGTTAGATCCGACCGGCGTAAGTCACTTACGCCGTCGTATCTAAGTTGCATATTTACGCTGGCCGCTAGGTGGCGTTTCCGTCAATTTACCCCTGTTGTAAAGCGATGCGCAAACTGTTTGCGCTATATCAATTCTGTATAATAATAATAATTATAATTTAGGCGTCGAATATTCAAATGAGCACGATACGCAGATTCACGAACGTAGCATTTTTTTTACGTTGTTTGCGTAAGCGTAAGTCCGGCGCAAAGTTACCCCTGTTATAGCAGGCGCAGCCAATGTTAGGTATGGACGTCGGGACAGCGTCGTCTTGTACGTCGTTTGCGTAAGCCGATTCAGAATGGGGCTGGGCGCAAGTTACATTCACGTCGTTTTCATTGACTATTTGCGACGTGATTTGGAGCATGCGCACTGGGATACGTTCACGGCCGGCGCATGTGCAGTTCGTTCGGCGCGTCGTTTACGTCGGGTCACGATTAGTTTACATACAACACGCCCCCTACCTGCCCAATTTGAATAACGTGTGGATACGCTGGCCCATTTACGCTACGCCACCGCAACTTACGGAGCAAGTGCTTTGTGAATACAGCACTTGCCTGTAAAAGTTGCGGAGGCGTAGCGTAAATAGGATACGCTACGCCCGCAAAAAAACACGCTCACCTACCTGAATCTAGCCCAATAAGTTCAGTGCTCACAACCTTTCCTCATAACGTATATCCTCCAGACCCTTTATTAGGTTTGCTTCCCTTCTTTGTACTCGCTCCATTTCCAATACATCCTTCCTAAGGACTGGTGCCCAGAACTGGACAGCATACTCCAGGTGCTGCCAGACCAGAGTCTTGTAGCAGCTGACCTTTAATTTTTGGAGGGGGGCGGAACATTGCTTGAATTTTTTTGGGGTGAGCCTGGAGCTCCCCTTGAACTTACAGTTATTAAAAAATAAAATCATTTAGTCAATATGCTTGGTCATTAGTAGATTACAGATCTCTGTTATTACAAATGTCAAGAGGTCGACGCGTTTCACATATTTGCTTCTTCACATCTATCCTTAACCTATCAATCCCGCTTCTATCTGTACTTTTTAGAATAAACCAGATGATTTTTTGACCGCTTTACCTATATTGATTGATTTATTTATTGTTTGAAGATACTGGTTGTTGGATCCAGGGCCGGCCTTAGGTGTTCAGGCGACCTGTGCGAGCTAATCCTGTGCCCCCCCCCCACCCATCTTCACCCCTCGCCCCCTGGTCACCTAAACATACACAAAGTGTGTCGGCAAGACACATCCAAACTGGTACACTCACTCATAGGGTGTCTGCCAGCAATAATTGGGGCCACAGCCTACCTCATGGGGCCCCCATCCCCTGAGGAGGGAAAGAGGTGGGAGAAGGAAGGTGAGTCAAAGGGGGCAGGAGAGGGGGTAAGAAAGGGACAGAGAGGAGGGGGTGCTGACAGAGAGGGAGGAGGGGGTGCTGACAGAGAGGGAGGAGAGGGTGCTGACAGAGAGGGAGGAGGGGGTGCGACAGAGAGGGAGGAGGGGGTGCGACAGAGAGGGAGGAGGAGGGGGCGACGGAGGGAGGAGGGAGTGCGACAGAGGAAGGAGGGGGTGCGACAGAGGGAGGAGGGGGTGCGACGGAGAGAGAGGAGGAGGGGGCGACGGAGAGAGGAGGAGGGGCGACGGAGAGAGAGGATGAGGGGGCGACGGAATGAGAGGAGTAGGGGGTGACGGAGAGAGAGGAGGAGGGGTGACGGAGAGAGAGGAGGGGGGTTACTCCCATTCTGCGGCAGCACAGCTCGCACACCCCAAAGGCCGGCCCTGGTTGGATCGCTCTCTCAGGACACCTGTCACCTCATGTTCTGTGGGCTCTTAGATGTAGATGTGAGTCTCCCTTTTATGCATTGTTTCTATCTATTTGGTGGTATTTTAAAATGAACTCCGCTGCACCCCCATCCAGTCCAAATGTAAATAATGTTCGTGTCCTTTCTGTTTTTTAACAGAATCTCTGTTTCTTGAATTTACAGTTTGCCTTAGGGCCCATTAACACGGGGCGGATCAATACTGAGTCGGCTCAGAGGGGATCCTCCGTAAATCCCCGCTGAGCTGGTGGGCGACAGGGTGGTCCCCGCACACTGTGCAGGGACCGCCCTGTCTTTCCTCCGCTCTCCCCTATGGGGGGATCGGATTAACACGGACCGTATGTCCGTATTCATCCGATCCGATCCGCCAGACGGAAGAAAAATAGGATTTTCTTCCATCCGAAAAATCAGATCATTGCCGAGGCGGACAATTACGGTGGACAATTACGGGTGTCAGCGGATGGTCATCCCCTGACACCCGTAATCACATAGGGACATGGTGTGCGCAGCCTATTGCATTAGGGTGCGCACCCCAAAGCTCAAACACACACTACTCACATCACTCACCATGTTCATTCAGAAAGGGAAAGGGGCTGATAAATACTGTACATATTTAATGGCCCCTTCGCTAACTCATCCTAAAACATCTCTGCAGCAACAGCCGGCAGGAGAGGAGAGGAGGGAAGCCAAAAGTGCTGCAGAGGGAAGGAGTGGGGAGCCAGGGCAGTAGGGGAAATCTGTGCTGCACAGGGTGATTAGGGTGTGCCTGGGCACACTCGGCACACCCTCTGCGCACGCCTATGCATAGGGACCAATGTATGTCCCGTTTTCATCCGCAACGGATGGATGAAAATGCGGACATACGATCCGTACGTGTGAAAGGGCCCGAAGACTTCCCCAAAAAAGTAGGTGGAGAGCTGAGGTTACACTCTGCAGAGCTCAGTGAGGAAAGTTCTGAGAGCTGATTGGACATAAGGGACACACCCTCCCCCAAACAGCACCCAGGAGCAGGGCTAAGGCTTTTAATCACAGGCTGTGTGCTGGAGCTTCCTCCCTTGTCACCATGTCAGGAATACTTGTCAGAAGAGATTCATGCTGATAGCAGAGGAATGAAGCAGCAGAGAGAAATGACACTTAGTGCTCTGGATTGAGACAAGTACACACTATAGAGCAGGGGTCCTCAAACTACAGCCCTCCAGTTGTTCAGGAACTACAATTCCCATCATGCCTAGTCATGTCTGTGAATGATGTCAGAATTTTACAATGCCTCATGGGATTAGGGTGACCGCATTTCCAAAATACCATTCAGGGACACCCTCCTTCCCTAAAATCAGCTTGTGGTGTAACGAATCACAGCACAGTGATTGGACAAGAGGCGGGATTTATGATTTCTCCAATCACAAGCAGGGGGTGGGGACTGTGCTCCTCCAGGCATTCCCGGCCAGGACAAGTACTGTCAGTGAGTAAAGCGGTGATGTGGCGGCCTTTTTTGGGGGCATCAGATTGGCCCGGGGGTTGGCTGTGTCAGTTTCATTCTGGGACACTGTATCGTCCTGGAATGAATGTGCCCGGGACCATGGGCATCCGCTGACATTTTTTCAGAGGGGGGCGCTTCGGCAGCGGCGATACACAGTCACATTTTACCCTTTCTTCGACCGCTAGCCAGGGTTAAAAGCGCCCCCCCCCCCCCCCCCCCCACGTTAAAATGTAAAAACACAACCCAGTGCTCCCTGCATCGTTCAATATCTCTTTGTCACTACCGTGTACCCCCTCTCCACAACTGCACCTCTGGACCCCTTTATATTACACAGCACCTCACAGCTCTGGACCCCTTAACATTACACCCCACCCTGCATCACTGGCCCTCTTTACATTACACAGCACCCTGCACCATTGGACCCCTTTACATTACACAGCACTCTGCATCACTGGACCCCTTTACATTACACAGCACCCTGCACCTCTGCACCCCTTTATATTACACAGCACCCCTTTCCCTTGACTGAAACACTACACTATATTGACAGTATATTTTGGGTCTAAAAGAGGAACCTTTTGGAATGAGGGACAAATGGATGTGATACCAGAAGAGGGACAGGCACTCTAAATAAGGAACAACTAGAGGGGAGGGGAATGCTGCAGTCACCACTTAAATTGGCTCCTGGCTCTCCCTGGCGATTCCAGGGGGGGGGGGGGGGGCAAATGACCCCCCTTGCCCTATGGAGCGGACGCCCATGCCCAGGACTGACCTGCAAAATGCGGGACTGTCCCGGGCAATCCGGGACACGTGGTCACCCTACATGGGATGAGGAGTTCTGCAACAGCTGGAGGGCCGTAGTTTGAAGATCCCTGCTATAGAGGGATATGCTTTGTTCATATTTCATGTCTGAGTTTTGCAATCATTTTAAGCCCTGTGAACATCTCTGATACACAAAGTAGAGGATGATTTTTTCCTCTGGCGGCTCGGAATGAGTTAATTTTTCCCATTTCCAGCCTGCGTGTCGTTAAGCAGAAGCAGGGTTTATTATGTCGGCCCGCTTATTGGTTTTGGCACAGGATCCTTAATTATATTAAAAGTGATGACTGACAAAGAACTTGGGGAGAGGCAAGCTGTTTTTTGGCTACGCTCTCTACGCTAAAACCTTTTCGAAAATGATTTGGATGCGCGGTCACGACTGTGCAACCCGGAGGGGAGCGGAGCCCGAAGGTGCGCAACGCTGACAGCAAGCCATTAGACCGGAACGCCATCCCCCGGCCATGGCCGGCGCACGCTTCACGGATCCGTTGGCCGGAGCGGAATCCCGGCCGCTTCAATGGAGGCCCCTGACATGCGCGAGATGGGAAAAAGACGCGGCGGGGACGGCACAGGATTATATTTCTCCGGCGCTCGCCTTCGCTAATAATATCGGCATCAAAGGCCTCGTTGTTTACTCCTTCGTCTCTTTGTTTACAAGCCAATGACCTTTCCAACGCAAAGCGCGCACCGTAAAAACCTCGAGTCGCCACCATGTTTAAAATAAACAGACGACAGAATCCCGTTTTGCCAATTAAAAGCAAAAAGAAAGTTTTAAGAAGCCGACTTCAGAGCACTGAAAACGCAAACAGTAATTACACTGACATGTGGTAAAGGAATGCTGTTTTATGATCTTGTTTTGCTTGTGGTAATAAGAGAAAAAAATGACACAAACGGAAAATTGAAATATAGGCGGCATAAGGGGGGAGGGGGGGGGTAGGGCTAGTCTTAAAAATCCACTGCTTTCACACAGCCGCCCCGAATAATCCCCATAACATGTCTAATATGATCGTCGGCTCCATCTAGTGGCCATAATGCTGCAAATTCCAGATTGAGGCATTTCAGTAAAATACTGCATTATGAGCACTAGTTGGCGCTGACGATCATAGGAAATAAACATATTAGACAAATTACGGAGATCACTTGGGATGTAGATGGTGAGACAGATTTTTATTTTTATAAATAAACACCTAACACTCAGAAGTATGCATGTACGTGCCCCCCCCCCCCCCCCCTGAGCTGATCAAGAACAGAGATATCCATATCAATACATATACAGCTGTATTTAGATACAGGAGTTTAGTGACAAATGACAGGTCCTCATTGGTTTATGGCAGTAGTCTCCAAACTGTGGCCCGGGGGCCGGATGCGGCCCTTTGCTTTTATCCGGCCCCTGGGTTATTATTCCCCCAACAGTGGGGCATAGTTTCTGCCATTGACACTGACAACGGAGCACTTTTCTTCCCACTAACACCAATGATGGGTCACTTTTCTTCCCACTACCACCAATGATGGGTCACTATTCTTTCTACTAACACCAATGATGGGTCACTATTCTTTCTACTGACACCAATGATGGGTCACTATTCTTTCTACTGACACCAATGATGGGTCACTATTCTTTCTACTAATACCAATGATGGGTCACTATTCTTTCTACTGACACCAATGATGGGTCACTATTCTTTCTACTGACACCAATGATGGGTCACTATTCTTTCTACTGATACCAATGATGGGTCACTATTCTTTCTACTGACACCAATGATGGGTCACTATTCTTCCCACTACCACCAATGATGGGTCACTATTCTTTCTACTGATACCAATGATGGGTCACTATTCTTTCTACTGACACCAATGATGGGTCACTATTCTTCCCACTACCACCAATGATGGGTCACTATTCTTTCTACTGACACCAATGATGGGTCACTATTCTTCCCACTACCACCAATGATGGGTCACTATTCTTTCTACTGATACCAATGATGGGTCACTATTCTTTCTACTGACACCAATGATGGGTCACTATTCTTTCTACTGATACCAATGATGGGTCACTATTCTTTCTACTGACACCAATGATGGGTCACTATTCTTTCTACTGACACCAATGATGGGTCACTATTCTTTCTACTGATACCAATGATGGGACACTGTTTACTATCAGTGACTCCAGGAAATGTTCTTCTCTCGCTGGGCACAGTCCGGCCCCCCTAAAGACAGTAAACTGGTCCTTTGTTTAGAAAGTTTGGAGACCCCTGCTTTATGGTCATTGTAAATCTCTTCCTAACAATAGTGGTCTGTGTAGTGTCTGCTTAAATGGCCACGTCGCACTGGTGGCTCAGAGGGATGTTCCATCTTAAATTGGTTGAGAGCCCCTTTACAATGATGGATAATGAGAGAAGAAGGGTCACTGGACATACACTATAGTCAAAAGTATTGGGACACCTGGCTTTACACGCACATGAACTTCAGTGGCATCCCAGTCTTAAGCCGCGTACACACGGCAGAGAACCTCGACGGGCAGAACACATTGTTCCGCCCGTCGAGGTTCTCTGCCGGCCGTCAGATTCGGCGACCCGCCCGTCGGGAATGGCAACCAGCCATTCATCCCGACGGGCCGTCGAGCAAATAGAGAACATGCTCTCTATTTCTGCTCGACGGCATTCCCGACGGGAAGCTCGCCGAGAGCGTACACACGGCCGAGGTTCTCGGCAGAATGCGGCTCCCAGCGAGGTTCTCGCTGGTTTCTGCCGAGAACCTCGGCCGTGTGTACGCCGCCTCAGTCTGTATTCAATATTGAGTTGGCTCCGCCCTTTGCAGCTATAACAGCTTCAACTCTTTTGGGAAGGCCGTCCACAAGGTTTAGGAGTGTGTCTATAGGAATGTTTGACCATTCTTCCAGATGGACATTTGTGAGGTCAGGCACTGATGTTGAACGAGAAGGCCTGGCTCACAGTCTCCCCTCTAATTTATCCCAAAGGTGTGTTCTATCCGGTTGAGGTCAGGACTCTGTGCAGGCCAGTCAAGTTACTCCACCCCCAAACTCGCTCACCCATGTCTTTATGGATCTTGCTTTGTGCACTGGTCCAAATCATTTGGTGGAGGGGGGATTATGGTGGGGGGGGGGGGTTTCAAGGGTTGGGTTGGACCCTTAGTTCCAGTGAAGGGAAATCTTAAGGCATCAGCATACCAATTAATTAACAATTTTAAGCTCCCAACTTTGTGGGAACAGTTTGGGGACGGCCCCTTCCTGTTCCAACATGACTGCCCACCAGTGCACAAAGCAAGGTCCATAAAGACATGGAGGAGTGAGTTTGGGGTGGAGGAACTTGACTGGTCTGCACAGAGTCCTGACCTCAATACATTTGGCATGAATTAAAGTGCAGACTATGGGCCAGATTCAGGTAGAGTTAGGCTGGAGTATCCATTGATCCGCCAGCCTAACTGTCACTTTAAGCCGGCGTTTTTGTTTTCTGTAACCAGAAAACAAGAAACGCCGGGTTGGAGTTCCGATGCGATCGGCGCAATTGAATTTCGCCATCGCATCGTTACTTCAACTTAAAAATGGCGCCGGGGGCGTTCGCGCCGATTTACGCTCAAAAAATATGTTAATGAGCGTGAATCGGCAATTCACGTTTTTTTTCGGGCGCAACGCAGTGACTTTCCGACGTTTCCGGGAAGCGATACGCGGCGTATAGATAAAGCAGCCCCCTAGTGGAGTATCCTATGTTAGGTATAGCCATCGTCATCGCGTCGAACAAAAAAAACAAATCGCGTCGCTTGCGTAAAAAGTTCATGAATGGGGATGTGACGTCATTGACGTTCACTGACAGAATTTGGAGCATGCGCACTGGGATGCATTGACACTCGACGCATGCGCAGTACGTTCGCCGCGGGATCGCGCATAGTTTAAATAATACACGCCCCGTACCCGCCCAATTTGAATTCCGCCGGCTCATTTTCGATACGCTGCCGCAACTTTAGGAGCAAGTGCTTCATGAATAACAGCACTTGCTCCTAAAATTTCGCCAGAGTAACGTAAATGAGAAGCGTCACTCCAGAGTAAAGAAACTCCCATCTACCTGAATCTGGCCCTATGAGCCAGGCCTTCTTGTCCAACATCAGTGCCTGACCTCACAAATGCGCTTCTGGAAGAATGGTCAAACATTCCCATAGACACACTCCTAAACATTGTGGACAGCCTTCCCAGAAGAGGTGAAGCTGTTATAGCTGCAAAGGGCGGGACCAACTCAATATTGAACCCTCCGGGCTAAGACTGGGATGCCATTGAAGTTCTAGGTACCCATAAAGGCAGGCGTGCCAATAATTTGGACAACATAGTGTATGTTCAGAGGGACAAGAAGGACCTCCCCTTACATAGGTGGCTAGTGGAAGAGAAAAAGACTCCTCATTATTGGTGTCAGTGAGAAGAATAGTGCCTCATCATTGGTGTCAGTAGGAGGTTTAGCTCCTCATCATAGGTGTCAGTGAGAAGAATAGTGCCTCGTAATTGGTGTCCATGGGAAGAACAGTGCCTCATCATTGGTGTCCATGGGAAGAATAGTGCCTCATCATTGATGTCAGTGAGAAGAATAGTGCCTCATCATTGTTGTCATGGGAGGTTTAACTCCTCATTATTGGTTGTAATGGGAGGAATAGTGCCTCATTATTTGTGTCAGTGGGAAGAATAGTGCCTCATCAATGGTGTCAATGGGAGGAATAGTGCCCCATCTCAGTATGAGGAATAGTGCCCCAAGGGCCAGATAAACGCAAGCAAACGGTCTAATCTGGAATATTGTAACTATGTAAAATTTCCCATACCAGAACCTTATCTGTAAAAGGAGGGTCATGTAAAACAGAGCTAACCACAAACTTTTAATTCAAGTCCCCCCCCCCCCACGCATTACGCATCTGCAGCCGCAATCCCAGCAGAACCCCCCTACACATTACGCATCTGCGCCGCAATCCCAGCAGAACCCCCCACACGCATTACGCATCTGCGCTGCAATCCCAGCAGAACCCCCCCCCCACGCATTACGCATCTGCGCTGCAATCCCAGCAGAACCCCCCCCCCCACGCATTACGCATCTGCGCCGCAATCCCAGCAGAACCCCCCTACACATTACGCATCTGCGCCGCAATCCCAGCAAACCCCCCCCCCCCACGCATTACGCATCCAGCAGAACCCCCCCCCCACGCATTACGCATCTGCACCGCAATCCCAGCAAACCCCCCCCCACGCATTACGCATCTGCGCCGCAATCCCAGCAGAACCCCCCCCCACGCATTACGCATTTGCGCCGCAATCCCAGCAAACCCCCCCACGCATTACGCATCTGCGCCGCAATCCCAGCAGAACCCCCCTACACATTACGCATCTGCGCCGCAATCCCAGCAGAACCCCCCCACGCATTACGCATCTGCGCTGCAATCCCAGCAGAACCCCCCCCCCCCACGCATTACGCATCTGCGCCGCAATCCCAGCAGAACCCCCCTACACATTACGCATCTGCGCCGCAATCCCAGCAAACCCCCCCCCCCCCACGCATTACGCATCTGCGCCACAATCCCAGCAGAACCCCCCCACGCATTACGCATCTGCGCTGCAATCCCAGCAGAACCCCCCCACGCATTACACATCTGCGCCGCAATCCCAGCAAACCCCCCCCCCCACGCATTACGCATATGCGCCGCAATCCCAGCAGAACTCCCCTACACATTACGCATCTGCGCCGCAATCCCAGCAAACCCCCCCCCACGCATTACGCATCTGCGCCGCAATCCCAGCAGAACCCCCCCACGCATTACGCATCTGCACCGCAATCCCAGCAGAACCCCCCCCCCACGCATTACGCATCTGCACCGCAATCCCAGCAAACCCCCCCCCACGCATTACGCATCTGCGCCGCAATCCCAGCAGAACCCCCCCCCACGCATTACGCATTTGCGCCGCAATCCCAGCAAACCCCCCCACGCATTACGCATCTGCGCCGCAATCCCAGCAGAACCCCCCCCACGCATTACGCATCTGCGCTGCAATCCCAGCAAACCCCCCCCCCCCCGCACGCATTACGCATCTGCGCCACAATCCCAGCAGAACCCCCCCCCCCACGCATTACACATCTGCGCCGCAATCCCAGCAAACCCCCCCCCCCCCACACATGCATTACGCATCTGCGCCACAATCCCAGCAGAACCCCACCATGCATTACGCATCTGAGCCACAATCCCAGCAAACCCCCCCCCCCACGCATTACACATCTGCGCCGCAATCCCAGCAAACCCCCCCCCCCCCCCCACACATGCATTACGCATCTGCGCCACAATCCCAGCAGAACCCCACCATGCATTACGCATCTGCGCCACAATCCCAGCAGAACCCCCCCCCCACGCATTACACATCTGCGCCGCAATCCCAGCAAACCCCCCCCCCCCCCCACACATGCATTACGCATCTGCGCCACAATCCCAGCAGAACCCCACCATGCATTACGCATCTGAGCCACAATCCCAGCAAACCCCCCCGCCCCTATACATCCAGTCCCAGACTTTACATTTTCGGATCGTGGGAAAAATATCTACGCCGCTGATTGCGCCCCCCCCCCCCATCTATAGAGCATCTTAACCCCTAATTTGCATTAAAAGCCAATCGCACGCCTTTATTTTTTCCTTGTTTATTCTTGTATTATAATACGGGTAGCCCTTTTATTTATTTTTTTCTCTCCACCATTTTTCCCACCATACAGAAAGGCGGCCGGCAGATGATTGCTCTGAATTAATGGATTATCTCGCGCACCATTTGGCGATCATCTGGTCAAAACAAAACAAAAAAAAAAACCACACAAAAATCAACAAATGCACCTGTTTACTAATAAATAAAGGTGGCTAGTGGAAGAGAAAAAGACTCCTCATTTTTGGTGTCAGTGAGAAGAATAGTGCCTCATCATTGGTGTCAGTAGGAGGTTTAGCTCCTCATCATAGGTGTCAGTGAGAAGAATAGTGCCTCGTAATTGGTGTCCATGGGAAGAACAGTGCCTCATCATTGGTGTCCATGGGAAGAATAGTGCCTCATCATTGATGTCAGTGAGAAGAATGAGAGTGCCTCATCATTGTTGTCATGGGAGGTTTAACTCCTCATTATTGGTTGTAATGGGAGGAATAGTGCCTCATTATTTGTGTCAGTGGGAAGAATAGTGCCTCATCAATGGTGTCAATGGGAGGAATAGTGCCCCATCTCAGTATGAGGAATAGTGCCCCAAGGGCCAGATAAACGCAAGCAAACGGTCTAATCTGGAATATTGTAACTATGTAAAATTTCCCATACCAGAACCTTATCTGTAAAAGGAGGGTCATGTAAAACAGAGCTAACCACAAACTTTTAATTCAAGTCCCCCGCCCCCCACGCATTACGCATCTGCGCCGCAATCCCAGCAGAACCCCCCTACACATTACGCATCTGCGCCGCAATCCCAGCAGAACCCCCCCACGCATTACGCATCTGCGCTGCAATCCCAGCAGAACCCCCCCCCCCACGCATTACGCATCTGCGCCGCAATCCCAGCAGAACCCCCCTACACATTACGCATCTGCGCCGCAATCCCAGCAAACCCCCCCCCCCCCCACGCATTACGCATCTGCGCCACAATCCCAGCAGAACCCCCCCACGCATTACGCATCTGCGCTGCAATCCCAGCAGAACCCCCCCACGCATTACACATCTGCGCCGCAATCCCAGCAAACCCCCCCCCCCCACGCATTACGCATATGCGCCGCAATCCCAGCAGAACTCCCCTACACATTACGCATCTGCGCCGCAATCCCAGCAAACCCCCCCCCACGCATTACGCATCTGCGCCGCAATCCCAGCAGAACCCCCCCACGCATTACGCATCTGCACCGCAATCCCAGCAGAACCCCCCCCCCACGCATTACGCATCTGCACCGCAATCCCAGCAAACCCCCCCCCACGCATTACGCATCTGCGCCGCAATCCCAGCAGAACCCCCCCCCCACGCATTACGCATTTGCGCCGCAATCCCAGCAAACCCCCCCACGCATTACGCATCTGCGCCGCAATCCCAGCAGAACCCCCCCCACGCATTACGCATCTGCGCTGCAATCCCAGCAAACCCCCCCCCCCCGCACGCATTACGCATCTGCGCCACAATCCCAGCAGAACCCCCCCCCCACGCATTACACATCTGCGCCGCAATCCCAGCAAACCCCCCCCCCCCCCCCACACATGCATTACGCATCTGCGCCACAATCCCAGCAGAACCCCACCATGCATTACGCATCTGAGCCACAATCCCAGCAAACCCCCCCGCCCCTATACATCCAGTCCCAGACTTTACATTTTCGGATCGTGGGAAAAATATCTACGCCGCTGATTGCGCCCCCCCCCCCCCTCTATAGAGCATCTTAACCCCTAATTTGCATTAAAAGCCAATCGCACGCCTTTATTTTTTCCTTGTTTATTCTTGTATTATAATACGGGTAGCCCTTTTATTTATTTTTTTCTCTCCACCATTTTTCCCACCATACAGAAAGGCGGCCGGCAGATGATTGCTCTGAATTAATGGATTATCTCGCGCACCATTTGGCGATCATCTGGTCAAAACAAAACAAAAAAAAAAACCACACAAAAATCAACAAATGCACCTGTTTACTAATAAATAAAGCCTCAGCTGTAAGAAAAATAAATTAGATGCGTTTAATTGGTAGGCCGAGCGGGCGCCGCTCTTTATTACAATGTCGCCTCTTGTATTTTTTTTTATGATGTCAGGGAGCATGGCACACTGACAAAGTGTTTATGAATCGCAGTTTGCAGATGGCACTTCTGGTTTCTCACTAGTTTTGTGGACAAGTAGCATTAGCGATGAACGAGGGAGGAGGGGGATTTTTTTTTTCTATGCCAAGGTCCCCCCCCCCATCTTTTTCTCTCCGCCAACCATCCCTTCCCCCCACCCTCTGGGAATTAGCAGTGTCTGGCTCTCTTGTGCCAATCTCTTACTGGCAGCATCCTTCCACCAGCACACATTCAATAAATCACCAGCCCTTGGCGTGTTTGCACTGACACCGAACGTTTGCCGCGCATGCTCACCCGCACTTTTCGGGTTTTGTGTTTCCCCCGACAATCTTGACAGTTCTACCCGTCATACAAAAAAAAAAAGCCGATCGTACGTGCAGTATTCTTGTTTTCTTGCAAAGCGTACAGCCTACGTAATGCCGCGTACACACGATCGGAATTCTTCGTCGGAATTCCGATGAAGCTGACTTTCATCGGTCTTGCCTACACACTATGGGCCAGATTCAGGTAGATGAGAGTATCTTTCCTCTGGAGTAACGCTTCTCATTTACGTTACTCTGAAGACCCTTTCAGCGCAAGTCCTGTAATTCACATAGCAGTTGCGCGTAAACTTGCGCCAGAGTAACGATAATGCGCTGGCGTAACCCGACGCAAGTGGAAGTGGGTGTGATCATATGTAAATGATGGGCGGAGCCCAGCGCAGAGGCTTACGTTCAGCGCATCATCCACGGAGCATGCGCAGTGAGTGCGGCTCCACTCGCCCCCTTTGTGCGCATGCTCACAACTTCCGTCGGCACCACTGCACGGGAAACGTCAGCGCAATGCCTTCCGTTGGGCGTTTAAATGCGCCCGTAGAAGCGCCATTCCGGCACTAAAGTATATCCTGCTCCCCCTCCCCGCAGTGATGTTACTTTTGTTCTGAGATGGCTGCTCCCGTTCCCCGCAAACACACAGGAGAAAGCTGAACTCTAAAGGCCAGGAGCTGTCAGCCATCATCTCGGCTATGGAGACCTATGATGTCTTCCTCCATGGCTGTAAAATTTGACAGACAAGCATGGACAGAGGTGTTGTCCTGCAAGTGGGGGTGCTCAGCTAGCTCTTATCGTCGGTAACGCTGCTGTAGCTGCTCTCCTGCTGACCTGAGGCCGTCTGGAGTAAAGATAAAGCAGCCTTTTGTAGAAATAACTTTGCGCCGGACGGACGAGATACGCGCGGCGCATGTAGCCAGCGTATGGTGCTAATCCGTTCGCGAATCGGGAAATCTCCCTCATTTGCATATTTGCAGGGGAAATCAATGGGCGCGACTGATGCGCCCAGCGAAATTAAGCGCTGACGATACTCTGGCGTCGGAACGTTCCGCCGGTCGCAAATGACCCGTTATTGGGCGCATCTAGTTTGGTGGGTACGGGGACATAGAAACGACGGCGCATCATCACAGTTACGCGGCGCATATCCAAATACTCCAGCGCAAGTGTTCCTGAATCTGGCCCTATGGGCCAGATTCAGGTAGATGGGCGCATCTTTATTCTTGTGTAACGTTTCTCATTTACGTTACTCAGCCGAAACTTTAGGAGAAAGTACTGTATTCACAAAGCACTTGCTCCTAAAGTTGCGGCGGCGTAGCGAAAATGGGCCGGCGGAATTCAAATTGGGCGGGTAGGGGGCGTGTAGTATTTAAACTAGGCGCGATCCCGCGGCGAACGCACTGCGCATGCGCCGGCCGTCAATGTATCCCAGTGCGCATGCTCCACATTAGGAACGGTGTTTTCTACGTGAACGTCAATGACGTCAACCCCCATTCACGGACGAGTTACGCAAACGACGTTAAACCTTTTTCAATTCGACGCGGTCACGACGGCCATACTTAAAGCGGATGGTTCACCAAAAAAAAATATTAAAAGCCAGCAGCAACAAATACTGCAGCTGCTGACTTTTAATATTAGGACACTTACCTGTCCTGGAGTCCAGCGGCGTCCGCAGCAGAGGATGAGCGATCGCTCGTCACCCTGCTGCTCCCCCCTCCATCCACGGCGAGGGAACCAGGAAGTGAAGCGCTCCGGCTTCACTGCCCGGTTCCCTACGGCGCATGCGCGAGTCGCGCTGCGCCCGTGATTGGCTCCCGCTGTGTGCTGGGAGCCGAGAGTTCCCAGCACACAACGGGAAAAACCCGACTTTTGCCTGAGACTGCGGGCCGGAAGTGGGTGCGGATACCTGTCTTTAGACAGGTATCTGCACCCCCCTCCCCCCTGAAAGGTGTCAAATGTGACACCGGAGGGGGGGAGGGTTCCGATCAGCGGATCTTCACTTTAGGGTGGAGATCCGCTTTAACATAGGATGCGCCTGCTTTTTGTTGCTTTATCTTTACGCCGGGAAACCCCTTACGGAAACGTCGTAAAGTGACTGCGTACGATCGTGACTTGGCGTATCGTGCTGATTTACATATTCTCGGCGTAAATCAGCGGGAACGCCCCTAGCGGCCATTTTAAAATTGCAGTTCCGATACGGCGGCGAAATACAATTACGCCGCTCGTATCTGAACTCAATCCCGGCGTTTTTTGTTTTTCTGAATACAGAAAACAGATACGACGGCGTAGGTTAGAAGTTACGCGGCTTATCTACAGATAAGTCGCGTAACTTCTACCTGAATCTGGCCCTATCTGACTGAATTCCGACCGTCCAAAACGCGGTGACCTAAAACACTACGACGAGCCGAGAACAATTAAGTTCAATGCTTCCGAGCATGCGTCTAATTGATTAATTGAGCATTATTTGTACCCACTTCTGGGAACAACTCGTGCGGCAGACACGGCCCTACCTGCGTCCCGCCCCCCCCCCCCTCCCTCCTGGGAAATACACTGTTCCCAGGAGAGAGCGGGGACCAGTGACGGCGTGGCGCGCTACTCGCGCATGCGCAGTAGGGAGCCCGGCAGTGAAGCCACAACATTTCACTTCCCGATTCCCTAACCACCGAGGATGGTGGCGGGTGAAGCCGTGGGACAAGCGATTGCAAAGCTTCCATTTGCAAAGAATACCCAATCACGGGCAAGGAAGAAAAAAAACAACACACAAAAAAAAAAAACAGCATTTTGCACGTGATTGGATGATGAAAGTCATCAGAGCTTCTGCTTATTGGCTAATCTCTGGAGCAACTGCACATTGGAAAGTGCACAGTCTATTTGCCTTTAGTAAATACACCCCAATATAATAATACCCTATTATTGGTAAAATATAAAAAGAAATAAATAAAATAAAATAACAAAAGATGTGATTGCGGCAAATTAAAAAGATACCAAAAATGTCAAGCCTGAAAATTGTGAGAGGGCTCTGATGTAAATGGGCTACTTCTGAGGGGAACCCTAATAGGGACCCTGATGTAGGGGGGAATCAGATGGGGACACTGATGTAAAGGGGGGAGGGCTCTGATTGAAACCCTGATGTGAGAGGGACTATGATGGGTACCCTGATGTAAGTTTTTTTTTTTTTTACAGAAAGTAGGGGGAGTTAAATAGGGACCCTGATATAAGGTGGGACTCTGATGAGGTACCACAAAGTAAAGGGGACACTAATGGGGATTCTGATGTAAGGGGGATTCAGATGGTGACCTTAAAGTAAGGGGGATTCAGATCGGGACCCTGATGTAAGGGGGGGACTCTGACGGGGACCCTGATATAAGGTTGGGCTCTGATGTAAGGGGGATTTAGATGGGTACTCGGATGTAGGGGGGATTTTTTTTTTCAACAGAAGGTAGGGGGATTTAGATAGGGACCCAGATATAAGGTGGGGGGACTCTGGTGAGGTACCCTGATGTAAAGGGGACCCTAATGGGGATTCTGGTGTAAGGGGGATTCAGAAGGTGACCTTAAAGTAAGGGAGATTCAGATCGGGACCCTGATGTAAGGGGGGGACTCTGACGGGGACCCTGATGTAAAGGGGCTTCTTCTGATAGGGACCCTGATATAAGGTTGGACTCTGATGTAAGGGGGATTTAGATGGGGACCCTGATGTAAGGTGGGACTCTAATGAGAACTCTGATGTTAAAGGGCTACTTCTGATGGGGATCCTGATATAAGGTGGGACTCTGATGTAAGGGTCTCTGATTTAAAGGGTGTCTTTTGATGGGGACCCTGATGTAAGAAGGATTCAGATGGGCACCCTGATTAAAGGGGGCTATGTTGGGGACCTCTGATGTTAGGGGGGATTTTAATGGGGACCTCTGATGTTAGGGGGGATTTTTAACAGAAGGTAGGGGGATTTAGATAGGGACCCTGATATAAGGTGGGACTCTGATGAGGTACCCTAATGGGGATTCTGATGTAAGGGGGATTCAGATGGTGACCTTAAAGTAAGGGAGATTCAGATCGGGACCCTGATGTAAGGGGGGGACTCTCATGGGGACCCTGATGTAAAGGGGCTTATTCTGATGGGGACCCTGATGTAAGAAGGAATCAAATTGACACCCTGATTAAAGGGGGGCTATGTTGGGGACCTCTGATGTTAGGGGGGATTTTAATGGGGACCTTTGATGTTAGGGGGGATTTTAATGGGGACCTCTGATGTTAGGGGGGATTTTTAACAGGGGGATTCAGATAGGGACCCAGATATAAGGTGGGGGGACTCTGATGAGGTACCCTGATGTAAAGGGGACCCTAATGGGGATTCTGGTGTAAGGGGGATTCAGATGGTGACCTTAAAGTAAGGGAGATTTCGATCGGGACCCTGATGTAAGGTGGGGACTCTGACGGGGACCCTGATGTAAAGGGGCTTCTTCTGATAGGGACCCTGATATAAGGTTGGACTCTGATGTAAGGGGGATTTAGATGGGGACCCTGATGTAAGGTGGGACTCTAATGAGAACTCTGATGTTAAAGGGCTACTTCCGATGGGGACCCTGATATAAGGTGGGACTCTGATAGGGACTCTGATGTGAAGGGGCTTCTTCTGATGGGGACCCTGATGTAAGAAGGATTCAGATGGGCAACCTGATTACCTGATTAAAGGGGGGCTATGATGGGGACCTCTGATGTTAGGGGGTATTCTATTGGGGACCTTGATGTAAGAGAGACTTTGATGAGTATTCTGATGTAAAGGGGACTGCTTATGGGGATTTTAAAGAGAATTTACAGGGGACCTTGATGTACAGTAATGTGGCCCTAATACCGAAAAGTTTGGAGACCCCTGCCCTATATGGTAGAAGCAAATCGATAGTATCCCACGCAAACATCAAAATTATTCATAGTTTTAAAAAAAATTGCTAGATCATTTTGTATATTAAAAAATTATATATCAAAAGTGGCCCTTGAAATATAAAAAACTTTAATAAACACTATTGCAAAAACGTTAAAAACTTTGGGCCAGATTCTCATAGAATCACGCTGGCGTAGCGTAAGGCATTTACACTACGCCGCCGCAACGTAACAGAGCAAGTCCCGTATTCTCTAAGCACTTGCTCCGTAGTTTGCGGAGGCGTAGAGTAAATCGCCCAGCGTAAGGCCGCGTAATTTAAAGGGGGCGGCTTGTATTTAAATTAAGTGCGCCCCCGCGTTGAACGAACTGTGCATGCGCCGGCCGGGGAAAAAGCCCAGTGCGCATGCTCCAGCTCACGTCGAAAACCGACGTCAAAACGACGTGATCGTCACTACACAATGCCCTATTCACGAACGAGTTAGTAAAACGACGTAAGCGACGGAAAAAGCCGACGCTGACCCGACGCCATACTTAACATGGCATCCGACGGCACCCGACGGTACTTCGTAAGGTTACTCCTCATATTAGCAGGGGTAACCTTACGAGTTCGTAAACGACGTACGCGACGACGGGGCGGCGTAAAATCGATCGGGAATCGGCGTAGTAGCCTCATTTGCATAGGCATGAGAAAACAACGTAAAGGCCACCTAGTGGCCGGAGTTGTCATTACAACTACGATCCGCAAGTGTAATGGTATTACACTTGTCGGATGTTGAAGCGTATCTATGCCAAAGTGATGCTAAGCATCACTCGCATGGATACGAGCCAAAAAAACGGCGATACGACGGGGTATCTGAGATACTCCGTCGTAGCGCCGCTGAGAATCTGGCCCTTTGATTTTAACGTCCAGTGTGCATGTAGCCGAAAACAGCGGGCATGATATATTCCAAATAGATACATATAATAAGTAAATAAATAAGATAAAATATTTAAAAATAGTATTAAATTAGTATGATTCAAAATATATTTTTGGTGACCATAAAAAATAAAAATTTAATAAATAAAAAAATCACAAAAAATAAAAGTTTCAGCTGACAAAATTATCAATTAAAATAATTCCGAAGATAAATGGCCTGAAACTTTTTCCACTTGAATTATTTTTATTTTTTTTTAACTTTGGAGAATAATCGGATAGGCATCAGGGATAACGGCAATGCCACACGTGGGAAAACGGCGTGTGATCGTTAAAAAAGGTCTGATAGACTGACTGGTCACCATGACGATAACACGTCTGCAGATGGCCCATCGGAATGGTCACTGGAAACAGACAGTTGATTATCAGCAAGCTTGTAAACATTGTTCCTCCATTCTCCGACGTGAATAATGGCGACATTGTCTGTTTATGTCTGCAATGATTTTTTCTTCTTTTACTTTTTTAGGAATTTTAAAGCCTTTTTTTTTGCACATAATGAAGCAGTTTAGTAGTCTTTGGTTACAGTAGAACAGCCTCTCCCAACCAATTTGATATGGAGGAACCCTGGAAATAACTGTCAGGTCTCAGGGAAGCCCCACTAATAATTAATATATCTACAGTTGTGCTCATAAGTTTACATACCCTGGTGATTTTGGCCTGATAACATGCACATAAGTTGACAAAAAGGGGTTTGAATGGCTATTAAAGGTAACCATCCTCCCCTGTGATCTGTTTGCTTGTAATTAGTGTGTGTTTATAAAAGGTCAATGAGTTTCTGGACTCCTGACAGACCCTTGCATCTTTCATCCAGTGCTGCACTGACGTTTCTGGAGTCTGAGTCATGAGGAAAGCAAAAGAATTGTCAAAGGATCTGCGGGAAATGGAAGTTGAATTGTATAAAACAGGAAAGGGATATAAAAAGATATCCAAGGAATTAAGAATGCCAATCAGCAGTGTTCAAACTCAAATCAAGAAGTGGAAAATGAGTTTCTGTTCAGGGCCGCCATCAGGAATTATGGGGCCCCTTACACAGCTTCAGACATGAGCCCCCTGGAGCAGAGAACCGAGACCAAAATTGAGCTTTTTGGCCACAACCATAAACTCTAAATTTGAAAAGTAGACAACAAGGCCTATGATAAATGGTCCACCATCCCTACTGTGAAACACGGAGGTGGATCACTGATGTTTGGGGGATGTGTGATCTCTTCATTTGCTGCCGCCTCAAATTGAGAAGCGGGGGGGGGGGGGGGGGCGTGAATTGAGGAGCAGGGAGTACCTCTGGGACCCTTACAAAAAAATAAATGAAGTAAAAAAAAATATTAAAAAAAGGGGGTAGCCATCCGGGCCCCTGGGGGACATCTGGGCCCTTTAATAAAAAGAAAAAAAAAGAAAGAAAAAATAGGGGGGTTGCCATCTGGGGACCTCTGGGCCCTTTAATAATAAAAAAAAATCTTTTAAAAAATATATATAAAAAAAATTTAAAAATATATTTTATAAAAAAAGGGGTGTTGCCATCTGGGGACCTCTGGGCCTCTTACAAAAAAATGAAATACAAATAGGGGGTTGCCATCCAGGACCATGGGGACCCCTTACAGGTGTACTGCCTGTACCTCCCCAAAGCGCGGCCCTGGTTCTGTTGAAACCAAACCACGGTGAGGTAGACCAACTAAAATTTCAGCCACGACTGCCAGGAAAATTGTTCGGGATGCAAAGAAAAACCCACAAATAACTTCAGGTGAAATACAAGACTCTCTGAAAACATGTGGTGTGGCTGTTCCAAGATGCACAATAAGGAGGCACTTGAAGAAAGATGGGCTGCATGGTCGGGTCGCCAAAAGAAAGTCATTACTATGCAAATACCACAAAGGATCCGCTTACAATACGCCAAACAGCACAGAGACATTTGGAGTGATGAGACCAGAATTTAGCTTTTTGGCCAGAACTATAAACACTTCATTTGGAGAGGAGTCAACAAGGCCTATGATGAAATGTCCACCATCAGCGGTGGATCGCTGATGTTTACATTGGTGATCAGTGGGAAGAATGCTCCTTACATTGGTGATCAGTGAGAAGAATGTCCCTTACATTGGTGATCAGTGAGAAGAATGTCCCTTACATTGGTGATCAGTGAGAAGAATGTTCCTTACATTGGTGATCAGTGGGAAGAATGCTCCTTACATTGGTGATCAGTGAGAAGAATGTTCCTTACATTGGTGATCAGTGGGAAGAATGTTCCTTACATTGGTGATCAGTGGGAAGAATGTTCCTTACATTGGTGATCAGTGGGAAGAATGTTCCTTACATTGGTGATCAGTGGGAAGAAAATTCCTTACATTGGTGATCAGTGGGAAGAATGCTCCTTACATTGGTGATCAGTGAGAAGAATGTCCCTTACATTGGTGATCAGTGAGAAGAATGTCCCTTACATTGGTGATCAGTGAGAAGAATATCCCTTACATTGGTGATCGGTGGGAAGAATGTCCCTTACATTGGTGATCAGTGGGAAGAATGTCCCTTACATTGGTGATCAGTGGGAAGAATGTTCCTTACATTGGTGATCAGTGGGAAGAATGGTCCTTACATTGGTGATCAGTGAGAAGAATGTCCCTTACATTGGTGATCAGTGGGAAGAATGTCCCTTACATTGGTGATCAGTGAGAAGAATGTTCCTTACATTGGTGATCAGTGGGAAGAATGTCCCTTACATTGGTGATCAGTGGGAAGAATGGTCCTTACATTGGTGATCAGTGGGAAGAATGCTCCTTACATTGGTGATCAGTGGGAAGAATGTTCCTTACATTGGTGATCAGTGGGAAGAATGGTCCTTACATTGGTGATCAGTGGGAAGAATGGTCCTTACATTGGTGATCAGTGGGAAGAATGCTCCTTACATTGGTGATCAGTGGGAAGAATGGTCCTTACATTGGTGATCAGTGGGAAGAATGCTCCTTACATTGGTGATCAGTGGGAAGAATGCTCCTTACATTGGTGATCAGTGGGAAGAATGTTCCTTACATTGGTGATCAGTGAGAAGAATGTTCCTTACATTAGTGATCAGTGGGAAGAATGTTCCTTACATTGGTGATCAGTGGGAAGAATGTCCCTTACATTGGTGATCAGTGAGAAGAATGTCCCTTACATTGGTGATCAGTGGGAAGAATGTTCCTTACATTGGTGATCAGTGAGAAGAATGTCCCTTACATCGGTGATCAGTGGGAAGAATGTTCCTTACATTGGTGATCAGTGAGAAGAATGTCCCTTACATTGGTGATCAGTGGGAAGAATGTCCCTTACATTGGTGATCAGTGGGAAGAATGTCCCTTACATTGGTGATCAGTGGGAAGAATGTCCCTTACATTGGTGATCAGTGGGAAGGAAGAATGCTTCTCTTACATGTAGCTTAAAAGATCATTGATTTCGGTGGTTACCTATCTGAGGGTGTGAAATTGGTCGTTGCCCAAAGATCCCTTTGATTCCACAGAATTCAGGTTGGGATTCAGGTCGGTGTGTAAATAAACCAAACCTACCTTTGCCCAGGTTTAGAATGGAGATGTAGAAGGTGTCGGGAGGGGAGTTGTGTTCTCCATCGGAGAGGTAAAACCGGAAACTGTCGTGCCCTTTGCAGCCGAGGATTGTGGTGTGAAAATACCAGATATGATTCAGGTCAACGTCTTCCTGCGTAAAATTCATTCCGGCATACAAGGTGACCCAGAGGGGGCCGGCCTAGAGAAACGGGGAGAGCTCAAGTTATTTAGGCCAAAAAGAATTTTCCAGAAAAACAGGGGGAGGGGTTAGAACCTCTAAGAAATACAATTTCTTTGGCAGCTAAACAGATCCCATATATATGTATTTAGAGGTTTGCCTGGAACTTCACGGAGCCAATCAGATTTTATCTGTCATGTTTCAAGAAATGGTTACAACAGTTAAAATAAACTCTGAATAGACCGAAAACCGTTTTAATCAATTTTTCCGAAAACAAAAATGTGAAATTCAAAAGGACGAAAACCCGAAATAGTAACTGACTAATTAATATAACTATCACTAGTTAAAGGGGTTTTAAACGGAATTTTTTTTTTTTCATAATAAGCATCCTTTACCTGCAGACATTCCTCTTTTCACTTCCTCATTGTTCGTTTTTGCTCAGAAGTTGCTCTTGTTCTTCTCCGTTCTGTTCACTTCCTGCTTGTCTGATTTTACTCACCACCGTGAAGGGAGGCTTTACTGCGGTGGTCAGTGACGTGCTCGCCCCCTCCTGGGAACTACGGGCCAGATTCATAAAAGAGATACGACGGCGTATCTCTGAGATACGAAGGTCGTATTCATAGAATCAGGTTACGCATAGATCTCCCTAAGATCTGACAGGTGTAAGTGACTTACACCGTCGGATCTTAGGCTGCAATTCTAGGCCGGCTGTTAGGTGGCTATTCCATTGCGGTCAGCGTAGAATATGCAAATGACTAGTTACGCCGATTCACGAACGTACGCTTTGCCCGTCGCTGGCAAAAAATGTTTTTCCTTTACAACTTCTTTAACCACTTAAGCCCCGGACCAATATGCTGCTAAATGCCCAAAGGCGTTTTTACAATTCGGCACTGCGTCGCTTTAACAGACAATTGCGCGGTCGTGCGACGTGGCTCCCAAACAAAATTTTTTCCCCACAAATAGAGCTTTCTTTTGGTGGTATTTGATCACCTCTGCGGTTTTTATTTGTTGCGCTATAAACAAAAATAGAGCGACAATTTTGAAAAAAAAATGCAATATTTTTTACTTTTTGCTATAATAAATATCCCCCAAAATCATATATAATTTTTTTTTCCTCAGTTTAGGCCGATACGTATTCTTCTACCTATTTTTGGTAAAAAAAATCGCAAAAAGCATTTATCGATTGGTTTGCGCAAAATGTATAGCGTTTACAAAATAGGGGATCGTTTTATTGCATTTTTATTATTTTCATTTTTTTTACTACTAATGGTAGCAATCAGCGATTTTTTTCGTGACTGCGACATTACGGTGGACTCTTTGGACAATTTTGACACATTTTTGGGACCATTGTCATTTTCACAGCAAAAAATGCATTTAAATTGCATTGTTTATTGTGAAAATGACAGTTGCAGTTTGGGAGTTAACCACAAGGGGGCGCTGTAGGGGTTATGTGTTCCCTGTGTGTGTTTACAACTGTAGGGGGGTGTGGCTGTAGCTCTGAAGTCATCGATCGAGTCTCCCTATAAAAGGGATGACTCGATCGATGCAGCCACCACAGTGAAGCACGGGGAAACCGTGTTTACATACGGCTCTCCCAGTTCTTCAGCTCCGGGGAGTGATCACGAGCGGGCGGCTAGAAACTAATAGCCGCGCCCTCGTCCCGGATCGCTCCCCGCGGGTTTCCGACCGCCGCATGTAGCGGGGGTGGGGGGGGCTGGACGATCGGACCCCCGACCCGCGCAAAGGCAGGGACGTATATATACGCCCATCTGCCTTAACGTTCCCTTCTGTGGACGTATATCTACATGTGCATCTAAATGAATGGAACAAAACAAATTAATAATAATAATAAATAATAATAATCATAATAATAACAACTTTTATTATTATTATTTATTATTATTATTATTATTTATTATTATAATTATTATTAATTTGTTACATTCCATTCGTTTAGATGCGGCATTCGTTATTTCGGATAATTCAAAACTTTGGATAAATCCGTATTCGTTACGTTCACTAACAGCCAAATTTGAAATGAAATTCCAATACAGTGGTACAGTGGTACCTTGGATTACGAGTATAATCCGTTCCAGGAGAATGCTCGTAATCCAAAGCACTCGCATATCAAAGCGAGTTTCCCCAAAGAAGTCAAATGGAAACGAAAAATATTTGTTCCGCATTGACTTCAATGACATGCAATACCGTATGTGGCCAGAGGCGGGGGGGGGGGGCAACGGAGAGCCTCGGAAACGGCCGAAAAGGCCAGAAGACACTTCGGCTGACCTTGGCAAACCTCGGAAAGGCTTCGCCTTTCTGTGGTTTGCTGAGGTCAGCCGAACTGTCCTCAGGCCTTTCCGGCCGGTTCCAAATGCCGCCGATCGGCGGCGTTCGGCTCCGGTGCCCCCCCACCTCAGGCTAAATGAGGTATTGCACCCGTTTGGCCTTAATCCTGCTTGTTTTGCGAGACAACACTTGTTGACCGCATTACTCACAATCCGAGGTTCCACTGTAGTTATAATTTAATAGTTAGTTATTATTACCGTATTTATCGGTGTATACCGCGCACTTTTTTCCCCTTAAAATAAGGGGAAAATCATGGGTGCGCGATATACGCCGATACCCGCTTCCCGCGCTTAGTTTAAACGCCTCCGCCGACATATACAGAGCGCAGTTCACTCGCGGTCACGCTCCTAGCCTCTATGCGTGAGAAGCTGAGAGTGGCCTGAGTGTACTGCGCTCGGTATATGTCGTCGTCGGCGTTCAAACTAAGCGCGGGAATCGAGGATTCGACTCTGAGACATTGCGGGAGAAGCGAGGAGGACACCACCGAGGCCGCAGGCGGACGCCGGACCGGACAAGGCCGCCGATGGACGCCGGGCAAGACACCGACGAGGGGCATCTAAACTGTAAGAATTTTTTTTTTCAGGATTTTCCCTTTTAGGTTGGGGGTGCGCGCTATACGCGGGTGCGCGCAATACCCCGATAAATACGGTAGTTAGTTTGTTATTATTTAGAATTTTCAGATTTTAGTTCTTTCTCATTTTTGGATTTTCTTTCTTATTTTAGGATTTTCGAATCTCTGAACTTCCCAACTTCCGAATTTCCCACAATTTAATAGTTCGTTATTATTAGTTAGTTATTGTTTTGAATCTTGGAATTTTCAGATTTTTGTTCTTATTTTCGTTCTTTGGAATTTTTGGATTTTCTAATTTTTTCACATTTTCAAAGTTTCGGATATTCAAATTTTCCGATTTTCCGAATTTTCAAGTTTTTCGAATTTTCACAAATTTACGAATTTATTCAAAACAACCAATTTCCATCATAATGAATAACCCTGGGAAAAAAAACAAAACAAGAAAAAAAACAAGAAACGAGTGAAATAAAAACAAACACATTTTTCGGCAGGGCACATGTCTAATTGCGACTTGCAAAGACCTCTCTTAAATGAAGTCGCAAGCTGCGATGAAATCAAATTTTTGCAAGTGATGCTAGGGTTGCCACCTGTTCGGGATTCACCCGGACAGTTCAGGTTTGGAATCATGCGTCCGGGTTTTACACTGTCTGAGACCCGGACACATTATTCAGTCTGCACTAAGTCTCCCCCTTCTCTCTCCTGCCTCTAAGTAAGTAGGCCAAGGTAAATCAGTGTTCTTGGAGCACTCATTACATCAGAGCTCCCCATTTGCACCGGAGGCCACAGTGCTCCCTCTTACATCAGATCCCTTGCCTTACACTAGAGCATCCTTTATATTAGAGTCCCCAGAGTTCTCCATAGTCCACAGTAACCCTGGCCCCATCCCCTTCTTTGGTTCTTTAGGTTGGGGACCTTAGAATCAATTTACTTATACAGTAACTCTGTGGACTCTGATGAAAAGGGGAACTCTGTGGACTCTGATGAAAAGGGGAACTCTGTGGACTCTGATGAAAAGGGGAACTCTGTGGACTCTGATGAAAAGGGGAACTCTGTGGACTCTGATGCACAGGGGGAACTCTGTGGACTCTGATGAAAAGGGGAACTCTGTGGACTCTGATGCACAGGAGTGACTCTGTGGACTCTGATGCACAGGAGTGACTCTGTGGACTCTGATGCACAGGAGTGACTGTGTGGACTCTGATGCACAGGAGTGACTGTGTGGACTCTGATGCACAGGAGTAACTCTGTGGACTCTGATGCACAGGAGTAACTCTGTGGACTCTGATGCACAGGAGTAACTCTGTGGACTCTGATGCACAGGAGTAACTCTGTGGACTCTGATGTTCCATACTGGGAAAATAAAATTGCTGTGCGACGCTGAAGTGTTCGGGTTTGGCTTGAAGGAAAGGTGGCAACCCTAAGTGATGCACTGATGTGCGACTATGAAATCGCGCTGAAGTAGCTTGATTTCAAAGCTACACCGGCTTAGGCCGCGTACAGACGAGGAGACATGTCCGCTGAACATGTCCGACGGACCGTTTCCAGCGGACATGTCTCCTCGGATATTTGGTCTGATGGCGTGTACACACCATTGGACCAAAATCCCCTCGGACGGATAACGCGGTGATGCGGCGGTGACGTTGCGTGGAAATACTTCCACGCATGCGTCGAATCCATTTGACGCAAGCGAGAGATTTATGTCCGCTGGTTAGGCGTACTAACCAGCGGACATGTCCGACGGACAGGTTTCCAGCGGACAAATTTCAAAGCATGCTTTGAAATTTGTCCGCTGGAAAAACCTGTCCGCTAGGTCGTACACACGATCGGACCAGTTTCAGTGGACATGTTCGATCGTGTGTACGTGGCCTAAGCGTAATTTTTTTAACTTAAAAATGTGTTCCTGATAACCCGTTGCACTATGAAAAAAAAAAATTCAGAACTACCCTCATTTTATTCTCCAGGGTCTCTGCTTTAAAATAAAAAAATATATACACCTTTGGGGGGTTTTACGTAATCTTCAGGCCTAAAATGGTTTCCTTAATCATAAAGTGAAAAAACTGCTCCGGCAGCGAAAACGGTTAATACAAATATTGGGCCAGATTCACAGAGCGATTACACCGGCGTAACAGGAGATGCGCGGCGTAAGTCTAATTGTGCGCGTGCGTTTCAATGCACGGCATCCCCAAAACGAGATACGCAAGAAATCTATTTTTTTTTGTCCAGCGTAATTTCGTTAGACAGGCGCATCCGTCCGCGCAAAACTGCGCTAGACAAACCATTGATTTGCTATTCAAATATGCTAATGAGGGAGTTACGGGGATCCACAAAAGAACGTTGGTGCAGCGCAGGCTACGCAGTGTGCGCAACAGCAAAATGTCCTGTCTAAAATTAGAGCATATAAAAGCTGCTCTAAAAAGAGAAAAAACGTCTACATGTCAGATAAAGCAACACTGTTAGTGAGGAGCTGAGCAGTCACACATGTTGCCCAACAAACTGTATGCCAACATGCCAGGGGCATCCATGCTCATAGCTATACTACTGACTTTAGATGAGCAAAGAAGGAGGAGGGCACTGAGGAGGGCACTAAGGAGGGCACAGGATTTTTTTTTTTTTTACTTTTTTTTTTTGCTTATATAAACTTTACCATTTAATCTAATCTAATACAATATTCTTAGCTGATACAAGCCCCTCACTCTTCACTCTTCACTCTTCACGGGAGAGGATATATCACACACGCCTAGACATCTATGGCATGAGTGATTCTGAGGTGTCTCGCATCTTCAGATTCACCCCTCATGCCATCCTGGAATTAACCACAACCCTGCAGGAGGACATCAGCAGCCCAACACATGGCACCACCCATGACACCCATGACAGCTACATATACAATCAGAGCCCCATCCCCACAGATTTTGAACAGAACATGTATGGGAACAGCTGGCTGGTTGGTGAGTGACATGGGTGGCAGGCATGACTGTCCCCCCCCCATGATGCTGAAATCACAAGGGGCACATGCACTACTAACATCCTCCTGTCTTTTCCCTTCAAGGTGACTCTGCATATGCACTGGGACCCCATCTCATGACTCCTATCCGGAACCCCCCTAACCAAGGCTACCCCGTCTTCTGAGGGAAGAGCAGCCAGGAGACAGCTGACATTAGGCATCTTTGCACGTTAAACACACACATTAATCATGGCACAATGAGAATGCATGCATGCACACCACTGTGGTCCCTAGCACAGACACATCACATCCTCATCACATTGGATTGGCACAAGCCCACCATGCAGGACTTGTGAGCAGCAACACCACGCCAAGGCTCCAATTATGTCACTGTACATTCATACACCATTCACACAGACCTGGGGATCACTTCTCCACCACAAATGAGGGTGACACCCCTTTTCAGGTAGGAATGTCACCCCCACATTCCCAAATCATACACAAACAGAACAAAAAAAAAAAAAAAATTGACCAGCAAAAATATAATTTAAACAAAATAACAACAAAGAAAACACATAAAAGACAAAAATCACTCTCAAAGACACGTCACAAACAAACAAACAAACAAACACTAAGGCCTTGTACACACGAGTGAATAAATCCGCTGAACATGGTCCGACGAACCATTTCAGCCGAAAAATCCGCTCGTGTGTAGGGGCAAACGGACCGTTCTGGCCGGATTCCTCCGGCGGAAAATTTCCAAAGCCCGCACATGCGTCGTATCCTGTGAATTGGATCCGACGCATGCGCGCGGAAGTGTTTACTTCCTGGTGCGGTGACGTGGCGGTCACGTGGCGGCGTCAACGTCACCGCCGCATCACCGCACTGTCCGCCGGCGGGGAATTTGATCCGATGGTGTGTACAGCCATCGGATCAAAGCAATCCGGCAGACAGATCCGATGGGAACGGTCCGTCGGACCGTTCCCATCGGATCTATTCCCTCGTGTGTACAAGGCCTTATAAACAACAGAACAAAAGCACCTTGCTGTATAGGGAGGGATACAAAGGGATGTACTTTTGCAAAGGAAGTGCGTTTGTGTCTGTCTATTTATGCTGTCTGCGTAGTTCACTAATTTGCTCCAATTTCACTGATTGCGCCGTTCCCGAGTTGTGAGCATGCGCACAGAGGTGCTGACCATGGTCTGCTTCATGTGCGCATGCGCGAGCCGGCCGGCCCTTCATTTGCATGGGGTCACGGCTCATTTCAATGTAACACGCCCACGTCCTTCCCAATTTGTATTACTCCACCTTGTGCCTCTGAAATAACGTTGTGCAGGCGCAAATTTCTGCGTAAAACCGACGAGAATAGGGTGATTGCGCCGCTACATTGCGCCCGTCTAACGTAAAGGCGGTGCGCTACGCCGGTCCAATAATGCGCAGATGTACCTGAATCTGGCCCATTGAAATTAATAAAAAAAAAAGTTGCACTCGTTTCGTTTTCCGTCTGGCTGAAAGTTCAGCCTTAGATCCCTGACATTCTCATTGGGCGGGAAGGAAATCCAGAAACGAACCTTCATCTTCAGCTCTCCGAAGGTCGGGGCGTTGTTGATGATGTAATAAATGGATTGCTTCCTGGAATCTCCATCTTCAGCCTCCAGAGCGACGCTGGAGATGACTTTATTATCTGCCGCCTCAACCTCTAATCCGCCATTTCTACCAAGGAGATACAAAGAAACAAATTCATTGCTACAAAATGAAAAATCTGAAAGAGTGCAGTCAGGGTGGTAAAAGATGCTGATTGGCTGATAGGAGCTACTGCAGTATCCAATAGGCTATCTGCTTTATTAAAGTATTTATTTTCTGGGGCACTGTGAAAGTTTATCTTAACCACTTCTCCACCGCGCCTATTCTGGCACTTCTCTCCTTCATGTAAAAATCATTTTTTTTGCTAGAAAAATAATCAGAACCCCCAAACATTACGGGCCAGACCCACAGAGCCAGTACGCCGGTGTATCTCCTGTTAGACCGGCGTACTTTCAAATTACCTGCGTCGTATCTTTAGTTTGAATCCTCAAACCATTATATGACGGCATCTGGGTTGGATCCGGCAGGAGTACGCCTTCGGATCGTAGATGCGATACTTCTGCGTCCGCTGGGTAGAGTTCTCGTCGTTTTCCGCATCGAATATGCAAATTAGCTTTTTCCTCCGATCCACGAACGTACCCGCGGCCGTCGCATTCTCTTACGGCGTCTCTTGTCGGCTTTTTCCGGCGTATAGTTAAAGCTGCTTTTTTGCGGCCTATAGTTAGACTTGCCATTTAATTATTTTATTTATTATTATTTTATTATTAATATTATTAGTAATAGTAGTTTTATTATTAATATTATTATTATATTTAGAGTTAGGGTCCATTTATTTATTTTTATGTATTATTTATGTATATTTCTTTCTTTATATATTTATGTTCGGGGTTAATTTAGTTATTATTATTTATTTTTCTTTCTATGGGGTTCAGTTAATTATTTTATTTATTATTATTATTCTATTATTAATATTATTAGTAATAGTAGTTTTATTATTAATAATATTATATTTAGAGTTAGGGCTCCATTTATTTATTTTTATGTAGTATTTATGTATATTTATTTCTTTATTTTCTTTTCTTTATATATTTATGTTCGGTGTTAATTTAGTTATTATTTTTTTTTCTTTCTATGGGGTTCATTTAATTATTTTATTTATTATTAATATTATTAGTAATAGTAGTTTTATTATTAATAATATTATTATATTTAGAGTTAGGGCTCCATTTATTTATTTTTATGTAGTATTTAAGTATATTTATTTTATATATTTATGTTCGGGGTTAATTTAGTTATTATTATTTATTTTTCTTTCTATGGGGTTCATTTAATTATTTTATTTATTATTATTATTTTATTATTCATATTATTAGTAATAGTAGTTTTATTATTAATATTATTATTATATTTAGAGTTAGGGCTCTATTTATTTATTATTATGTATTATTTATGTATATTTCTTTCTTTCTTTATATATTTAGGTTCGGGGATAATTTAGTTATTATTATTTATTTATTTTTCTTTCTATGGGGTTCATTTAATTATTTTATTTATTATTATTATTTTATTAATAATATTATTAGTAATAATAGTTTTATTATTAATATTATTATTATATTTAGAGTTAGGGCTCCATTTATTTATTTTTATGTAGTATTTATGTATGTTTCTTTCTTTATATATTTATGTTTGGGGTTAATTTAGTTATTATTAGTTATTTATTGCTTAGGGGATTAGGGGTTTATTTATGTTATGTATTTTGTATTTATTAATATTATAATTTATTATTATTTACTCTTTTTTTTTTGTTAGGGTCAGGAGTAATTTTATTTATATTTATTAATATTTTTATTATATTTGTTCATTATTATTAGATATTTATTTTTATTTAATTATTGCATTTGAGCAGAAAAACATACGACAAAACACGTGCAAATTGTACATTCCAATGCACTTCTCTGGGAGGAAAATAAAAAATAAACGGTTAAAAAACGCACCAATCAGATTAAATCACGCTACCAAAGAAGCTCCAAAACTTTTTTGAGTCTCAGGCGTTTGGCTTCAGGTGGAGATGTGAATCGTCTCCATAGAGAAGAATTGGATTTTTTTTTTTTTTTTTAAGCTTCTCACCGCTCAGCTGTGATCGGGGGGCCTCAGATACCCCTCACACGGGCAGAACCGGTTAAATTATTCGGCAACAGACATCCTGCCTGGATGGTTCTCCTCGCCCTACAATGAAAGGCCTCAGCTGGTGCAAAGCCTCCTGGGAAGCAAACCTAACCCACTCCATTTTGATTTTTGAACTGGTTCCCAGTTTATGTAGCAGAACCATTGACAGCCCCCCCTCCTCCCCCCGCCCCGTGAGATTATGTGGCAGGTGTGGGCATCGCAGCGCTGGCGTCTATGGCAGACAAGTCCCCTCCTGCGGTGGTCCAAATCATTTCCATCTCACCAGCCTTAAGGGCAATCGCTCCCCCGGGGTCGGCCTGGATTGTCTGCGGCCTTATCTCTACCTTCACATTGATTGTCTCCTACAAAATATTCTATTGTCTGCCCGGGATTGGCCGGGAGAATATTGTTCAGCCAATAAAAGGATTAATCTCCAAAATCCCAAATTAATATCACCGTTGTAATTCATCACCTTCACACGCCGCCAGGAAAGGCGCCATTCAATAAAATAGCGTTCTAGGAGTTGTAAAAAACTGATTGGGAGTTTACTTTGGTAAAATAAAAACTGTGTTATAAACAGCCGCCACGTTTCTTTTATTATTATTATCATTATGTATTTAAAAAAATAAAAAAAATTGTTAGGGATTCATTTACTTTAATTGATGTATTATTTATTAATTATATATTTAATAACAGCAAGGAAAGGTGCCATTCAATTAAATAGCCTTATAGGAGTTGTAAAAATCTGATTGAGAAATTACTTAAAATAAAAACTGTATTATGAATAACTGCCACTTTTTTTTATTATTATAATTAATATTATTATTTATTTATTTATTACATTTTCTTTTGTCAGGGTTTAGGCTAAGGGTAAGAGTTAGAGGGTAATTTATTTATTTTATTTTCATATTTATTTACTTTTTTTTTTTTTTGTTAGAGTACCGCGTACACACGATCAAATCTGTCTGCTGGAAACGGTCGGCCCGACCGTCCCAGCAGACAGATTCGACCTTGTGTACGGGCGAGCCGACGGATTTGGCCACCCGACAGATTTCAAAGCATGCTTTGAAATCTGTCGGCTGGGAAAACGTCCGCCCGACATGTCTGCGGGTTAGTACACTTACCAGCAGACATGTCGTCCCGCACCGCCGCCGAATGGATTCGGCGCATGCGCGGAAGTGTTTTACTTCCTGGTGCGGTGACGTGGCGGCGTCAACGTCACCGACACGTCAGCGCGCCGTCTGCTGGCGGGGATTTTGGTTTGCTCGTGTGTACACGCGAGCAAACCAAAATCCTATCAGACAGATTTGTTCAAATCGGTCGGTCCGACCGATTTGAACAAATAGATTGCCTCGTGTGTACGAGGCCTTAGAGTACCGCATACACACGATCAAATCTATCTGCTGGAAACGGTCGGCCCGACCATCCCAGCAGACAGATTCGACCGTGTGTACGGCCGAGCCGACGGATTTGGCCACCCGACAGATTTCAAAGCATGCTTTGAAATCTGTCGGCTGGGAACCCGTCCGCCCGACATGTCTGCGGGTTAGTATGCTAACCAGCAGACATGTCTTCTCGCACACGCCGAATGGTTTCGACGCATGCGCGGAAGTGTTTTACTTCCTGGTGCGGTGATGTGGCGGCGTCAACGTCACCGCCACGTCACCGCGCCGTCTGGCGGCGGGGATTTTGGTTTGATCGTGTGTACACGATCAAACCAATATGTCCCCAGCAGACAGATTTGTTCAAATGAACGATGCACAGCGGTGTAGAGTGTAATTTATTTATTTTATGTGTTATTTATTCTTTTTTATTTATTTACTTTATTTTGTTGGGGTTAGAGATTAGAGTTTGGGGTTCATTTATTTATTTTATGTATTATTTATTAATTGTGTATTTAATAATAACCAGGAAAGGTGCCATTTAAGTTAATAGCGTTGTAAAATCTGATTGGGAGTTTACTTTGGTAAAATAAAAACTGTATTATAAACTGTATTTTTTTTATTATTATTATTATTAATAATTCATGACATTTTTTGTTGTTGTTAGGGGTAAGAGTATTTATTTTATGTGTTATTTATTTATTTGTTATGTATTTCCTTTTGTTTATTTTTGTTGTGTTTAGGGATTAAAGTTTGGGGTTGTTTCAAGGAAGAAAAAAAAAAACATTCATAAGCAATATTCATCTAATGTGGCCAATCATACACCCTTCAATTTCTCTTATCTGATCTATGTGGGATTCCATCAAAAGGATGAATTTAAACTAGGGTTGTCCCGATACCACTTTTTAAGACCGAGTGCAAGTACCGATACTTTTTTTTTATTTTTATGTCATGTGTCAGTATTTTTACGATGTTTCAGTTATATGAATGGACAGCGTCAGTGATCACTCACTCTGTTCATTCGGAAAAGGTAGGAGTCGGGTTTAGCGGCTCCTACCGCTACTCTCCATCCTGACAGAGGGGGCGGAGGAGGACATGGAGGGGGACACAGAGCACGGAGGGAGAGAGCAGAACGGATGGGGGAACTGGAGGAGGATACAGGGAAAGTCAGATATGGGTAAAGTATCAGAGCATTTTCCCCGAGTCCAAATACTCTGGGAAATGCTTGGTATCGGGACAACCCTAATTTAAACCAATCCAATGGTGGCCATACACAGAACAATTTTATTGTATTATTGATGGAATTACCATCCAATCAGAAATATGATCAGAAGATAGAAAGGAATGTTCAATGCGCCATACCATATAGGTCAGGGGTGGGACACTATTCCTCCCACTGACACCAATGATGGGATACTATTCCCCCCACTGACACCAACACTGGGGCACTATTCCCCCCACTGACACCAATGATGGGACACTATCCCTTCCACTGACACCAACACTGGGGCACTATACCTTCCACTGACACCAACACTGGGGCACTATCCCTTCCACTGATACCAACACTGGGGCACTATTCCTCCCACTGATACCAATGATGGGACACTATTCCTCCCACTGATACCAATGATGGGACACTATTCCTCCCACTGACACCAATGATGGGACACTATACCTTCCACTGACACCAACACTGGGGCACTATTCCTCCCACTGATACCAATGATGGGACACTATTCCTCCCACTGACACCAATGATGGGACGATATACCTTCCACTGACACCAACACTGGGGCACTATTCCTCCCACTGATACCAATGATGGGACACTATTCCTCCCACTGATACCAATGATGGGACACTATTCCTCCCACTGACACCAATGATGGGACACTATCCCTTCCACTGATACCAACACTGGGGCACTATTCCTCTCACTGACACCAATGATGGGACACTATTCCTCCAACAGACCACCAATATAGAGGCCTTCTCTACTTGGTCACTGGTCATAGTCCAGCCCCTGGTCTTAAGGACAGGACAGTAGACCGGCTCTTTGTTAAGAAAGTTTGGACACCCCCTGCTATAGGATTATCAACTTTCCTACAAGCCAAGTTTTTTCCATCCACACCGATTGGAATAATGCTGATTTTGCTCAGAATTGATTGATGGCATGGTGTTCATCTTTTCACTAAGTTCAATCGGATTGTTACACATGTGTGGCCAACATGAGAAGACGCCCCCTATAGGGGGACTGGTTGGGGACGCATGGTCTTCCATTGCGCCGTATACGTCACCTGATCAGGCCGGGCTTCTCATCGTTGATCGGCAGGATTTGCACATACAGTGTGTGCTGTACGGAGTGTCTGCCGTCTGTCAGCTCTACGGTGAAGCCGTCCTGTGCGGTGTCTGTGTCATCGTGTGTGTATACAAAGACCATTCCTACAAGAAGACAGACCATTAATTAATCCGCTCTATTCATGTCCACACACCCTGATACCCCCACACCCCAACACCCCCATACCCAGCCACCCACACACCCCAATACCCCCCCCCCAACACCCACACCCCGATATCCACACACTCAGACACCCACACACCCCAACACCCTGATACCCCGACACCCCAACACCCACACACCCCAAACATCCTGATACCCCAACACCCAGACACCCCAACACCCAGACACCCCCACACCCAACACCCTGATACCCCAACACCCAGACACCCCAACACCCAGACACCCAACACCCTGATACCCACACACCCCAACACCCCCACACCCACACACTCCGCCACACACCCCAACACCCCCCCCAACACCCACACCCCGATACCCACACACTCAGACACCCACACACCCCGACACCCTGACACCCCCACACCCTCCGCCACACACCCCAACACCCACACCCCGATACCCACACACTCAGACACCCAGACACCCCAACACCCTGATACCCCAACACCCCAACACCCACACACCCCAAACACCCTGATACCCCGACACCCCAACACCCAGACACCCCAACACCCAGACACCCCCACACCCAACACCCTGATACCCCGACACCCCAACACCCAGACACCCCAACACCCAGACATCCCAACACCCAGACACCCAACACCCTGATACCCACACACCCCAACACCCCCACACCCACACACTCCGCCACACACCGCAACACCCCCCCCCAACACCCACACCCCGATACCCACACACTCAGACACCCACACACCCCGACACCCAGACACCCCCACACACTCCGCCACACACCCCAACACCCACACCCCGATACCCACACACTCAGACACCCACACACCCCGACACCCCAACACCCAGACACCCCCACACCCACACACTTAGACACCCACACACCCCGACACCCCAACACCCAGACACCCCAACACCCAGACACCCCCACACCCAACACCCTGATACCCACACACCCCAACACCCCCACACCCACACACTCCGACACCCACACCCCCACACCCCGAAAACCCACACACTCTTACACCCACACATCCCAACACCTCAATACCCAGACACCCCTACACCCAACACCCTGATACCCACACACCCCAACACACCCACACCCCGATACCCACACACTCCGACACCCACACACCCCCACCCCGATACCCACATCCCAACACCCCCACACCAACACCCCGTTACCCACACACTCTGACACCTAAACACCCACACACCCCAATACTCACACACTCCAACACCCACACACACCCCCACACCCTGACTTGGGTGACCACATTTCAAAACTGCCATTCAGGGACACACCCCCTCTCTCACCTTCCCCCAAAAAAGATGGGGGGGCGGACGGAGGGAAATGTATTCTCGGGGTTGATGGGGAATTTGGCAGCGGGTTATTTGTCTGGTGAATGTGCCACTTGCCACCAGATGCAGTGCTGCTGTCACTTCCTCTGCATGAGCCACGTGTGTAGAAGGAAAGGAGTGGAGTCACTATCTGGAGAGCGAAGATCACACCAGTCCCTGCTGCTTGCCGCTGGGTGTCGGAGAAGGAGGAGGTGCCAAGGTGGGTGGGGACAGCAGTGCTGCACTAGGCGCAGGCCTCGCTCCCGGTCTCACTGTCTGAGAGTAAATTGTCACTGGTTGCAAGACGCCAGGCAGCGCCGGCCCTAGCAACCAGTTCCGGAAATGTAGTTATTAGTTAGTAGGGGGTGGGCTGTGTTCTCCATTTCCGGGACATTGTATTGTCCTGGAATGAAGGTGCCCGGGACAATTGCGGGACAGTCCCGGGCAATCCGGGACACGTGGGTATCCTAACCCTGACACCCCGACACTCACCCCCCCCCACACCCAGAGACCCCAATACCCCGACACCCACACACCCTGACACCCATACAAACAACACCCCGACACCCCCACACCTGACACCCCCACACCCTGACACCCCACACCCTGACACCCCACACCCTGACACCCACACAACCAGACACCCACACAACCAGACACCCACACACAACGATACCCACACACCCTGATACCCACACACAACGATACCCACACACCCTGATACCCACACACCCTGATACCCACACACGATACCCACACACCCAATACCCCAACACCCACACACCCACACACCCCAACACCCCGATACCCACACACCCCAATACCCACACACCCCAATACCCACACACCCACGATACCCACACACCCCGATACCCACACACCCCGATACCCTGACACCCCCACCCCTACACCGTGACACCCCCACAACCCGACACCCCACACACCCCAACATCCAAGCAGCCACACACCCCGACACCCACACAAATCCCCTCATCTGATGTAAGGGGGCACTCGGATGAGACATCTGATGTAAAGGGGTACTTTGATGAGACATCTGATGTAAGGGGGCACTCGGATGAGACATCTGATGTAAAGGGGTACTCTGATGAGACATTTGATGTAAAGGGGTACTCAGATGAGACATTTGATGTAAGGGGGTACTCTTATGAGGACAATTCATGTAAATGGGGCACTATAATGGGAGCAACTGAGGTAAGTGGGCTTTTTGAAAGGGGAAATTGATGTCAAGGGTCACTGTGATGGGTATAGTCCATGTATGTGGGCACCATAATGGGTGCAATTGTTATAAGGGGGCACTCTGATGGGGACCATACATGTAACTTTTGATGCCATTTTGGGACCATTGTATTTTTTACAGCGATCAGTGCTATAAAAATGCACTGGTTACTGTGTAAATGACACTGGCAGGGGGCATGGCTCCTGAAGACAGGAAACAGACGATCAGTGACATGTCACTAGGCAGAACGGGGAGATGTTGGGCCAGATTCAGGATGGAGAGCGTATCTTTGTGCGGGCGTAGCATATCCTATTTACGCTACGCCTCCGCAACTTATACAGGCAAGTGCTGTATTCACAAAGCCGGCGTATCTGCGTGCAATTCCAATTGGGCAGGTAGGGGGCGTGTTGTATTTAAACTAACACTGACCCCACGTAAATGACGCGCCGAACGAACTGCGCATGCGCCGGCCGTGAACGTATCCCAGTGCGCATGCTCCAAATCACGTCGCAAATAGTCAATGAAAACGACGTGAACGTAACTTACGCCCAGCCCCATTCTGAATCGGCTTACGCAAACGACGTAAACGACGTACAATACGACGCTGTCCCGATGTCCATACTTAACATTGCCTGCGCCTTATTATAGCAGGGGTAACTTTACGCCGGATGTAACCCTAACGTAAAAGGCGTAGCGGCTGCAAGTACGTTCGTGAATCGGCGTATCTGCCTAATTTACATATTCGACGCCTAAATCGACGGAAGCGCCACCTAGCGGCCAGCGTAAATATGCAACTAAGATAAGACGGCGTAAGAGACTTACTTCTGCCTCTCGTATCTTAGCTCAATCCTGGCGTATCTGATTCTTTAAATCAGGCGCCGGGATACGATGGCGGTCATTCAGACTTACGACGGCGTATCTGTGTCAGGGTGTGTGGGTATCTGGCCCGGTGTGTTTACACTGACATCTCCCCGTTCTTCAGCTCTGTGACCCGATCGCGGGACACCGGTGGACGGTCACGGAGCTTGTGACAGGATTGCGAGAGCGCCGCCGTCGCCACCACACGGCGGCAAATTAAAGGGGACGTACCTGTACGCCTATCTGCCCGTCCGTGCCGTTCTGTCAACGTAAATCGGCATGCGGTTCTGTGTTCTATAAATGTATTCTTTTGATTTTTAACCACCATAAGCGTAGATGCATGTGCATAGGGGGGGTCCAATGGCGTTCCTTTGATCGCTGTCATTGGTCAGATAATCAGCCAAAAATCAATGCCTTCATCCTAAAATTAATGATTTTGTTAACAGTTCTAAAGCCCGAGCACCTTGTAGGTGATGGCAAAAAAATTAAAATATGTAAAACCTTGAATCCCACCCCCCCACCCCCCCCGGGGTCATGGAAGGAGTTAATCTCCAGATTTGTTTGGAGGCGGTCAGATTGCAGTCTCCTGAATCTCCAGCAGAGGGCATCCACAGACTGCCAATCCCCCCACCAGCCCGGCGCTCTCTTCCGCTGGATCTCGGACAAGTCGGAATTACAAGGCATTCGAAAACACAAAACAGATCCCCGCAGCGGCCAAAAGTCTCATCTGGTGCAGAGCAAAAAAAATTATAAAAAAAAGAGGAGAAGGAAAGAAGCAAAGTCAAAACACAGTCCCCCCCCCCCCCCCAAAAAAACCCCAAAAAAAACAGGATATAGTAAGCTTATGCAGATCTGGGGCCTTGCAGCATCGTATACAGATTAAGACGCCGTAGAGACATGGGGGGGGGGGGGGATCTATAGAACTGAGGCGGGGGGAGGGGTCCATATGTACAGGGGAGTCATGGAAGCCATAAAAACTTGATACAAACCTTGCTTCAGTTCATCCAAGGTGAAGCTGTCAATGGCGGAGCCCTTCCCCCGTTCTCTGAAACTCCCATATCTGTCCGGACTGATCTCCTTAGCATCTGCGCCGTTTAATAAGGAGCCGTGCGCGGGGGGGATTATAACCGCGAATCGCAGCGTGTCCGGTGGGGCGTCCAGGTCTTCTGCGTTCAACGTGGTCGGCCCGATCTCGCAGCTTCCCCCTTCAATCACCTGGGATGGAATACAAAGACGAAAACATAATGTCAATTCCACGAGAAGGTCCAACCTGAGAACCCAACTCAGGCCTCAGGGGTTTTCCTAGTTTTGGATGAAGCATCATCTAGCCCAGGGGTCTCCAAACTTTCCAAACAAAGGGCCACTTTATTGTCCTTCAGACTTTAGGAGGGCCGGTTTGTGGCCAGCGGGGGCCAACAATGTCCCGGGTCCAGCACCGTCAAGAGTAAATGTGGCCTCAGGGTTGGTGGTCAGTAGGAGGAGGAGTAGGGCCCAGGGCCGACTTAATAGCATCTTGGGCCCCTGGGCAAAGAAATGTGGGGGGGGCCCTTACAGGTGTAATGGGAAAAAAAAACACGGGAGGGGTTCCGGCTGGGTGTGTAAGGGGCCCTGGGGACCATCGGTCCCATTACAGGTGTAATGTAAAAAAATAAAAATAACAAATAAATAAAAAATAAAAAAACGAGACGGGTGCCAGCCGGGCCCCTGGGGACCAACGGGCCCCTTACAGGTGTAATGCCGGTACCCCCCCTGATAGCGGCCCTGGCCCCTACAATGATGACAGTGCAGGTATACAGACACCAAGTAGGTAGGAGGCCTCACTCTCAGTGCTATCATGGGGGCCCCCAATTTTGGGGCAGCGTGGGCTCAGGGACCAGCTGCTTTGGGCCAAGTGCAGGGGCCCCCCATGTAGCTGGGGCCCCTGGGCAGTGCCCAGGTGTGCCCTCTCATTAAAACAGCCCTGGTAGGGCCCCTATCAGTAGGAGGAATAGTATCCCATCATTGATATCAGTAGAAGAAATAGTGCCCCCTTGTTGGTGTCAGTGGAAGGAATAGTGCCCCAAGCGCCGCATAAAGGCTAGCAAAGGGCCACATCTGGCCCTCAGGCCGCAGTTTGGAGACCCCTGATCTAGCCACTTTTTGTTCGGGCCTCGTGGCCCCTGAAGACACTAATCTGGGTTTCCCTATTGCCCTGTTATAGCCGTGATTTCTAGCTGCCTCGTGTGATATACAGTGTATCCGTAAAGTATTCACAGCGCTTCACTTTTTCCACATTTTATTATGTTACAGCTTTATTCCAAAATGGAATAAATTCATTATCTTCCTTCAAATTCTACAAACAAAACCCCATAATGACAACGTGAAAAAGTTTGTTGAAAGTCTTTGTAATTTATTAAAAATAAAATAAAAAAAATCCCATGTACATAAGTATCACAGCCTTTGCTAGACATGTCCAGTGCCGAAAAATGTGTTTGTTTTCATTTCATTTGTTTTTTAGCCTTTTTTTGGAAATTTGGAAATTTCGAAAATTTTGGAAATAGTAAATTTTGGAATTTGAAAATTCGGAAATTTGAAAATTCGGAATATTTCAGAAATTCGAAAATTCGGAAATCCGAAAATCTGATTTTCGGATTTTTGTAATTTAAGAATTGTTTCCATTTTAGAATTCTGAATTTTAGAATTTCCAAATTTTCGAATTTTAGAATTTCCAGAATTTCCGAAATTTGGAAAATTCGATAATCCAGAAATTCTAAAATTCTGAGATCCGAAGATTTGGAAATCCAAAAATTCAGAAATTTCGGAATGAAATACTTTGTCAAAATTTGTTAAAAGACGTTTTTTGGACTAAACAAATTGCACATGTCTAGGTTTTGCCATGACACTCAAAATTTAGCTCAGGTCCATCCTGTTTCCACTGATCATCCTTGAGATGTTTCTACAACTTGATTGGAGTCCACCTGTGGTACATTCAGGTGATTGGACGTGATTTGGAAAGGCACACACCTGTCTATAGAAGATCCCACAGGTAACAGTGCATGTCAGAGCACAAACAAGACATGTAGTCCAATAAATTGTCTGTAGAGCTCCAGCCTTTCTCTGTGGAGAGAGGAGAACCTTCCAGAAGAACAACCATCTCTGCAGCACTCCACCAATAAGGCCTGTATGGGGGAGTGGCCAGACGGAAGCCACTCCTCAGTAAAAGCCACATGACAGCCCACCTGTAGTTTGTCAAAAGGCACCTGAAGGTCTCTCAGACCATGAGAAACAAAATTCTCTGGTGTGATGAAACAAAGATTGAACTCTTTGGCCTGAACGGCAAACATCATGTCTGGAGGAAACCAGGCACCGCTCATCACCTGGCCAATACCATCCCTACTGTGAAGCATGGTGGAGGCATCATCATGCTGTGGGCATGGTTTTCACCAGCAGGAACTGGGAGACTGGTCAGGATCGAGGGAAAGATAAATGCAGCAATGTACAGAGACATCCTTGATGAAAACCTGCTCCAGAGCGCCGCTCTGGACCTCAGACTGGGGGGGAAGGTTCATCTTCCAACAGGACAACGACCCTAGGCACACAGCCAAGATAATAAAGGAGGGGCTACGGGACAACTCTGTGAATGTCATTGAGTGGCCCAGCCAGAGACCAGAGCCGCTTCCCACCGCCAGAAAATATCAAATGATTTTTTTCACTAAAATACACTAAAATCATTATTATGGCTTCCCCGTGCTTCACTGTGGCGGCAGCATCGATCGCGTCATCCCTTTTATATGGGGGACGCGATCGACGACGTAACACCTACAGCCACACCCCCCTACAGTTGTAAACACACACAGGGAACCCATAACCCCTACAGCGCCCCCTTGTGGTTAACTTTCCACAGTAAACAATGCAATTTAAATGCATTTTTTGCTGTGAAAATGACAATTGTCACAAAAATGAGTCAAAATTGTCCCAAGTGTCCGCCATAATGTCGCGAAAAAAATCGCTGATCGCCGCCATTAGTAGTAAAAAAAAAAAAAAATTATAAAAATGCAATTAAACTATCCCCTATTTTGTATACGCTATACATTTTGCGAAAACCAACCGATAAACGCTTATTGCGATTTTTTTTTTTACCAAAAAGGGTAGGTAGAAGAATACGTATCGATCTAAACGGAGGAAAAAAAACATTTCATATATATTTTGGGGGGATATTTATTGTAGCAAAAAGTAAAAAATATTGCATTTTTTTCAAAATTGTCGCTCTATTTTTGTTTATAGCGCAAAAAATAAAAACCGCAGAGGTGATCAAATACCAAATACCAAAAGAAAGCTCTATTTGTGGGGAAAAAAGGACGTCAATTTTGTTTGGGAGCCACGTTGCAGGACTGCGCAATTGTCAGTTAAAATGACACAGTGCCGAATCGCAAAAAGGGGCCAGGTCCTTTAGCAGCATTTTGGTCCGGGTCTTAAGTGGTTAAAGGTCAGCAGCTGCAGTATTTGTGGCTGCTGACTTTTAATATTTTTTTTTTTGGTGGAACTCCGCTTTAATGCATAGATTTTTAGATGCTTTAAGGCGAAAAACCACAAGGGTTTACAGCTCCTTTAATATTATAGTGCCGATCGGTGTCCCTTCTTCCCCCGTCTAAGAAAGTTGAGCGGCGCGGTGACGTGACCTTCTGTTGAACCCCCAGATTCTGGACGGCCTCGCGGCCCCCGGATCACGCCGCGGTGTTGCTGGAACAAAAGACGGGATTCTGGGCTGAAACGAGAACTCGCAGCCAGGCTGGGAAGACACGGCGCGGCAGATTGGTAATACGGTAACATGCGGCTCATAGAAAATACGCCTTGATTACCAACCCCCGCCGAAAAACAAAACAATAATTCTCTCAAAAAACGAGGGCCCGACGTTACTCATGGAAAGAAAAACAGGATACGTTAGAGAGGGCTCTGCTCCTTCCCGGATTCTCTGTTTTTTTGCGGCGAAAACGTTCTGTTACTCTGTAAACACGCGGCGGACTAAATTTAGGCATCTATGTGTGTGGCACGGGCTCCTTCATTTGCAAGCCATTCTGGGATTTACACCAGCTGACAAGCACACATGGAAGCCGGGATTTAATGTTCCTTTATCCTCTGCCATGGACCTCTGGCATCAGATATGTTCTATTTTCATGCGTTCTGTTTACACTTTGCGGTCTGCTCCGTTCACGGGGGACTTGAGATGATCAAATACGAGCCCCATCTCCGGACCTGCCAAAAGGACAGCTCCTCGCTAAAGCTCATCACCCCCCGCACTTAAAGGGAAAAGCCTTAGCACCCAGGAAAAAAAAAATAGATATAAATCTATCTAGATATAAATCTATGGGCCAGATTCAGGTAGATGGGTGCTTCTTTACTGTGGAGTAACGTTTCTCATTTACGTTACTCCGGCGAAACTTTAGCAGCAAGTACTGTTATTCACATAGCACTTGCTCCTAAAGTTGCGGTGGCGTATCGAAAATGAGCCGGCGGAATTCAAATTGGGCGGGTAGGGGGCGTGTATTATTATAACTAGGCGCGATCCCGCGGTGAACGTACTGCGCATGCGTCGACTGTCAGTGCGCATGCTCCAAATTCTGTCAGTGAACGTCAATGACGTCAAATCCCCATTCACGGACGTTTTACGCAAGCGGCACGAATTTTTTATTTTTCGACGCGATGACGACGGCTATACTTAATATAGGATACTCCACTAGGGGGCTGCTTTATCTTTACGCCGCGTATCGCTTACGGAAACGTCGGAAAGTCACTGCGTCGCGCCTGAATACGATCGTGAATTGCCGATTCCCGCTGATTAACATATTTTCGGCGTTAATCAGCGGGAACGCCCCCAGCGCCATTTTTTAAATTGCAGTTTCGATGCGACGGCGAAATTCAATTACGCCGCTCGTATCGGAACTCCAACCCAGCGTTTCTTGTTTTCTGACTAAAGAAAACAGAAACGCCGGCTCAAAGTGAGAGTTAGGCTGGAGTATCACTGATACTCCAGCCTAACTCTACCTGAATCTGGCCCTATATCTATATAGATCTATATCTGGATCTATCTATCTATCTATCTATCTATCTATCTATCTATCTATCTATCTATCTATCTATCTATCTATATCTATCTATCTATCTATCTATCTATCTATCTATATCTATCTATCTATCTATATCTATCTATCTATCTATCTATATCTATCTATCTATCTATATCTATCTATCTATCTATATCTATATCTATCTATCTATATCTATCTATCTATATCTATCTATCTATCTATCTATATCTATCTATATCTATCTATCTATATCTATCTATCTATCTATATCTATCTCTATCTCTATCTATCTATCTATCTATCTATCTATCTATCTATCTATCTATCTATCTATCTATCTATCTATCTATCTCTATCTCTATCTATCTATCTATCTATCTATCTATCTATCTATCTATCTATCTATCTATCTATCTATCTATCTATCTATCTATCTATCTATCTATCTATCTATCTATATATATATATATAAATCTATATATATAGCCAGTCTATATCTATCTATATCGATCTAGACAGTAAATCAGGAAGCCAGAGATCAGCATAGTCAGAAGCAGTAGAAAGTCTATGGGCCAGATTCTCGTATATTGGCGTAAATGCCAGCAGGGCGTAGCATATCCTATTTACGCTACGCCGCCACAACTTTGGACGCAAGTGCCGTATTCTCAAAGCACCTGCGTCCTAAGTTACGGTGGCGTAGCGTAAATGGCCCGGCGTAAGCCCAGGTAATTCAAATGTGGATGAGGTGGGCGTGTTTTATGTAAATGTGTTGTGACCCCACGTTTTTTGACGCTTTTTTTGAACTGCGCATGCGCCGTCCGCGGACGTATCCCAGTGCGCATGCTCCAAATTACTCCGCAAATACTCATTGGTTTCGACGTGAACGTAACTTACGCAAAGCCCTATTCGCGAGCGATTTACGCAAACGACGTAAAATACGACGCTGTCCCGACGTCCATACTTAACATTGCGTATGCCTCACCTAAGCAAAGTTACCCCTCATATAGCAGGGGTAACTTTACGCTTACGCAAACAACGTAAAATACGACGAGCGGGCGCAAGTACTTCGGGAATCGATGTATCTAGTTAATTTGCATATTCAACGCGGCTAATCGACGGAAGCGCCCCTAGTTGCCAGCGTATAATTGCACACAATTATACGCCGGGGGAGGAAGTCTATTTTTTGACGTATCTGCCTTTGAGAATCGGCGTAAACATACGCCGGCGCAGATTTGAAATTACAGCGGCGTATCTGGAGATACGCCACCGTAACACTTTTAAGAATCTGGCTATATATATGAGAGAGAGAGAGAGAGAGAGAGAGAGAGATGTATATATATCTATATACAAATATCTATAGATATAGATCTATATTTATATCTATAGATATATGTATATATGTTTATAAATATATATATATATATATATATATATATATATATATATATATATAAACACACTGTACATATATATTTAAATATATCTATCTAAATATATCTAGATGCATAACATTGAAAAGTACATTTTAAGGCAAAACTCATACTCTTCATGGTTTTCCACCTGAACTAAGCGAGGACACAGTACCGGGGTGGTGAAGCGGCTGCACACCAAGGGCCATATTCAGGTAGATGGGAGCATCTTTAATCTGGAGTAACGCTTCTCATTTACGTTACTCTGGCGAAATTTTAGGAGCAAGTGCTGTTATTCATGAAGCACTTGCTCCTAAAGTTGCGGCAGCGTAACGCAAATGAGCCGGCGGAATTCAAATTGGGCGGGTACGGGGCGTGTATTATTTAAACTAAGCGCGATCCCGCGGCGAACGTACTGCGCATGCGTCGACTGTCAATGCATCCCAGTGCGCATGCTCCAAATTCTGTCAGTGAACGTCAATGACGTCAAATCCCCATTCATGGACGTTTTACGCAAGCGACGCGATTTTTTTTTTTTCCGACGCGATGACGACGGCTATACTTAACATAGGATACTCCACTAGGGGGCTGCTTTATCTTTACGCCGCGTATCGCTTACGGAAACGTCGGAAAGTCACTGCGTCGCGCCCGAATACGATCGTGAATTGACGATTCCCGCTGATTAACATATTTTTTCGGCGTTAATCAGCGGGAACGCCCCCGGCGCCATTTTTAAATTAAAGTTGCGATGCGATGGCGAAATTCAATTACGCCGCTCGCATCGAAACTCCAACCCGGCGTTTCTTGTTTTCTGGTTACAGAAAACAAAAACGCCGGCTTAAAGTGACAGTGTCATGAACGTGGTCGACCACCAGGTGGCGCTAGCGGCACTACGGCGCGCACGGGGGCGCCGGGAGCGCGAATTCGCAGCAAATCGGCGCGCACGTGCACGCGCAATCGCGGGAGCGGCGCGCGGGCACGTGCTGACGCCATTCTGGCGCCAGTCCAGGCTATTTAATGGGGCTCATCCTACAGCCTCTTGCTGCCCGATCGTTAGCGTTCCTGTTGCCCACCTGAGACCTGTTACCTGTTGACGTCTGTTCCCGTGATCCCGGCTCATCTCTGACCCTTCTGATCTCCGCCTGCCCTGACCTCCGGCCTGTCTGACGCTGCCTCTGCCTTACCCTTTAACTGATTGTTGCCCGCCTGCTGCCGACCCGGCCTGGACTACGACTCCGCTATTGCTCTATCCACGCACCTGATCGGTCTGACTGAATCCGACCCGGCCTGCCTGACCCTACCTGCATCAGTACTACAGTACACCTCCCTCCTGCCAACGGCTCCAGTCATCTGCACTAGCTCCTGTTATCTGTCAGCACCAGAACTACAGCACACCTTCCTCTGGCTAACTACTCAGCGATCAGTGCCCAGCACTACAGAACACCTCCCTCCTGCCGCCTGTTCCAGCCAGCTGCACCAAGCGCCTGAACTCAGTCTCCCTGCTGATCCTGGTCACCTGTATCCAGCTCCCGCTGTCTACGGACCTGCTGTTCCAGCTCCTCTGACATCTTCCTGAGACTACAGGAGACCTCCGCAGTTCCTGCACAGCATCCCCGCCAGGCGCTAGTGCGACTCTGAACTCCAGCGCTTCCTGTCCACACTACCAGGGGTTCCGGAGTCAGAGGAGCAAGAGTGGCCACTCCCGCACGTCAGGCTCTGCTCTGTACCAGGTACGTGACAGACAGGCTGGAGTATCACTGATACTCCAGCCTAACTCTACCTGAATCTGGCCCCAAGAGTTTTAATAAGGAGACATGAAATTCATTTGAAATACGCATGATAGAAGAAAGGTCCAATGCGTAAGCCACTGGGTTGATCCTATGGAGAATATGGAAAGGCCCAATAAAGCGTGGGGCAAGTTTCAGTGAGGGAACACGGAGTCTGGGGTTACGAGAAGAAGACAAACAGACCCTCTCCCCAACCTGGTAGGAACCTTCAGTCAGAATGGAGTCTGTACCTATCACTGGCACGTCGCAAGGACTCTTGGACCTGAACCCAAGTGGAACGAAGATCACGGAGATGCACCTCTAACACAGGAACTCTTTGAGGAACAAATGAGTCAGGCAACATGAATAGTTGGAAACCATAATTTGCCATAAACTGAGACAATCAGAAAGCAGTATTGACGGCACTATTGTGAGCAAACTACCGCCCAAGGTAAGAGGTCTGACCAGTTGTTATGATGGTCCGAAATATAGCAACGTAGAAACTGCTCCAAGGCTTGGTTGGGTCATTCGAGGGCCCCATTGGACTGCGGGTGATACGCAGAGGAGAAGGAAAACTGAATTCCCAACTGTGCACAAAAGGCTTGCCAGGACCTGGAGACATCCTGACTACACCTGTCCGAGATGATAACCTTGGGTAGCCCATGTAACCAAAAGATCTCTCAAAACAACAATCGATGCCAGTTACTTAGATGTGGGCAACTTCTTTAGTGAAATACAATGTGACATTTTCGAGAACCGACCGGGTCAACCACCAGAAGAATAACTATGTTGTCCTAGGAGTTAGTGGGGTAACTCCACAATAAAATCCATAGACAGGTGAGTCCAAGCCTTCTCTCTATTTGGTATAGGCTGTAGGAGGCCCACTTAAAGGTGTCGTGGTGTCTTAGGCCGCGTACACACGATCAGACATGTCCGAGGAAACTTGTCCAACGGACCGTTTTCATTGGACCACGCTGAAGTGGTCTGTTGGTCTGATGTGCGTACACACCATCGGACAAAAATCCTCTCGGACCAGAACACGGTGACGTAGAACACAACGACGTGATGAAAAAATGAAGTTCAATGCTTCCAAGCATGCGTCGACTTGATTCTGCACATGCGGGGGATTTTGGTCCGATGGTTTGTGTACTAACCATCGAACATGTCCGAGGGACAGGTTTCCAGCGGACATGTTTTCAAGCATGTTTGGAAATTTTTGTCCGCTGGAAAACGGTCCGATAGGCCGTACACACGATCGAACATGTCCGCTGAAACTGGTCTGCGGACCAGTTTCAGCGGACATGTTCGATCGTGTGTACGCGGCCTTACTCTGAGCACACACGGAACAAGCGGTTATGGAGGCGGTCACATTAGACTAGCCATCAAAATTGTTGAGAAATAGCCCAAATGAGTTGATTCCGGTTCACTCCTGGTCAGCTGTGGCATATCACCATCCCGAATGTTCAAAAACAAAAACCTGCTATGCTATTGGGAAGTGGGTCCTGAAATCGATTGGCCGGGAGTCCTAAGACTCCCTGGCCAATCAAGTTTTAGGATTTTTTACCTGATGGGCCAAGAGGGCAATCAGGAAGATAATAGTGAATATTAATTTGCTATTGAGTGAGTGAATAACTATAGCGCTACACATGCGAACTAAATCGTCTCAAGGCTCTTGTTCCATCCGTTGTCTTCCTTATCCTTCAGAAGAGGTGGGTCTTACGTTTTTTGCTGAAGGCCTGATGGTTTTCTTCCATACGGATGTCCGTTGGTCACGCTACTGTGTGTGCTCGGGGCTCAGTAATCTGCGCACCCGAGCCCACCCTTTTTTAGAGCTAAAAAAACATTGAATTCCATGTGTTCGGCGCCCTGCATGTAGATTAGGGGCCGGGAGCATGGGTTAGCGGGGCGGCGCCTCTGCGCCCTGTATGGACGGGCTGCCACTGATCTTCGGTTTAGTAACACTTTCATTTTCTTTACATTTACCTTTATTACTATCACATGGGGGGACAATAGCCCCAAGCGTGATAGCATTTTGCTGTGACAGGTCTTTTAGACTGTTGTTGTCTCCCTTGCTTTTCATCGAAGCTAATGTGGCACAGATTGTTATCCATTAGCTTCTTCACCCACCCCATCAGCTAAGGAAGTGACATCTGACCCTGGAAGTGATGTAATACATGTGACTTCCATTGTCATTTATCGTAAGGGAGATAAGCGAATGGTCATTCCCATTAGCCATGCCATGCCTGTCCCACGTCTGTAGGTAGAGCACCAGAGCTGTAGATACATGGCAGGGCTGGACTGGGACAAAAATTTGGCCCTGGACTTCATCCAGACTGGCCCACTTTGACAGGTCTCTCCCATGGCGGCCGGACAAACTGGAAGGACGGCGGCCACACACAGCTGTGACATAAGCTTCCTCTGCACTCTTTCCTTCCCCCACTCTCCATATAGATTTTCTGCAGCAACAGACAGCAGGTTGGAGAGCGGGGGAAGGCAAGACCAGGGAAACAAGTGCCGAGGAAGCTGTGTGTGGCCACCATCCTTCTGGATCGTATGATGGGCTTCTCAATGTGAATCCCGAGGGGCATGTCTGTATTCAGTCACGCTGAAGTTAACTAGCCAGGAAGAGAGGGTGAGCGCTGCGGGGAGGGAGAGGAGGTGAACGCTGCGGGGAGGGAGAGGAGGTGAGCAATGCGGGGAGGGAGAGCCAGAGAAGGGGAGGGAGAGCCAGAGGAGCGGAGGGGCGCGGCGGTCCACTGTCACTGAAGCCGGCCCACTGAGCCATCGGCCCACCGGGAAACTCCCAGTAGTCCTGATGGCCAGTCCATCCCTGATACATGGTGAAGGTGGTCCGGTGGACGAGATGGTACCTTTGGCAGGCTGTGAAAGTTGGCCATGTCCACTTTCACATTGAAGCTCCTCGCCTGAACCACACAATCTCAATCTACCAGCTGCTGTGTAAAAATGGTGGTTACAGACTTAGAAAAAGCTAAAGGTCTTCAGGCAAGCTTATACTGGCCAAAATTTAGACCAGTGTTGGCGAACCTTGGCACCCCAGATGTTTTGAAACTACATTGCCCATGATGCTCAACTACACTGCGAAGTGCATGAACATCATGGGAAATGTAGTTCCAACACATATGGGGTGCCAAGGTTCCCCATCACTGGATTAGACTCTCACCTGTTAGGTAAATACCAAAAGCCAGGACACAAAAAGCCGAGCTTACCGTGAGGTTCTTGACATGCAGCTGAGGTTGCTCATCATTAGTGGGTTGGATGACGATGTAGAGAGGAACGCTCATAGACTTGTGAAGGGAATCGCTGACCGAGATCATGAAGAAGTCCCCTGTGGGTTCTATGCCGCGATGATGAGACTGGACGTACTGGATAGACCCGGAGGTGACTTGCTGTAAGCTGAAGGAACCTTAAGAAGAATACAAAGTACAAGTCTGTCTCCATTCAAAATGTGCCACAGTCTCCATTTCTTGGACCATAAGTGTGCATTAGGGTGTGCACCCCAAAAGCTGAAACACACATGACTTACTCTGCAGCCTCAGCATCCCTGGACAGTGAATAAATGCAAAGTGCTCTGTTCTGAGCACTTTCCTGTTCATTCACAAACGGAAGCATAGTACACACAGTTTACTATGCTTCCATTATGATTGAACACAGTGAGTGTAATCATTTAGAAAAGGAAGATGACTTATGGTTAACCCCTTCCCCCACTCTAAATTCTGTAACATCTCGCTCAGCAGCCGGGGGAGAGGAGGGAGACCAGCAACACAGGGGAAAGCTGGGCAGTATATATATATATATGGCATTGTACAGAGTGATTAGGGTGTGCCCAGGCACACCTGGCACACCCCTGTGCACACCTATGTCCCAGACTAGCGCCCAGAGGTGATTTAGTTTGCATGTGCCGCGCTATATACGTTTTTCATTCATTCATTCATTCTAGACCCAAATCCACCTGTCTGTTTCTCCTTCAAAACTGTCCCTCCTCCAGTTTTTTTTTGTATAGATCTATTTAAAGAAAAGTCCAAAATTTTATGTACGACATATATATACAGTACTTTATATATATATATATATATATATATATATATATCTATATATCTATAGAAATATATTTCTATACCTATATAGATTATAGATTTTATATATATATATATAGCTATATATATATATATATATATATATATATATATATACACACACACACAGTATATATCGATATCCATATATAGAATTACTCACGTAACATCTTAATTCTTAAATCAAAACCCCCCATTCACATCACTTTCCACAGCCCCCCCCCCTTTTATAACTGTCCTCAGCCCCCTATTATTGTCTTCAGGAAACCAATAATATCCTGAGTCCCCCCCCATTACGCCGTCGTAATGCTTTGTGGATTCGGCCCAGTGTATATATCTCCATGTCTTCAATATGTCATAGCGTAAAGCAATGAAATAATGGCTATTTTACCAAAGCCCCCCTAATAATTGTTCCTAATAAACTGTAAATAAATAAATAAATAATAAAAAAAATATTGTAAAAAAAATAAATAAAAATTGTAAAAAATTATAAAAAAATTAAATGGTAAGTAAGAATAAAAAATAATAAAAATAAACGACTGACAGCAATCTCTGCCCTACTGACATCGTCCACTGCTCTAGTGACATTGTCCATTGCCATACTGCTATATATATATATATATATATATATATATATATATATATATATATATATATATATATACACACACACACGCATGTGTGTTTGAGCTTTGCGGTGCACACCCTAATGCCATCGGCTGCGCACACCTATGACGTACATGAAGTGGGACAGACCCTGGCATTACATGATCTGTCCTATTGATACTATGTTGAACATTTCAGAATATATGGAAGAGACAAAGACTGACAATGGTGGACTGCCGGGAATATAACATACTTATTTTTATCTCGGAGGCAGACTTTTCTGAGCCAGGCATGGGCAGCGTGTTCTTCAGATATCCGAATTGTGGCTGCGTCTCCATGAAGAATAATAAATTGTCAGCCAGGGTGTCCGCGTCGGACGCATTCAGGTGGGCCAGGGTGACGACAGATGAAGATCCTTCGTCCACCACAAATATATCACCTGTAATCACACAAACAAGGAGGTTAAAAATATTTACACCTGGGCTAGGTTCACATCTTGTGCATGTCAGGAACGAGGCATGGGCACAGTGAGGCATGGGCACATGGACAAAGTGAGGCATGGGCACAGGGAGGCATGAGCACCTGGGCACAGTGAGGCATGGGCACAGGGAGGCATGAGCACATGGGCACAGTGAGGCATGGGCACAGTGAGGCATGGGCACATGAACACAGTGAGGCATGGGCACAGTGAGGCATGGGCACAGGGAGGCATGAGCACATGGGCACAGGGAGGCATGGGCACAGTGAGGCATGGGCACAGTGAGGCATGGGCACAGTGAGGCATGGGCACATGGACACAGTGAGGAATGGGCACAGTGAGGCATGGGCACATGGACACAGTGAGGCATGGACACAGTGAGGCACAGTGAGGCATGCAGATGGACACCCTAGGCTTATACTTGAGTCAATAATTTTTCCTATTTTTTTGTGGTAAAATTAGGCGCCTCGGCTTATATTCGGGTCGACTTATAATCATTTGTATATTACTTATGATAATTAACCCCTTGCCACCCAGGCCAATTCTGATACATCTCTCCTACATGTAAAAATCATCAATTTTTTTGCTAGAAAAATGTGCTCAGAACCCTCAAACATTATATACAGGAATATATATTTCAGCAGAAACCCTAGGGAATAAAATGGTGGTCGCTTCAACTTTTTATGTTACACAGTATTTGCGCAGCAATTTTTTTAAACGCTTTTTTTTGGGGGGGGGACTTTTTGGGTCCTGATAAGTTCAGGATCATTTGATTACTTTGTCACCGTATGTTATTTTCCATTAGTTCAAGATCATATTTTTTACTTACTCCCTTTATTTTCTGGCCCCTATTAGTCCAGGATCATTTGGTTACCTTGTCCTCCTATTTTTGGCGCCCATTAGTTTAGGTTCATTTAATTACTTTGTTCCTCCATTTCTGGGCCCTTTAGTTCTGGAGAATTTGGCTACTTCGTCCCCCTGTATTTGTCCCCATTAGTTCAGGATCATTTGGTTACTCTGTCCCTCTATTTTTGTTCCCCATTAGTTGAGGGTCATTTGGCTAATTTGTCACTCTAGTCTTGGTCCCCATTAGTTCACAACCCTTTTGTTACTCTGTCCCCCATTTTGGTCCCCATTAGTTCAGATCATTTGGTTACTTTGTCCCCCTACTTTTATTCTCTATTAGTCCCCAGTTGTTAAGATTTAACCACTAGAGGCCCGCGCTATAGTCAAATGACGGCTACAGCGCGGGCCTGAAAACCCAGGAGGACGTCAATAGACATCCTCCCCTTTCCACGCGCAACGCGTGCCCCCTTCAGGGTGAGTGCGGTGCGCACTGTGATCACCGAATCACTGAGACTTGGTTGATCACAGATCCGAATAAGGGGCCGTGTGACAGCGTGAGAAGAAAAAAAAATCACCGGCACGTTTACAAGGGACATCAGTGCCGAAGAAGGAGGCGCATCTGCCTCCTCTTTGCCCAAAAATACCACCTGCCAGTGCCACCTGCCATTGCCACCTATCAATGCCCGCAGTGCCACCTATCAATGCCCACAAGTGCCACCTATCAATGCCCACCTGTGATGCCAATCAGTGTCACCTAGTAATGCTGCCTATCAGTGTAACCGAATCAGTGCCCATTATTGCCACTCATCAGTGCCCATCACTGCCACTCACCAGTGCCCATCACTGCCACTCACCAGTGCCCATCACTGCCAGCTATCAGTGCCGCCTATCAGTACCCACCAGTGCTGCCTATCAGTGTTCACTAGTGCCGCCTTATCGGTGCCCACCAGTGCCACCTTATCAGTGCCCACCAGTGCTGCCTCATCGGTGCCCATCAGTGCAGCCTCATCAGCGTACATCAATGAAGGAGAAAAATTACCCCGTTTGCAAAATTTTCTAACAAAATATTAATATATATATATATTTTTTAAATCTGACTTTTAATTTTTTTTTAACAAAAAATAAAAACTGCAGAGGTGATTAAATACCACCAAAAAAAAGCTCTATTTGTGGGGAAAAAAAATGTAAGAATGTAATTTGGGTACAGCGTCGCATGACGGCGCAATTGTCATTCAAAATGCGTCAGCACTGAAAGCTGAAAATTGGTTTGGGCAGGAGGGGGGGGGGGGGGTTTAAGTGCCCAGTAAGTGGTTAATGAAATCAGCTGTATATGTATATACTGTACGCAGGGCTCAAAATTTCAAGTCCTAAGCTACTAGCCAGGCCTCAAGAGCTACTCCCCACCAGTTGCCCCACCTAATTCATACACTGCCCTGCGCCTAATTGCACCCGTAAACACGCCCTCGTAGATTATCTCATGGAATGACACTGTTAAATGTTTTATGCAGAATCAAGTTACACAATTAAATATTACCAACAACAACTTTAACAAAATAGGACAGGGCACTGGGGGCAGACCAGAGGGACAGGGCACTGGGGGCAGACCAGAGGGACAGGGCACTGGGGGCAGACCAGAGGGAAAGGGCACTGGGAGCAGACCAGAAAGACAGGGCACTAGAACTGGGTCTCTTCCCCATTCTCTTGCTCTCTCCTCTGCAACTCCCATCCATCCTCTCTCTCCCTCTCCTATTCATCTCATCATCAAGAGCCTGTGTGCGCGGCTCCACGCTTGCATGTCCCCACTTCCCCCTTTTATTCAGGCTGCCAGTGAGAAGAGAAGGTCCCATGGCTTAATGAGAATTGTAAGGAGAGCACCTGTGTACTGCTCTGCCTGTGCGCGGCTCACCAGACTACTTTTCCCGAGCATGCACCTTTCCTCTTCGGGCCGCCAATCTCATCGGGACTCTAAGTGTAGGCACAGATTGGAGGGAGATTGGTCATGCAGCCCTGTCATCACTCGCCCCCAGCTTAAATCCACTTGCCAAATGCTAGTAGGCGAGTGGAAATTTTGAGGGCTGCTGTACGTATTAGTTAGTTGGTTGGGAGCAGTAATTTTTTATACTGAAGGATTTGGGGCCAGAGCAATATTTGAACATTTTTAGAGCAATGATATTAGAACATTTTTTTTCCTTGCTTTGTTCTGAGTTCTGCAGATTATACCCCCGACCCCCGTGGAATGTACAGACATTTATATAGATCCAGTCGTCAGGGGGAAGCACAATTCCAAAAAGAAGAGGTGAACCATTTTCCGCGCGGTCTGGCGTGCCGTCTTTATTCATAAGAGATATTTTTAGCCACCTACGCTCTCTGGCTATAACATATGGTAAGTCGCGCTCGTCGTTGAGATGCTTTGGATGGATGCTTAATTACCTTCCACTCCAACGGCTCCAGAGCGGAACTGTGACCTCGTTAGTCGCATGGTACTCACCAATGTGCATGATTGGTTGCTGATTATTGACAGGCGTTAGAGTGATGTTCAGATCGTAGACGGGGAGGCTGGCGTGAAGAGGGATCGGCGGGGGAAGGGGGCCATTGAAGCAACAGGTGTCGGCTGTAGCGGATTCTCCATCTGAGACTATGAGCGTAACCGTATCTGCCCGGGGATGGGCTCCAATCTCGCCTCCTTAAGGTGCAGAAAAACATGTTAAGTATCAAAAAATTAGGCCAAGGTTAAAAAACAAGAAAAAAAAAAAACCACAAACAAAAAAAAAATAAAAAAATAAAACAAAAGTCTTGTGCATGACCAGAAATTAGTATGTGGCATGAACTCCACCTAGAGTAAAACGCTTATTAACCACTTCCATACCGCGCCATATTCTGGCACTTCTTTCCTACATGCAAAAATCATATTTTTTTGACAGAAAATTACTCAGAACCCCCAAACACTATGGGCCGGATCCACAAAGCATTACGACGGCGTATCTCCATAATTTCAAAATTTGCCCAGGCGTATCTTTGTTTTGTATCCACAAAACAAGATACGCCGGAATTACGCTAAGATACGACTGGTGTAAGTCTATTACGCCGTCGTATCTTAGTTGCATATTTACGGTGGCCGCTAGGGGCGTTTCCGTAGATGTTTAGCGTAAAATATGCAAATGAGATAGATACACTGATCCACGAACGTACGTACGCCCGACGCATTCTTTTTACGTCGTTTGCGTAAGCGTATGTCCGGCGTAAAGTTACCCCTGCTCTATAGAGGCGTACGCAATGTTAAGTATGGACGTCGGGACAGCGTCAAATTTTCCATTGTTTACGTCGTTCGCGTAAAACGTTCTCAAATAGGGCTTTGCGTAAGTTACGTTCACGTCAAAAGCATTGACTATTTGCGACGTGATTTCGCGCATGCGCAGTGGGATACCTCCACGGACGGCGCATGCACAGTTAAAAAAAAAAACGTCATTTACGTCGGGTCACGTAAAATTTAAATAAAACACGCCCACCTCTTCCCCATTTGAATTAGACGCGCGTACCCTGGCCCATTTACGCTAAGCCGCCGTAATTTAGGACGCAAGTGCTTTGTGGATGCGGCACTTGCGTTCCAAACTTACGGTGGCGTAGCGTAAAGAAGATACGCTTCACCAGAAAAAAGTTACGCCGGCCTTTGTGGATCCGGCCCTATGGGCCAGATTCAGGTAGATGGGAGCATCTTTAAGCTGGAGTAACGTTTCTCACTTACGTTACTCTGGCGAAATTTTAGGAGCAAGTGCTGTTATTCATGAAGCACTTGCTCCTAAAGTTGCGGCAGCGCATCGAAAATGAGCCGGCGGAATTCAAATTGGGCGGGTACGGGGCGTGTATTATTTAAACTAAGCGCGATCCAGCGGCGAACGTACTGTGCATGCGTCGACTGTCAATGCATCCCAGTGCGCATGCTCCAAATTCTGTCAGTGAACGTCAATGACGTCAAATCCCCATTCATGAAAGTTTTACGCAAGCGACGCAAATTATTTTTTTTCGACGCGATGACGACGGCTATACTTAACATAGGATATTCCAACAGGGGGCTGCTTTATCTTTACGCCGCGTATCTCTTACGGAAACGTCGGAAAGTCACTGCGTCGCACCCGAATACGATCGTGAATTGCCGATTCCCGCTGATTAACATATTTTTTCGGCGTTAATCAGCGGGAACGCCCCCGGCGCCATTTTTAAATTAAAATTACGCCGATCGCATCGGAACTCCAACCCGGCGTTTCTTGTTTTCTGGTTACAGAAAACAGAAACGCCGGCTTAAAGTGACAGTTAGGCTGGAGTATCACTGATACTCCAGCCTAACTCTACCTGAATCTGGCCCTATATGTTTTTTTTTAGCAGACACGCTAGGGAATAAAATGGCGGTCATTGCAAGTTTTATCTCGCACGGTATTTGCGCAATAATTTTTGGGGAAAAAAAAAACGGTTTCATGAATTAAAAAATAACAAAGCAGTAAAGTTAGCCGAATTGTTTTGTATAATGTGAAAGATGATGTTACGCCGAGTAAATAGATACCTAACATGTCACGCTTTAAAATTGCGCACACTCATGCAATGGCGCCAAACTTCAGTACTTAAAAATCTACATCGTCACTTTTTTTACAGGTTACCAGTTTAGAGTTAGGCCCCTTTCAGTAATGATCCGCCCCATGAACCTCCCCTTGCTCAGCGGGGATCTCTCCATAGAACTCCGCTGAGCTCCCTGTCTTTTCTCCGCTCTCCCCTATGGGGGGATCGGATGAACATGGACCGTATGTCCGTGTTCACGCGATCCAATCCGCTAGACGGAGGGAAAAGTAGGTTTTTCCTCCATCACACTTTGGCGGATCAGATCGGGTCGGATATCATCGGGCATGTCACCGCTGACATCTGTGGCTCCATAAAGGAGAACGAAGCACCGGTTCAGGTCCGCCTAAAAAACTGGCAGGCGGACCTGAACCGTCCTTCAGTGTGAAAGAGTCCTTACAGATATAAGGTACTAGAATTGTTGCTGGGACTCTAACGCACACGGCGATACCTCACATGTGTGGTTTGAACGGCGTTTACATGTGTGTGTGTTCGCTTCTGAGCGCGAGCTACTGGGGACAGGGGCGTTTGAATTTTATTTTTTATTATATATATTTTTTTGCTTCATTTATTTAATTTTTACACTTTAAAAAATACAAAAAATGTCATCACTTTTATTCCCATTACAAGGAATGTAAACAACCCTTGTAATAGGAATAGTGAGTGACAGGTCCATTTTATGGAGAGAGGCGGGGTCAATAAGATCCTCATCTCTCCTCCAGGCTGGAAAGCATGAGATCGTGAAAAAAAAAAAATCACGGATCTCATGCTTTCAGCTGCGATTGCGGCTTTGTTTACATTCTGGTACCCGGGCGTGACGTCATAACATCGTGCCCAGGCCGCCGACAAACATAGTGATGACTGGTGACCATCTGGTCACCAGTCATCTCTATGCCTCCTATCCGGCGCCAGCAGATCGTTTCTCTGGGTCTCTGATGGCACGGGAGAGCCCGGAGAAGCACCGGATGGCGGCGGGAGGGGGGGGGGGACGTCTTCTCCCGTCGCCTAAAAGAACGATCAAGCGGTGGAACAGCCGCTATGATCATTCTTATGGTGCACAGAATCGCCGGCTGAAGACATGGATATAAGAATGATGCCTGTAGCTGCCCCCATCATTCAGATATCCACATATAAAGTCCAGGACGTCATATGATGTCCTTGGGCTGGAAGTGGCTAAAGAAATCCAACCAAGACTGGGATGATGTAAAAATCGGAATATTCACTGCTAAAGGAGAAATAAAGTGCCACACGCAATAACTGAATGGGCTACACTATTTGGGCATAAGTGGCATGCAAAGGGTGCGGGGGGGGGGGGGGTATGGACCGCACCTGGGTGACACCCACCAGAGGGGTGACACCAGAGTTGTGAACAATACGTGAAAAAAACGGTTACGTATTCGCATTATTTGCATTCGCATTACGTTCCCCCCAAACATTAAGAAGTGCATTCCCATGCTTTTTCTCTAATTCCCCATACACACGATCCGAATATCATACGACGGATCGTACAACTTTTTTTGCTTTATTGTCGCAAATGAAATGAAATAGGATATTAACCACTTAAGGACCGCCTCCTGCACATTTACATCGGCAGAATGGGCACATTCACGTACAGGTACAGGTACGTGCTGTGCTAGTACCCAGCCGTGGGTCACGGGCGCGCGCCGACACGGTCCGAAGCTCCGGGACCCCGGGATTCGCGGACCCAATCGCCGCTGGAGTGCGGCGATCGGTCCCCGGAGCTAAAGAACGGGGAGAGCCGTGTGTAAACACGGCTTCCCCGTCCTTCACTGTGGCGGCAGCATCGATCGCGTCATCCCTTTTTATAGGGGGGACGTGATCGATGACGTCACACCTACAGCCACACCCCCCTACAGTTGTAAACACACACAAGGAACACATAACCCCTTCAGCGCCCCCCTGTGGTTAACTCCCAAACTGCAACTGTCATTTCCACAGTAAACAATGCAATTTAAATGCATTTTTTGCTGTGAAAATGACAATTGTCCCAAAAATTTGTCAAAAGTGTCCGCCATAATGTCGCAGTCACGAAAAAAAAAATCGCTGATCGCCGCCATTAGTAGTAAAACATTTTTTTTTTATAAAAATGCAATAAAACTACCCCCTATGTTGTAAATGCTATAACTTTTGCGCAAACCAATCAATAAACGCTTATTGCGATTTTTTTTACCAAAAATAGGTAGAAGAATACGTATCGGCCTAAACTGAGGAAAACATATTTTTTATATATATATATATTTTGGGGATATTTATTATAGCAAAAAGTAAAAATTATAGCATTTTTTTCAAAATTGTCGCTTTTTTTTGTTTATAGCGCAAAAAATAAAAACCGCAGGGGTGATCAAATACCACTAAAAGAAAGCTCTATTTGTGGGGAAAAAAAGGACGCCAATTTTGTTTGGGAGCCACGTCGCACGACCGCGCAATTGTCAGTTAAAGCGACGCAGTGCCGAATCGCAAAAAGGGGCAAGGTCCTTTAGCTGCATTTTGGTCCGGGTCTTAAGTGGTTAAAGTAACGAAAATTCTCGTACGACAGAAAAAAAATTATCGGAATTGATGTGATGTGTTGTAATGTATTTGTATTGTATTTTCGGACGACAACTATACTGACTAAACGAAACTCGTACGATCTGACATCGTACGAGGAAAATTTCCGTGCTTGTCCGATCGAATAATATCGGATGAACTGTCGTGATCGGCTCTCGAAAGTAGTGTACACACGATCCGAAAATCGTACGATTCTTCCTCGGATGATCGTTTTCGTCCGATGTTTGGATCGTCGTGTGTACGGCCATTAGTGACACACATTCAGATCCCGCAGTCGCTCTCATATAACCCCCCCGATCCTCAGCTGCTAATATTGGGCCAGATTCAGGTAGATTGGAGCATCTTTGCTCTGGAGTAACGCTTCTCATTTACGTTACTCTGCCGAAATTTTAGGAGCAAGTGCTGTTATTCATGAAGCACTTGCTCCTAAAGTTGCGGCAGCGCATCGCAAATGAGCCGGCGGAATTCAAATTGGGCGGGTACGGGGCGTGTATTATTTAAACTAAGCGCGATCCCGCGGCGAACGTACTGCGCATGCGTCGACTGTCAATGCATCCCAGTGCGCATGCTCAAAATTCTGTCAGTGAACGTCAATGACGTCAAATCCCCATTCATGAACGTTTTACGTAAGCGACGCGATTATTATTTTTTTCGACGCGATGACGACGGCTATACTTAACATAGGATACTCCACTAGGGGGCTGCTTTATCTTTACGCCGCGTATCGCTTACGGAAACGTCGGAAAGTCACTGCGTCGCGCCCGAATACGATCGTGAATTGCCGATTCCCGCTGATTAACATATTTTTTCAGCGTAAATCAGCGGGAACGCCCCCGGCGCCATTTTTAAATTAAAGTTGCGATGCGATGGCGATATTCAATTACGCCGATCGCATCGGAACTCCAACCCGGCGTTTCTTGTTTTCTGGTTACAGAAAACAGAAACGCCGGCTTAAAGTGACAGTTAGGCTGGAGTATCACTGATACTCCAGCCTAACTCTACCTGAATCTGGCCCAATGTATTTAATTATTCTAAACTACAAACAACCTTTTTTTATATATATATATATATATTTTTCTTACACAAAGTTGAGTATTTGGAGCATCTGTTGTGCCGCTTCGTCCGGGGAAGGAAGATTGTTTTTCAAGCAGAAAATATTTATTTTAGGAAGAACATTTTGGAAAAGTCGGATTTTGACAGGTGCCTCGGCAGGAAAGACGTCAGCCCGTCGTGTCAGCAAATTAGAATTTTAAAAAGGTGATTAATATCCGTGGAATTCATTATAAGCCTGTTGATTTGCCTTGGCAGGTTTGTGTGGTATTGCCAGTTGTCACAAAAATAAAAAAAAAATGGAAAAAGAAAATTTCTGATGAGAGTATTGAACGTTTGAGACTGCTCGCCCGTCTCTGGGCTGACGTCTTCTGTGCTGAGAAGTGCGGTACAACACGGGAGGGAAAAGAATTTCAAGAATTCATAGAGTCAGTTACAGTAGATTAGAGTTTGACCCACTGGAGCTTACACTCTAGTCAGGGCCGTCTTTAACCATTTAAGCCCCGGACCGTTTTGCTGGTCAATGACCGGGCCACTTTTTGCGATTCGGCACTGCGTCGCTTTAACTCACAATTACGCGGTCGTGCGACGTGGCTCCCAAACAAAATTGGCGTCCTTTTTTCCCCACAAATAGAGTTTTCTTTTGGTGGTATTTGATCGCCTCTGCGTTTTTTTTTTTTTTGAGCTATAAACAAAAGTAGAGCGACAATTTTGAAAAAAAATTATATTTTTTACTTTTTCCTCCAATAAATATCCCCAAAAAATATATAAAAGAAATATTTTTTTCCTCAGTTTAGGCCGATACGTATTCTTCTACATATTTTTCGTAAAAAAAAAAATCGCAATAAGCGTTTATTGATCGGTTTGCGCAAAAGTTATAGGGCCAGATCCACAGAAATTTACGGCGGCGTATCTCCAGATACGCCGCCATAAATTCACATCTGCGTCGGCGTATCTTTGTTTTGTATTCACAAAACAAGATACGCCGGAATTACGCTAAGATACGACGTCTTACGCCGTTGTATCTTAGTTGCATATTTACGCTGGACGCTAGGGGCGCTTCTGTTGTTGTTCCACGTAAAATATGCAAATGAGGTAGATACGCCGACCCACGAACGTACGTACGCCCGGCGCAGTGTTTTTACGTCGTTTGCGTAAGCGTAGGTCCGGCGTAAAGTTACCCCTGCTGTATAGAGGCGTACGTAATGTTAAGTATGGATGTCGGGCCAGCGTCGAATTTTCAGTCGTTCGCTTCGTTTGCGTAAACCGTTTGCGACTAGGGATTTGCGTAAATTACGTTCACGTCGTTTTCACTGACTTTTTACGACGTGATTTGACAGTTAAAAAAAACGTAATTTAAGTCGGGTCACCATTGATTTAAATAAAACACGCCCACCTCTTCCCCATTTGAATTGCGCGGGCTTACACCGGCCCATTTACGCTACGCCGCTGTAACTTAGAACGCAAGTCCTTTGTGGATACAGAACTTGCCTTCCTAGCGTACGGCGGCATAGCGCAAACAAGATACGATACGCCGGCACAAAATTACGCCGCTGTTTGTGGATCTGGCCCATAGCGTCTACAAAATAGGGGATAGTTTTATGGCATTTTTTTATTACTTAATTTTTTATTAGTAATGGCGGCGATCTGCGATTTTTATTGTGACTGTGACATTATGGCGGACATATCGGACACTTTTGATGCTATTTTTGGACCATTGTCATTTATACTATATTTATGCTATAAAAATGCACTGATTACTGTGTAAATGACACTGGCAGTGAGGGGGTTAAACACTAGTTTTTTTTTTACAAGTAATGGTGGCGATCTGCGATTTTTATTGTGACCGTGACATTTCGGCGGACACATCGGACCGTTTTGACACATTTTTGGGACCATTCACATTTATACAGCGATCAGTGCTATAAAACTGCACTGATTACTGTGTAAATATGACTGGCAGGGAAGGGGTTAACCACTAGGGAGTGCGGAAGGGTTTAATATGTTCCCTATTAAGTGATTCTAACTGTAGGGGGAGGGGACTCACAAGGGGAGGAGACCGATGTGTGTTTCTCTGTACTGGAAACACACATCGATCTCCTCACCTCTGACAGAAGGTGGATCAGTGCGTTTACACACACAGATCCACACTCCTGCCGTGATCGCGGGCCATCACGTGCACGGGTCACGGGCGGTGCTGCAGGCACGTGCGCGCCCGCTAGATGGGCGAATGGAAAAGGACGTCATATGACGTCCACCCGGAGGGAGGGAGGGTTCCTGCCGGTGTCATATTGCTATGGCCCGGTATAGAGGGGGTTAATACAGGGCAAAAAGGGACAGCTGCCCCGGGCCCAGTCATTGTTGTGTGGCCCAAAACAGCTGCCCCTTGAGCACGTACAGCCCTCAAATAGTTTACAATGCCCCGTACACACGGCCGGGATTTCTGACGGGAAAACTGCGATGAGAGCTTTTGGCCCGGGAATCCCGGCCGTGTGTATGCTCCCTCGCAGTTTTTTAGACGGGAAAACTGACAAAAACTGCCGGCAAAAAAAAAAGAGAACTGGCTCTTTTTTTCCCGTCGGGATTCCCACCTGACTTTTTCCCCCTGGAAATCTCGGCTGTGTGTACGAGGCATAGGAGGATATGGGAGGGACCAATGACAGGTTTGCCCTGGGTCCTGATTGGACCCAGGGCAAACATTTCATTGGCCTCATGCCCACGGGCGTTTTTACAGGCGCTTTTAGGAGCTTTTTTTTACAGCCTCTTCATGGTAGTCTAAGGCCTCACGCCCACACAGACATTTTTAAACTGTAACAGGCATTGGCGTTTTTAAGCTTAAAAAAAAAAAGAAAAGCCCCAGGAGCAGCGTGTTCTAGAGCTGTAAAAACACCAGATGCCGGTAAAATCTGTTAAATGCGGTTTAACGCTGTGTACAGAGTGCTAACCACTTGCCGACGTGCGTAAGGCACATATATGTCAGCAGAATAGCAGCATAGCTGTACGTTGCTTTTAAAAAAAGCAACGTACAGGGGTCCCGCAGACTAGATGTCCGCCAGTGTCCCGCGATCGGGTCACGGTGCGGCAGAATGGGGAGATGCCTCTGTAAACAAGGCGTTTCCCTGTTCTGCCTAGTGACAGGACACTGATCGTCTGCTCCCTGTGATCAGGAGTAGTGATCAGTGTCGTCTCATTGGTAGCCCATCCCCCACACAGTTCAAATCACTCCCTAGGACGCACTTAACCCCTTCCTCGCCCCCTACTGGTTAACCCCTTCCCTGCCAGTGTCATTTACACAGTAATCAGTGCATTTTTATAGCACTGATCTCTGTATAAATGTGAATAGTCCCAAAATATTGTCAAAAGTGTCCGATGTGTCCGCCATAATGTCGCAGTCACGATAACAATCGCAGATCGCCGCCATTACTAGTAAAAAATAATATTAATAAAAATGCCATAAAACTAGTCCCTATTTTGTAGACGCTATGGGGCAGATTCACAGAGAATTAGATTATCGTAGAGTATCAGAAATACACTACGCTGCCGTTTTTCACCTGGCTCTACGTGGAATTCAGGTAGATTTTGTCCAGTAAACGACGGCGGCGTAGTGTATTTCTCCTGTCGCAATCCATCTGCGCGAGTAGGGGGCGTGAAGGATTTAAAATAGGCGCGTTCCCGCGGCGACCGAACTGCGCATGCTCCGTTCCCAAATTTCCCGCCGTGCATTGCGCGTAAACACGTCGTCACGTCGTAGTAGCGTTCTTTACGTACATTCCTATTCCCGAACGAGTTACGTTAAAAAAAAAAAAAATATTTTAAAATCGACGCGGGAACGACGGCCATACTTTACATGGGTTACGCACTGTTAGACCAGCAAAAAGCTGCTCTAACATTACGTAGCCAAAAAATGACGTAGGCGATTGCGAGGGACACTCGTACCTTCGTGGATCGCCGTAAAAAGTCATTTGCATATCCCGACGCATGAAAACGACGCAAACTCCTCCCAGCGGCCGCAAATATATCGCAGCGTAGATCCGAAGGCTTATGAGGACGTAAGCCTCTCGGATCGAAGCCCGAAGCCGCCGTATCATGGTTTGAGGATTCAAACTAGTGATACGGCGCGCGAAATTTGAAATTACTCCTGTCTAACACCAGTTAGACAGGCGTAATCGCTCTGTGAATCTGGGCCTTTAACTTTTGCGCAAACCAATCAATATCAATATACGCTTATTGCAAAAATTTTTACCAAAAATAGCTTTTTTTAAAAAAATAAAAAAAATAGGGATATTTATTATAGCAAAACGTACAAAGTATTGTGTTTTTTTCAAAATTGACAAACGCTCTATTTTTGTTTATAGCACAAAAATAAAAATAATTGATATATATATATATATATATATATATATATATATATAAATATATTAAAAAAAGGTGGGTAGCCATCCGGGGCCCTGGGGACCTCTGGGCCCTTTAATAAAAAATATATATATAATAAAAAAAAGTATTAAAAAAAGGGGGGGTGCCACCCGGGGCCCTGGGGACCTCCAGTCCCCTGAGACCTCTGGGTCCTTTAATAATAAAAAAATATATATATAAAAAATAAATAAAAAAAAGGGGGTTTGCCATTCGGAGCCCTGGGGACCTCTGCGCCCCTTTAATAAAAGTAAAAAAAAAAAGATATATATATATAAAAAAAAGATTTATATATTTTTTTTATAAAAAAAAGGGGGAGTTGCCATCCGGGGGCCCTGGGGACCACGTGCCCTTTAATAAAAACAAAATTAAATTAAAATATAAAAAAATATATAGAAATATAAATATAAATATAAAGCAATCAATTCATTATAAAAACACCAATATAAAAAAATATATTTAAAAAATTATAAAAATAAAATTGTATAATAAAAAAAAAAAAATGGGGTTGCCATCCTTACAGGTGTGCTGCCTGTACCCCCCTGATGGCGGCCCTGCACATATTATCTCACCTGTGTGAATGTATGTAATTAATCTCTGAATCACATCAAGCTGTGTGAACTTCTCCACCACGACCCCTTGTCTCTGTATCATCCCGTACAGAGGCATGCGGGCGATCATGTACGTGAGCTTCGCGTCATCGCTGTCTGGGTCGGTTGCATAGAGGTTTTCAGCCGTTATGTAGACGTGACCGCCTTCCGGGCAATCCAGACTTGATTTCAAGCCAGGTTGTAACTCTGGGGGTTCATCATTTACCGGTATAATCTGCAGGAGAAAAAATTAAATGTGGGGTCATTTTGCAACAAAATTCATAAATACAGCAGCTTGCTCTAACCACTGCTATCAAAACTAGACTGTCTAATCAGTGTTTGTAAACATTGTTCAGACTCCGAGATCAGAGATACTCCATTTTATTCATCTGCAGATCAATCCATGCATATCACTGCTTTATGCCCCACTTGCCGGATGCACATTCAGTATCCTTGGTGATTGGTGCCAATAAAGCCAACTAATATAGAACCGGTTATTACAAACTGCATACAGCTGTTTCAAGTTATTTGTCTATCATCAGTGGCAGTGGCGGCTGGTGCTTAATTTTTTTGGGGAGGCGGAAACAAGCAGAAAAAAACCCCCATCAATTGCAGCCACTGTGCCCATCAAACACAGCCACTGTGCCCATCAAACGCAGCCACTGTACCCATAAAATTCCGGCCTGTGCCATCAAACGCAGCTACTGTACCCATCAATTGCTGCCACTGTGCCCATCAATTGCTGCCACTGTCCCCATCAAGTGCCGGCAGTGTGCCCATCAATTGCTGCCCGTGTGCCCACCAATTCCTGACACTGTGCCCATCAATTGCTGCCACTGTGCCCATCAATTGCTGCCACTGTGCCCATCAATTGCTGCCACTGTGCCCATCAATTGCTGGCAGTGTGCCCATCAATTGCTGCCAGTGTGCTCATCAATTGCCACTACTGTGCCCATCAATTGCTGCCAGTGTGCCCACCAATTGCTGCCAGTGTGCCCATCAACTGGCACGACTCTGCCCATCAATTGCTGCCAGTGTGCCTACCAATTGCTGATGCTGTGCCCATCAATTGCTGCCAGTGTGCTCACCAATTGCCACTACTGTGCCCATCAATTGCTGCCAGTGTGCATCCCCCGCACAGGACTTTGATCGGGAGGGGGGCTTTTAATTGGTTGAGCAACAGATCCCAGCATCGTGATGGCTCATGAGAGGAGATATGCAAGTATCAAAATTGCTTTGATTGGTGGATGTCAGCAGTGGTGGCTCGTCCATAGAGGGTGTACGGACACTGCCACCCCTATCCATCTGTCCAGCCCCCTGATCTACATATCAGTGGCGCCGGACCATGGATTCCAATGCGGCGGGGTGTTGTTTTGAAGCACCTGATTAGAGCCAGAGGCTCTAAAAAGGCTTAAAAAAAGGGGGAGTTTGGAGCGCAGAGCATTGCGCTCAGAGCCCACCCAGTTGTGTGACCATAGCGAATGAATTTTCGCTATTATCACACTAAAGTTCCTCCCCGCCAATCAGGAGGCAGGTCTGTGGGACCTGTTTCCCGATTGGCCAAATCATGAGGCGATCCTATTGGACGGTGAAAGACATGTGGCGGAGGAAGCTGGGAAAGCAGACACCGGAGCTGCCGTGGCCTCTGCCTGCACTCCAGGAGAGAACACAAGCGGATAAGTGCCGGGCCAACCGCCCACGGGTGGGGTGCTGTGTCATGCTGCCGGGAGAGGGATGTTGTTTGTTTGCCACCCCCCCCAAAGAAGAACCCACCAGACGCCACAGGATGTCAATCTGGAGGACTAAGCATTCCTAGGCAAACAGCACTTGCATGCACACTGCCCTAGGGCCAGAGACAGTCAGGTTATGAGGGAAAGAGCTAGAAAATGCTGGAGATCTTGGGGTGGGGTGGGGTGGGCTCTATGTTACTTGCTGCAGATTCTAATGCACATTGTGAGAAGCACATGGTGTGTCAGGTCACCTGTGGTCAGATGACAAGTGCACCCCGTTGGAGGCAGGGGTGGACCACAAGGTAGTGAACCCTATAGCAGACTGCTGCGGATGGACCACAGAGTGGATATGGAGGGGAGGTTCGCTGGGGCACAAACAGGGATCCTATAGGAAGCTTGAGCCCAAGATTCCCCAGGGCGCAGAGTCTAAGACCCAGCTGGTATTCACCAGAGCCTCTAGTGGTGAGGATGGCCTTCGCTGCAACTGGATCCAGGTCGTGGCCCCTGGAGTCCCCTAGGTCACGCTCCGTAGGGAGAGAGGGGAAGCAGCCACTCAGGACACAAGGGATAGTGAAGGGTAAGCCGAGGTCGGGGCAACAAGCAGACGAGGATAACCAAGGGACAGGCCAAGGGTCAAGGTCACAGGCAAACAGGAGTAGTCGGGGACAAGCCAAAATCGGTACACAGATAACGTAACACACGGCAAGCAGGAACACAATGCTAACAAACAATGTTGATCAGCAAAGCAGACCGGCAGTGCAGTGGTTAATATAGAGTTCCTGGGATGGCCTGGGGTGGAGCCATACAGGGAGGAGAGATGATAAATGCAGCCAGATAAGAGAGTCTGGCCTCTAATGAACACATGGAGAGACAGGTAAGCTGCCAGACATTCTTGCATATCCATGACATGGTGGGGCACAGCATAATTTGGGGGGGGGGTCAAGGCTCCCTCTGACCCCCCTTAGTGACACCACTGGCTCACACTGTGCAGTAAAATCGAAGTAAGCAGCTTCAGTACAGAACAGAAACCTGTACAACTGTGCAAGACTGAAGGTAAAGCCGGAGTTTAGCTTTCCGACTGCAAATTCACATTTTTGCGTCAGCTCAGTCGTGACGGGGTCTCTTTATTAAGTCTCCTTTATTGTCAATCGGATGACACAAAGCGAGTGCCGGAATTGTCCATATTTCCATAGGCAGCTGCTGTTAAACGTTCCCGTTGTCACAGATATTGCAGGTGTGTGTGACAAAGCGGACGCCTCATTACCTTCCTAATTATACCCACCATTCAGAGGTTAATGGAGGCGCTTGTTTAACAGGATGGTAGAGGGCCCGGCGAGGATGCCAATTTGTTGTTGTAATGAGAGATACTTCCGTCATTATATATTGTGCTACATTACACTGGAACCGCTCATAAAAAATTGTCGGAGAAGCGAAACAAATGTATCAATTTAGGGAATCGCCATTTATTCCCAGGATTCTGGCATATGGCATACGTGAGAAAAAATACCGGCATGGCAAAGACTCCGGTGGCTCCAAAGTCAGTAGAGTGACAGAAAGACACATGTCCACGGAGGGAAACAAAAAAACAGCAATCAATTCATTATAAAAACACCAAGAAAACCTGCAGCTGATCTAAAGCAAGTTAAAAGGAGCTCATAAAAAAAAAAAAAAACATTCAGTTTCCTCTAAAAGGGAACATTTGCTCCCAAAAAGGCAATTGGATATTCTCTGCATCAACCCGCATACCGTCTTATGCCGTGTACTCACGATCGGAAATTCCGACAACAAAACCATGAATTTTTTTCCGACGGATGTTGGCTCAAACTTGTTTTGGCATACACACGGTAGCAAAATAATGGACATTCAGAATATATCTTGGATTGCTTTAACATGGGTCTGTAAATCACAATATATTCCAGGATATCTGTAAAGAACTATTACTGTTTGTTGATTTTAAACTGAACAGGTTGATTGAAAGATGTTAATTGAAAGATTGAAAGATGTCATCACCTCCAGCTACCTGGCTGCCTGTGTAATGTAAATTGAATCCAGACTAACTTCTAAGGATCTTTCATTGTGGCTTGTGCTAATTGACCCTGTATTGTGTGAAGGTCTATTGATGATAAATGTGTATTGTAAGTTAACAGACAGCCTGAAGGTCAGGTGTCTGAGTCATCAGCTGTAGTTAATTAGCTCATGTAAATTAGGTCAGGTCCCGGAGACAGGGTGTCTGCTAAAAAGATGTATTTGGGAGGGCTCATTAGGTAAACATTGTATGATGTTGTGGGTGGAGTTGGGTCATTGTTCATTTGGTTACTGCAGTATCCTAAATTGTATATAAGTGCTTGTATTTCTCAATAAAGGATGAGACCTGCTTGAACTTCATACAGAGTGTCGTCTCGTCTCTGGGGAAGAATTATTATTTTGGGTCTTGTTCGCCTGACTGTGGGGTGTCGGTAGCTGCCTTGTGTTCGGAAAGGGAATATCCTAAACAGCTTTAACCCCTTTCCTATTTGGGGTGCCATTACAGTGCTATCTCCATTACGAACGCTAGTTTTACCAGACCGATTGCTTCCGTCTCGTACTTGATTCCGAGCATGCGTGGAATTTTGTGCGTCGGAATTGTCCACACACACGATTGGAATTTCCGGGAACGGATTTTGTTGTCGGAAAATTTGAGAACCAGCTCTCAAATTTTTGTTGTTGGAAATTCTGACAGCAAATGTCCGATGGAGCCTACTACACACGGTCGGAATTTCCGACAAAAAGCTCACATCGAACATTTGTTGTCGGAAATTCTGAGCGTGTGTATGCGACTTTACTCAACCTTTTGTACCCTGGAGGGGAAATAATTTTGAGGTCTCGGAGAACCCCAACTTGAAATTTTTACATCTACATTTCACTGTGCAATATCTTAATCAGTAAGCTATTGAAAGTTGTAAAAAACATAAGAAAGAATATGCTAAACGTAACATTTTTGAGACCCAGAGCCAATTATTTTAAAATACTCCCTTGCCCTACACAATGACTTGAAAAAGTATTCATACCCCTTAAAATTTTCCAAATTTTGTCATGTTACAACCAAAAATGTAAATATTTTTTATTGGGATTTTATGTGATAGATTAGTGGTCTCCAAACTGTGCAAGGGGGGGGGGGGGGTTATGGGGCCAGATGCGGCCCTTTGCTTGCTTTGATCCGGCCCTGGAGGCACTATTTTCAAATACTGATATCAACAATGTGTCAGGGCTGAGCTCAGCCCTTCCTTCCTTCTCTGAGCTGGCTGCTCAGCTGTTGGCTAATTGCCAGCTCCTATCTCTCCACAGTGACTCGCCTGTTGATGATCCTGCTCATCAGTCCTGCCTACTTAAGCCATCCAGCTCACATAATCTCTGCCTTCGCCTTGGTCAACATCACAGAGACAATCTCCTCTTGAAGACTTGCTTGGCTGACGTTCCTTCTGGCTCCAGATCCTGCTTGCTTTACTACTACGTTCATCTCTGGCTCCCTGACGTTTGGCTTGTCTGACTGTCCGATCCGGTTCCTGAACTCTGGCTATGTTTTGACTACCAATTGTGCAACATTTGTATTGAGAAGATGCAGTAATAAGAAAAATCCAGATAGTCTGTCCACCAGTTGAAACACCCCAGTGATAAAGTGTTGCAGTCTTTTTACCAGACATGTGTGACTGCATCAGCAGTCAATAACAGCCCTAAATTTATTTACAGTCTCCCAGCAAGACTATGAAAGATCCACCTCTGAAGTCCTGGATAGGCTCACACATATGTCGCAGAAGGGAGAGAAGAATAGAGAATCTCCATAGTGTAACTTGCTTAAAGCTGGTATTTATTTAAAAGTAATGCACTTACATAAAAAGCGGCATCACGAGCATTGAAAATGACAACCGCCTGTAAAAACGATCGATCTCGGCGTCTCCTCGTGTTCTCCCGCTGTCTCTGTTCGCTGTGTTGGTGACGTGAAGGGCGTCGGGACGCAGGCCACACCTACGCGCTTCGTCACAAAATGACGTCGCCGGGGATTGGACAATGTTGCACAATTGATATTTTATATTTGGGATCCTACAAAACACATTCTTTTTCCATCCTATGTTTTTTTCACTCATTATGGACTTTGGGATTGTTTTGTACCTAATATAGATACACTCATATTTTAGTTGTTTTAGTATTTGAGCTCACTGCTTACTTACTATTTGTATTCAGTGTTCATAACATTTGAATTTTCACATTTTATTATATATTGCTTTTGCGCCGTACCTCTCCCCTTTTCACTTTGTTTTAAATTGTATCTTCATTTTTTGGTACTGGCAGCACTTACGTTTTTTTATTTCTGCGCAGTGTTTTTTTCACATAGAAATTTATTTTCTATAAAAAAATATTTTTCACTTATGTTTTGACTACGCTTACTCTGTTTCTTTTTATTATTTTTATTATTATTAATAAACAAGTGTGATTTTACTGTTCTTCTGTCTAAGTCTGATTCATTATTTCTGACACAATGGGACATAATTCCACCCACTGACACCAATGACGAGGCACAATTCCTCCCACTGACATGAAGGAAGGGACACAATTCCTCGAAATGACACCAACAATAGGACACAATTTCTCCCAATGACACCAGCAATGGGGCTAAATGACTTCAATAATGGGGCATGATTTCTCCCACTGACACCAAAGATGGGGCATTGTTTATTCCTACTGATTTTGGGACCTTTTCTACTCCCGATGGCCACAGTCTGGCCCCCCCTTAAATCTGAAGAACAGTAAACTGGCCCTTTGTTTAGAAAGTTTGGAGACCCCTGTGATAGACCAACACAAAGTGGCACATAATTGTGAAGTGGAAAGGAAAATGATAAATAGTTTTCAAATTTTTTACAAATAAATATGTGAAAAGTGTGGCGTATATTTGTATTCAGCCCCCTTTGCTCTGATACCCTCTAAATCTAGTGGAACCAATTGCCTTCAAAAGTCATCTAATTAGTAAATAGAGTCCACCTGCGTGTAAATTTAATCTAAGTAGAAATATAGCTGTTTTGTGAAGCCCTCGGAGGTTTGTTAGGCTGGATTCACACCTATGTAGTTTTAGTGTTTTTTGCAGATTTGCACTACAGTCTATTTAACATGGTTTCCTAAGGAACACGTTCTGTAGAGCAAATCTGCAAAATGCAAAAAGCACTAAAACTGCATAGGTGTGAATCCAGCCTTAGAGAACCTTAGTGAACAAACAGCATCATGAAGGCCAAGAAACACACCAGACAGGTCAGGGATAACGTTGTGGAGAAGTATAAAGCAGGGTTAGGTTATAAAAAAAATTCCCAAGCTTTGAACATCTCACATAGCTCTGTTCAATCCATCATCGGAAAATGGAAAGAGTATGGCACAACTGCAAACCTACCAAGACATGGCCGTCCACCTAAACTGACCGGCCGGGCAAGGAGAGCATTCATCAGAGAAGCAGCCAAGAGGTCCATGGTAACTCTGGAGAAGCTGCAGAGATCCACAGCTCAGGTGGGAGAATCTGTCCACAGGACAACTATTAGTCATGCTCTCCACAAATCTGCCCTTTATGGAAGAGTGACAAGAAGGAAGACATTGGGGAAAGAAAGACATAAGGAGTCCCATTTGCAGTTTGTGAGAAGCTAGTGGGGGAGGGGACACAGCAAACATGTGGAGGAAGGTGCTCTGGTCAGATGAGACCAAAATTGAAATTTTTGGCCTAAAAGCAAAATGCTATGTGTGGCGGAAAACTAACACTGCACATCACCGTGAACACACCATCCCCACTGTGAAACATGGTGGTGGCAGCATCTTCAGAGTTGATGAGAAGATGGTTGGAGCCAAATACTGAGCAATCTTAGAAGAAATCCTGTTAGAGTCTGCAAAATAAATTGAGACTGGGAGGAGAAGTAATGTATACATAGAAATGTAAAAAAACAAACAAAAAAAAAACGATAAAAATAAATATTATGGGCCAGATTCAGGTAGAGTTAGGCTGGCGGATCAACTGTCACTTTAAGCCGGCGTTTTTGTTTTCTGTAACCAGAAAACAAGAAACGCCGGGTTGGAGTTCCGATGCGATCGGCGCAATTGAATTTCGCCATCGCATCGTTACTTCAACTTAAAAATGGCGTTCCCGCCGATTTACGCTCAAAAAATATGTTAATGAGCGGGAATCGGCAATTCACAATCTTTTTCGGGCACGACGCAGTGACTTTCCGACGTTTCCGGAAGCGATACGCGGCGTATAGATAAAGCAGCCCCCTAGTGGAGTATCCTATGTTAAGTATAGGCGTCGTCATCGCGTCGGAAAAAAAACAAATCGCGTCGCTTGCGTAAAACATTCATGAATGGGGATGTGACGTCATTGACGTTCACTGACAGAATTTTGAGCATGCGCACTGGGATGCATTGACACTCGACGCATGCGCAGTACGTTCGCCGCGGGATCGCGCTTAGTTTGAATACTACACGCCCCGTACCCGCCCAATTTGAATTCCGCCGGCTCATTTGCGATGCGCTGCCGCAACTTTAGGAGCAAGTGCTTCATGAATAACAGCACTTGCTCCTAAAATTTCGGCAGAGTAACGTACATGAGAAGCGTTACTCCAGAGCTAAGATGCTCTGATCTACCTGAATCTGGCCCTATGTGTCATTTTATTTTGAGAAGTACAATTCCTGATTAAATTACCTGAATACCGAGCAATCCATCCGCTTCATTATTTCCATCTGTCACGGTGAAAACGATCACGTCTTCGTATGATTCTGAGTCATCGTGCTGATACCTGCCAATAGAAACCAGAATTCTAAAATAGAATGTGTTTGGTAAACTTTTGACGGTGAGAGCTTGGCAGCAAGTTACAGGAATCCCCCGCACCATCCTCAGGTTTACTGCAGAGTTTACCTGGAGTAAACTACTAATGGTGCCACCCACACAAAGGGAAGAAGCTTTGTTTCCATCTTACCTAGCACAGCCACACGCAGGTCATTCTGGATGGAAATTGGTCCTTATAATGGTGGCTAGTGGAAAGAATGCTCCTCACATTGATGGTCAGTGGGAAGAATACTCCTTACATTGTTGATCAGTGAAATAATGCCTCTTACAATGGTGGCCAGTGGGAAAAATGTCCCTACAGAGGTGGCCAGTGGAAAGAATGCTCCTTACAATGGTGGTCAGTGGGAATAATACCCTTTACAATGGTGGCCAGTGGGAAAAATGTCCCTACAGAGGTGGCCAGTGGAAAGAATGCTCCTTACAATGGTGGTCAGTGGGAATAATACCCTTTACAATGGTGGCCAGTGCAAAGAATGCGCCTTACATTGGTGACCAGTGGGAAGAATACCCCTTTACGTTGTTGATCAATGAAATAATGCCTCTTACAATGGAGGCCAGTGGAAAAAATTTCCCTACAGAGGTGGCCAGTGGAAAAAATGCTCCTTAAAATGGTGGCCAATGAGAACCATGCTCCTTACAATGGTGGCCAATGAGAAGAATGCTCCTTACAATGGTGGTCAGTGGGAAGAATGCCCTTTACAGTGGTGGCCAGTGGGAAGAATGTGCCTTACATTGGTGGTCAGTGGGAAGAATACCCCTTACGTTGTTGATCAGTGAAATAACTCCCCTTACAATGGTGGCCAGCGGGAAAAATGTCCCTACAGAGGTGGCCAGTGGGAAGAATGCTGCTTAAAATGGTGGCCAATGAGAAGAATGCGTCTTAAAATGGTGGCCAAAGAGAAGAATGCTCCTTACAATGATGGCAATTGGGAAGAATGCTCCTTAAATTGGTGGTCAGTGGGAATAATTCCCTTTACAATGGTGGCCATTGGGAAGAACGCTCCTAACAATGGTGGTCAATGGGAAGAATGTCCAGTGGTGGTTAGAATGCAATCCTTACGATCTGCTAAAACAGATTATTGCCACTGGCTCTGCCAAGTGACGATGGGCCTGGAACTATACAGGCAACCTTCAAATGGGAGGTCAAATCAACCATAACTCAAGGAACTCTGGAATCTCTGGAGGAACATGCACACTCAAACTTAGCATCAATTCCATCTTGTAACGAAGGGGCAATTTGTTCCTACCTGACTTTCAAGGCTCGAAGGTCTTCAAGGTTAAACGAGCCTCCCTCAGGCAGGATGACTCCGTGGAGTTCCAGGTTTCCATGCAGAGGACGCGACTTCAAAATAATTCTCAGATTCTCTACTTTTGTATCCACATCAGAAAGATCAATATGTTCTCCAGTAATCAGAGAGCTGGCTCCTTCCTCAGTTCTCACAGGGCTGGTAAAAATCTGAGAGGTAACATTTGGTGAGCAATGGCACCAATGAACATGAGCCTATTGTGACGCTCTAAGTTGTAATTATATTCTCTAGAATTAATTCTTATAACCAGTAATAATACAACTGGATACATCTTGTCTGCTGCACATACACACCTTGGGGGTCTGATCATCTACCGGCATGACCGTTATATTGAAGAGGAGTCCGGTCAGCTTCCCTCCGTCCTCATCGCTTACCGAGAACTCAAACTGAACATACATGGGCTCGGGTCCGATATCCTGGATCGGCGGCATGTACGCCACTTTCAGGTGGGTTACCGCTTCCTGGTGGGAGGATTTCAAAATATCATGAATAGCTAAACAATAGGTCTGATTTATAAAAGGACTGAAGGAAAAAAAGCTTTGTTGTAAAAGGCAGAAAAACTCCTCCATTCCTCCAGTCCTAATAAAAAGAACATAGACAAGTAATGTTCTTCCTTTTCAATGGAATCACCAGACATGGTGAAGAGAGCATACACATAAACGAGAAAGAAGAGAAGTGAGAGAGATAGAGAAGAAATAGAAGGTGAATAGAAGAGAGAGGAATGTGGAGAGCGAGAGAGAAGATAAAGAAAGAGAGGAAGAAGAAAATAAGGTAAGAAGAGGAGGAAAGTAGAGAAAAGACTGAAAATTAAATGAAAGGAAGGAAGAGGAAATAAAGGAAAATAAGGAAGAGAAAAAAGATGGAAGAAAAATTAAAGCAAAGAGAAGAAGGAGGAGGAAAAGGAAGCAAGGAAGGAAGTGGAAAGAATACAATGGAAAGGAATAGGAAGGAAGAGGTAAAGAAAAGAAGGAAGAGGAAAAGAAAGGAAGGAGAGGGGAAAGAAAAGATTGGATAGGGGAAGGAAGAGGAAAAGAAAGGAAGGAAAGAGAAAAAAAGGATAAGGGAAGGAAGAAGAAAAGAAAGGAAGGAGAGCGGAAAGACAGAATAGGGGAAGGAAGAGGAAAAGAAAGGAAGGAGAGAGTAAATAAAGAATATGAAAAAGAAGAGGAAAAAAAAGTAAGGAGAGAGGAAAGCAGATAAGGGAAGGAGGAGGAAAAGAAAGGAAGGAGAGAGGAAAGAAAGAATAGGGGAAGGAAGAGGAAAAGAAAGGAAGGAAAGAGGAAAGAAAGGATAGGATAGGGGAAGGAAGAGTAAAGGAAAGGAAGGAAAGAGGAAAGAAAGGATATGATAGGGGAAGGAAGAGGAAAGGGAGAAAGGATGGAAGAGCAAAGTAGAGAAAAGAAGGAAAATGAAAAAAAGAAAGGAAGAGGAAATAAAGAAATAGAAGGACGAGAAAAATAGGAAGGAAGAAAAAAGAAAGGATAGGATAGGGGAAAGAAGAGGAAAAGAAAGGAAGGAGAAAGAAAGGAAAGGATAGGGTTGGGGAAGGAAGAGCAAAGGAAATGAAGGATGGAAGAGGAAAGTAGAGAAAAATAGGAAGGAAGAAAAAGGAAATAACAGAAATAAAGGAGGAAAAGAAAGAAAGGAAGCAAGAGGAAATGAAAGAAAAGAATGGAGAGGAATAGGAAGTAATCAAGAGGAAAAGAAAGGAAGGAAAGAGAAAAGAAAGGATAGGGGAAGGAAGAGGAAAAGAAAGGAAGGAAAGAGAAAAGAAAGGATAGGGGAAGGAAGAGGAAAAGAAAGGAAGGAAAGAGAAAAGAAAGGACAGGGGAAGGAAGAAAAAAATAAAGGAAGGAGAGAGGGAAGAGGAAAGGGAAGGAGGAGGAAAAGAAATGAAGGAGAGAGGAAAGAAATAAATGAGAGAGAGAAAAGAAAGGAAGAAGAGAGAAAAGAAAGGAAGGAGAGAAAAAAGAAAGGAAGGAGAGGGGGAAAGAAATGAAGGAGAGAGGAAAGAAATGAATGGAGAGAGGAAAGACAATATTTATGAAATGAAGCAAGGAAGGAAGAGAGAAAAATAAACCAGAGAGATGGAGAAAAACAGAGGAATAGAGGGAGGATGAGAGGAAAAAGAAGAAAGAAAGAAATGCCAACATAGCAAAGAGGGATAGAGAGACGATGATAAAAGGACGAATGAAGAGCACAAGAAATAGGAAAAGAGAGAAGGGAAGGAAGGAAGGAAAAGGAAAGGAATTGCACCCACCTGGGTGAAAACATTCAGGGTAGGGATTAATGGATCTTTTTCTAAAGTGTTTGCTGTATCTACAAGGATAAGTTTCCCGGCATCCTGGACCCTGTAGAGAATACAGAGACTGGGTTATAATGTGTCCATAGACTCTGCATGTAAACCTCACAATGAGCGGAGAAGGCGAGTTTAATTTTTTTTTTTTTAAAGTCATGGCAGGTGGTAGAATGTTTGGCATGTATAGGTGGAGGGCAGACCGGCCTTTCTCTAGTTAGGTTTTCACATGTATTTATAATAATTAGGGAGAACATTATTGGGAAACAAATATCTCAACATGCTTCAAATACATGTAGACTAGAAATCATGAGGTGTACAAAACAGTCCTCCCCAAGGCCGCGTACACACGATCGAACATGTGCGAGGAAACTTGTCCGACGGACCGTTTCCAGCGGACCACGCTGAAGTGGTCTGTTGGATTTTTGGAAGAGGCATGAAGACACGCCTCCAACTGGGAAAGAAATTTGGACTTTATAGGCACAGAATTTAAAAAAAAATATATATGTTTTTAATAGAAACAGTGGTCTGTTGGTCTGATGTGCGTACACACCATCGGACAAAAATCCCCTCGGACCAGAACGCGGTGACGTAGAACACAACGATGTGATGAAAAAACAAAGTTCAAGGCTTCCAAGCATGCGTCGACTTGATTCTGCGCATGCGCGGGATTTTTGTCCGATGCTTTCGTGTACTAACCATCGAACATGTCCGAGGGACAGGTTTCCAGCGGACAGGTTTCTAAGCATGTCTAGAAACTTCCGTCCGCTGGAAAACGGTCCGATAGGCCGTACACACGATCGAACGTGTCCGCTGAAACTGGTCTGAGTACGATAGTGTGTACGCGGCCCAACAGATTTGTGTTGAAGATGACAATAATAGTCATAGATACGGCTAAAGGGCAGCAATGTTGCTTTAGAGTGAATACAGCCAACAGGGTTACAAAAAGACTGTGGGCCAGATTCAGGTAGAGTTAGGCTGGAGTATCTGTGATACACCAGCCTAACTGTCACTTTAAGCCGGCGTTTTTGTTTTCTGTAACCAGAAAACAAGAAACGCCGGGTTGGAGTTCCGATGCGATCGGCGCAATTGAATTTCGCCATCGCATCGTTACTTCAACTTAAAAATGGCGCCGGGGGGGTTCCCGCCGATTTACGCTCAAAAAATATGTTAATGAGCGTGAATCGGCAATTCACGATCTTTTTCGGGCGCGACGCAGTGACTTTACGACGTTTCCGGAAGCGATACGCGGCGTATAGATAAAGCAGCCCCCTAGTGGAGTATCCTATGTTAAGTATAGGCTTCGTCATCGCGCGGAAAAAAAAAATATCGCGTTGTTTGCGTAAAACTTTCATGAATGGGGATGTGACGTCATTGACGTTCACTGACAGAATTTGGAGCATGCGCACTGGGATGCATTGACACTCGACGCATGCGCAGTACGTTCGCCGCGGGATCGCGCTTAGTTTTAATAATACACGCCCCGTACCCGCCCAATTTGAATTCCGCCGGCTCTTTTTCGATACGCTGCCGCAACTTTAGGAGCAAGTGCTTCATGAATAACAGCACTTGCTCCTAAAATTTCGGCAGAGTAACGTAAATGAGAAGCGTTACTCCAGAGCAAAGATGCTCCCATCTACCTGAATCTGGCCCTGTCTGTTTAACTAAATAGAGCATCAGTTGCAACAACAATAACACTAAATTTAACCACTTAAGACCCGGACCTTTAGGCAGCTAAAGGACCTGCCCAGTTTTTGCGATTCGGCACTGCGTTGCTTTAACTGACAATTGCGCGGTCGTGCGACGTAGTTCCCAAACAAAATTTACATCCTTTTTTTCCCCACAAATAGATCTTTCTTTCGGTGGTATTTGATCACCTCTGCGTTTTTTATTTTTTGTGCTATAAACAAAAATAGAGCGACATTTTTGAAAAAAAATACATATTTTTAACTTTTTGCTGCAATAAATATCCCCCAAAAATATATATATATATTTTTTATTTTTCCTCAGTTTAGGCCGATACGTATTCTTCTACCTATATTTGGTTTGCGCAAAATTTTAGCATTTACAAAATAGGAGACAGTTTTATTGCATATTTATTAATTTTTTTTTTTTACTACTAATGGCGGCGATCAGCGATTTTTTTCATGACTGTGACATTATGGCGGACACTTTGGACAATTTTGACACATATTTGGGACCATTGTCATTTTCACAGCAAAAAGTGCTATAAAAATGCACTCTTTACTGTGAAAATGACAATTGCAGTTTGGGAGTTAACCACTAGGGGGTGCTGTAGGTGTTAAGTGTGACCTCATGTGTGTTTCTAACTGTAGGGGGGTGGGGCTGGACGTGTGACGTCAGTGATCGTCTTTCCCTATATCAGGTAACAGAGGATCAATGACACTGCCACAACGAAGAACAGGGAAGGTGTGTTTACACTCACCTCTCCCCGTTCTTCAGCTCCGGTGACCGATCGCGGGACACCGGCGGCAATCGCGACCACATACAGGTACGTGATTGTGCCCAGACGTGCCATTCTGCAGACGTATATTGGCGTGAAGGGGTCCTTAAGTGGTTAAATTCATTATTTTCCTCAGAATTCTACAAACAATCCCCCATAATGACAATGTGAAAGAATTGTGTTTGGAATCTTTGCAAACTTATTAAAAATAAAAAACGAATAAATCCCATGTACATAATTTACAGCTTTGCCATGGCACTCAAAATTTAGCTCAGGTGCCTCCTGTTTCCACTGATCATCCTTGAGATTTTTCTACAACTTGATTGGAGTCCACCTGTGGTAACTTCAGTTGATTAGACATTAGACACCTGTCTATAGAAGGTCCCACAGGTAACAGTGCATGTCAGAGCACAAACCAAGCCATGAAGACCAAGGAATTGTCTGTAGACTTCCGAGACAGGATTGAATGGAGGCACAGATCGGGGGAAGGGTACAGAAACATTTCTTCAGCATTGAAGGTCCCAATGAGCACAGTGGCTTCCATCATCTGTAAATGTAAGAAGTTTGGAACCACCAGGACACTTCCTAGAGCGGGCCGCCCGGCCAAACTGAGATCGGGGGAGAAGGGTCTTAGTCAGTGAGGTGACCAAGAACCCGATGGTCACTCTGACAGAACTCCAGCATTTCTCTGTGGAGAGAGGAGAACCTTCCAGAAGAACAACCATCTTTGCAGCTCTCCACCAATCAGGCCTGTATGGTAGAGTGGCCAGACGGAAGCCACTCCTCAGTAAAAGGCACATGACAGCCCGTCTGGAGTTTGCCAAAAGAAACCTCAAGGACTCTTAGACCATGAGAAATAAAATTCTCTGGTCTGATGAAACAAAAAATGAACTCTTTGGCCTGAATGGCAAGCGCCATGTATGGAGGAAACCAGGCACCGCTCATCATCTGGCCAATACTATCCCTACTGTGAAGCATGGTGGTGGCAGTATCATGCTGTGGGATGTATTTAAGTGGCAGGAACTGGGAGACCAGTCAGGATTGAGGGAAAGATGAATGCAGCAATGCACAGAGACATCCATGACGAAAACCTACTCCAGAGCGGTCTGGACCTCGTACTGGGGTGAAGTTTCATCGTCCAACAGGACAACTACCCTAATAATACAGCCAAGATAACAAAGGAGTGGCTTCAGGAAAACTCTGTGAATGTTCTTCAGTGGCCCAGCCAGAGCCCAGACTTAAACTCGAATGAAGACCTCTGGAGAGATCTAAAAATGGCTGTGCACCGACACTCCTCATCCAACCTGATGGAGCTTGAGAGGTCCTGCAAAGAAGAATGGGAGAAACTGTCCAAAAATAGGAGTGCCGAGCTTGTGGCATCATACTCAGAAAGACCCAAGGCTGTAATTGGTGCCAACGGACCTTCACCAAGGTATTGAGCAAAATCTGTGAATACTTATGTATATGGGATTTTATTCATTTTTTATTTTTAATAAATTTGCAGATTTCAAACAAACTTCTTTCACGTTGTTTGAAGGATTTTGTGGAAAATAATGAGTTTAATCCAGTTCGGAAAAAGGCTGTAACATAACAAAATGTGGAAAAAGCGAGAGGCGCATTGCGGGCGGTATTAACCCTTTATCGGCCGCTAGCGGGGGTTAATACCTCACCGCTAGCGGCCGAATCCCGCGGCAAAACTGGCGGTATATCGCCGCCAGTGTGAAAGGGGCCTTAAGGGGGCCGGAATGTGGGCATTGGGAATATCAAAGTTTCCTACATCTTTGGTGTTAGTGGAAGGAATATCACTCCATTGTTGGTGTCATTGGAAGGAACTGTGCCCCATTGTTGGTGTCATTGGAAGGAACTGTGCCCCATTGTTGGTGTCATTGGGCCCAAATGTTGGTGCCATTTAAAAGAATTGTGCTCAATGTTTGGTGTCACTGGGAAGAATTCTGGGAAGAATTCTGCCCCTTCATTGAAGTCAGTGAAGGGCAACTATGCTCCATTTTTGGAATTAGTGGATAATTCCCCAAGGCCCGGATAAAAGCAAGCAAAGAAACCCCCCCCCCCACCCCCAAGGCCGCAGTTTGGAGACCACTGCTCTAGCTGATAGCAGTCTCTCTGCTACTTAATGGATACATTTTGAATCCTAATGTTTCACCACCAATGCAAGGTGGACTGCCTATACTCACCACCAATGCAGGGGGGGGCATCTACTGACCATCAAAGCAAGGAGTCCCATATACACTCACCACCAATGCAAGGGGCCTATATACACTGATCTTCAATACAAGGGGGCCAGTCTACACTCACCACCATGGCAAGGGGGCCAGTCTACACTCACCACCATGGCAATGGGGGGCCAGTCTACACTCACCACCATCGCAAGGGGGCCAGTCTACACTCACCACCATGGCAAGGGGGGCCAGTCTACACTCACCACCATGGCAAGGGGGCCAGTCTACACTCACCACCATGGCAAGGGGGCCAGTCTACACTCACCACCATGGCAAGGGGGCCAGTCTACACTCACCACCATGGCAAGGGGGCCAGTCTACACTCACCACCATGGCAAGGGGGCCAGTCTACACTCAACACCATCGCAAGGGGGCCAGTCTACACTCACCACCATCGCAAGGGGGCCAGTCTACACTCACCACCATCGCAAGGGGGCCAGTCTACACTCACCACCATCGCAAGGGGGCCAGTCTACACTCACCACCATCGCAAGGGGGCCAGTCTACACTCACCCCCATCGCAAGGGGGCAGTCTACAATTACCACTATGGCAAGGAGGCCAGTCTACACTCACCACCAATGCAAAGGGGCCAATCTAAACCCAACATAATGCAAGGGAGACCATCTGTACTGACCACCAATGCAAGGGGGCCACTTTACACTCACCAGCAATGCAACGTGGCCCATCTACACTGACTACCAATGTAAGGGGCCTATCTACACTCACCACCAATGCATGAGAACCCATCTACACTCACCACCAATGCAATAAAGCCCATTTATACTCACCACCAAAGCAAGGGGGCCCATTTACAGCCATTTACATCAATCATTAGTCCGCCCCCCTAAAGTCAAAAGGACAGTAAACTGGACAGTCAAAAGGAGGAAAACCACCAAACCTTCAGAAGACAGATTAAAACTCTGCTCTTTTGAGGTTTTGAGATACGGGAACAACGAGCGCCCAGAGGCGATTTAGTTCGCATGTGCCGCCTATATACGTTTTTCGTTCATTCATTCATTCATTCATTCATTCATTCATTCATTGTTTAGAATGTTTGGACGCCCCTGGTGTAGTAGGAAATCCATTTTCTGACTCATACCTCGTGGACATCAGAGAGCGACACGGTTTGGTGACGGTGTACAAGAGCTGACTATGCGGTGACTCGGTGTCGGTAAAGTGAAGCTGATTACGGCCGATCCTGGTCACCTCATTCTCTTTCACGATAAGATGTCTTGTACTTCCAGATACTTCTTTGGGAAGCTGATCCTTCACAGAAGTAATAAGAATTACCACAACCTAAGAAAATGATCAGACATGCGTTAGGAAGCCAATCCGGGGGAGCTTAGCAGCGATCCCCTGCACAAAACTGGAAGCCACTGAGAAGAATGATCCAAGTTTTCTAGAAGACAGCTTATACTGAACAAAATCAAATACTGTATATACTTGTGTATAAGCCGACCCGAATATAAGCCGAGGCACCTAATTTTACCACAAAAAATGGGAAAACTTTTTGACTCGAATATAAGCCTAGGGTGAGAAATGCAGCAGCTACTGTAAGTGGAAAAGAGGGTCAACAATGCCCATCTGCAGCCTCACTGTGTCAATTTGCACCCTCACTGTGCCCATCTGCCTGCCTCCTCACTGTGCCCATTTGCCTGCCTCCTCACTGTGCCCATTTGCCTGCCTCCTCACTGTGTCCATCTCCCTGCTGCCTCATGTACCTTGATCTCCAGCGCTGTGACATGCAGTCAGTCTAGTTGACGGCCGTGCAGTGTAACAAAGCCCCGCCTCCTCCTCGTCCCTCGTCCATAATGGAACATTGACAACATTTTTTCCAGCAGCGAGTCAGTGTCCTGCCTGTCACAGGAGAGGACGAGGAAGAGGCAAAGACAAGGCTTTGTTACACTGAACGGACGTCGACTAGACTAACTGCATGTCACTGCGCCGGGAGATTAGGCACGACCGCGCAATTGTCAGTTAAATCGGGGCAGTGCCGAATCGCAAAAAGTGCTCTGGCCTTTGGCCAGCCAAATGGTCCGGGGGAATGGGGTGGGAGAGCAGGCGGCTCCGTGGATGAGAAAGCGGGAGGTTTTGCGGCTCCGCAGGTGGCTCTGTGGATGAGAGAGAGGGCAGCTGGGCGGCTCGTGGGTGAGTAGACAGCTGGCCAATCAGGGAGCCAGCAGACGGGGGAGCAGAGAAATTACATCATCTCTCACCGCCCAGCACCCACCCTGCCTCCCTGCAGTTCAGTTCTGTCCTCACTGTGCAGTCAGCCGGGAAGCAGAGAGATGACATCATCTCCCTGATGCCTGGCTAGTTATCTGCTGCCTGACTTGCAAGAGACCACCTTAGCAGGAAAGTGACACAGCAAGTGACAATCCGCAACTTGTGGCAAGTGATAATCCGCAACGTGTGGCAGGCAAAGTGGCAAGTGACAATTCGCAATGTGTGGCAGGTGACGTGGCAAGTGACAATCCGTGACGTGGCAAGTGACAGTCCACAACGTGTGGCAGGTGATGTGGCAAGTGACAATCCGCAACGCGTGGCAAGTGATAATCCGCAATGTGTGGCAGGCGAAGTGGCAAGTGACAATTCGCAACGTGTGGCAAGTGACGATCCGTGACGTAGCAAGTTACAATCCGCAACGTGTGGCAAGTGACACTTTGCAATGTGTGGCAGGTGACGTGGCAAGTGACAACCAGCAATGTGTGGCAGGTGATATGGCAAGTGACAATCCGTGACGTGGCAAGTGACAGTCCCCAACGTGTGGCAGGTGACGTGGCAAGTGACAATTCGCAACATGTGGCAGGTGAGTTGGCAAGTGACAATCTGCATCTGGTGACAAATGCGACATGGCAAGTGACATGCTAAATCTGGTGATGGGATGGGTGGCAAGCGACACACTAAATCTGGTGATGGGGGACGGATGGCAAGTGACAGGCTGAATCTAGGGGCAGGGGATGGGTGGCAAGTGACACGCTGATTCTGGTGACAGGGGACGGGTGGCAAGTGACACGCTGAATTTGGTGACAGGTGACCATGGCAAGTGACATGCTGAATGTGGTGACGGGTGGCAAGTGACACACTGAATTTGGTGACAGGTGACGATGGCAGTGACATGCTAAATGTGGTGACAGGTGACCAGAGGCGGCTCTTTAATTAGGCAAATTAGGCGGTGGCCTAAGGCCCTCTCACTCACAGGGGCCTCACGGCCCGCTAACTTAACCAATGCATTACCCCAGTTTTGAGGGACAGGGGACCCTTACGCTGCTGTGCTCAGGCAGCGTTAAGAGCCCTGACTCAGGAGAGGGGCCACCAGCGCCCTTAACAACTATTGAATATCGTGACACCACCCCTTGTGACGTCAATGACCCTGCATGCCCTTAGTCAATGATGTCACAAGTGGGCGGGTGTTACCAGGTGACGTCACCCCACCCCTTATTTATTAAAAAGCAGGATCTGGGGGCCGCCTTGTTAAAGGGGGCTTCCAGATTCCGAAAAGCCCCCTGCCCGCCACTGGCGTAGCGGGAGGGGGGGCAGGGGGGGCTGTCGCACCGGGCGAAAAATGGGGGGGGGGGCGAATCCATCCACCGGCTCCGCGGAGCGCTCCGGAGCCTCGGCCTAGGAAAGTCCCCGGCTTCGGCCTAGCTCCGGAGCGGCGGCCATCTTGGTACACCCGGCGGCGGCCCTCCTCTCTGTTCACACCCACAGAGGAGGAGGAGCCCGCGCTTGAGGGAAACCACACACGCCGCTGTCTGAGGTCTGAGGTCTGCACTACTGGGGGTTACTGTCTGAGGTCTGCACTACTGGGGGTTATTGTCTGAGGTCTGCACTACTGGGGGTTATTGTCTGAGGTCTGCACTACTGGGGGTTATTGTCTGAGGTCTGCACTACTGGGGGTTAATGTCTGAGGTCTGCACTATTGGGGGTTAATGTCTGAGGTCTGCACTATTGGGGGTTAATGTCTGAGGTCTGCACTATTGGGGGTTACTGTCTGAGGTCTGCACTATTGGGGGTTACTGTCTGAGGTCTGCACTACTGGGGGTTACTGTCTGAGGTCTGCACTACGGGGGGTTAATGTCTGAGGTCTGCACTATTGGGGGTTAATGTCTGAGGTCTGCACTACTGGGGGTTAATGTCTGAGGTCTGCACTATTGGGGGTTACTGTCTGAGGTCTGCACTACTGGGGGTTAATGTCTGAGGTCTGCACTACTGGGGGTTAATGTCTGAGGTCTGCACTATTGGGGGTTACTGTCTGAGGTCTGCACTACTGGGGGTTAATGTCTGAGGTCTGCACTACTGGGGGTTATTGTCTGAGGTCTGCACTACTGGGGGTTACTGTCTGAGGTCTGCACTATTGGGGGTTACTGTCTGAGGTCTGCACTATTGGGGGTTACTGTCTGAGGTCTGCACTATTGGGGGTTACTGTCTGAGGTCTGCACTATTGGGGGTTACTGTCTGAGGTCTGCACAATTGGGGGTTACTGTCTGAGGTCTGCACTATTATGGGGGTTACTGTCTGAGGTCTGCACTATTATGGGGGTTACTGTCTGAGGTCTGCACTATTATGGGGGTTACTGTCTGAGGTCTGCACTATTATGGGGGTTACTGTCTGAGGTCTGCACTATTATGGGGGTTACTGTCTGAGGTCTGCACTATTATGGGGGTTACTGTCTGAGGTCTGCACTATTATGGGGGTTACTGTCTGAGGTCTGCACTATTATGGGGGTTACTGTCTGAGGTCTGCACTATTATGGGGGTTACTGTCTGAGGTCTGCACTATTATGGGGGTTACTGTCTGAGGTCTGCACTATTATGGGGGTTACTGTCTGAGGTCTGCACTATTATGGGGGTTACTGTCTGAGGTCTGCACTATTATGGGGGTTACTGTCTGAGGTCTGCACTATTATGGGGGTTACTGTCTGAGGTCTGCACTATTATGGGGGTTACTGTCTGAGGTCTGCACTATTGTGGGGGTTACTGTCTGAGGTCTGCACTACTGGGGGTTACTGTCTGAGGTCTGCACTATGGTGGGGGTTACTGTCTGAGGTCTGTTATTTAGGGGGTCAGTCTGTGATGGGGGATCTGTGATTGTGGGGGGGTCAGTCTGTGATGGGGGATCTGTGATTGTGGGGGGGGGGGTTCAGTCTGTTAATCCCTTACAGTAAGGGGTTAAATGATTAATCCTGCAATAATTTACCCCTTACATGCTGAAAGCCCTGAGAGGGATACATTACAGATCCTTATAACCAGAGTGGATGATTATACAAGGGGGGGGGGGGGGCGAAAAAAAAATTCTGCCCCGGGCGCCCATAACTCTGGTTACGCCACTGCTGCCCGCAGACCCCCACAAACACCGGCCAGGGTTGTGCGATAAGAGGCTCTTGTTCTTAAATTATTTTTCCCATCATGGGTGTGAGTGGGGCCCCATGTCAAGTTTTGCCTAAGGCCTCACAAAGCCTAGAGCCGCCTCTGCAGGTGACGGGTGGCAAGTGACATGCTGAATGTGGTGACAGGCGGCGGGTGGCAAATGACACGCTGAATCTGGTGACAGGTGACAGTGGCAAATGACACGCTGAATCTGGGGGCAGGGGACAGTAGCAAGTGACACGCAGTAGAAATATTGTACTTTCATTCTTGAGAGTAGGAACATGAATTGGGGCAAGCTTGTAGGGGCCCCATAACATTACTTTGCCCAGGGGCCCATGATGCTATTAAGATGGCCCTGAGCCTAACCACTAAAATCTTATATACGTATTTAACATGTTATTACAATTACATTTTAAAGTAGTTTTTATTATTTACCTACACTACACTATATCTAAATGGAATATAACGCAGGAGGAACTCACATGCTTGTCGGAGTAGTTGGGAGGTTGGTGGCTGTCTGACAACACAAACTCGAAGGAGTCCTGGAAGATCTCATCACCAAAGTGTCTGTAATAGATGAGGCCGCGGAAGAGATCCCTCTGCAGGAACGTCGGTGCCGGAACCCCTAGGACAAACCACAACGTTTTTACCCTCATTGGTGATAAAAGCCTCCAAAAAAGTTATCTCCGGGTATCAGAACAGTCCATAATTAACCACTTCCATACCGTGCCTTTTCTGGCACTTCTCTCCTTCATGTAAAAAATAAAAATCATAATTTTTTTTGCTAGAAAATTACTGTTTTTTTTTTTCTTTTTTTAGCAGACACCCTAGTAAATAAAATGGCGGTCATTGCAACTTTTTATCTTGCCCGGTATTTGCGCAATCATTTTTCAAACACATTTTTTTGGAAAAAAAATGGTTTCATCAATTAAAAATAGGGCTGTTACTGATCAAAATTTTTGTGTTCGATTATTTTTTTTTTTTTTTAATCGATTAATCGACTAATTTCGATCAATTATAACGCACATACAGATCCAACTACTTTTAGCTGATCTCCTTGCAGGCCGATTCCCAGTGCAGCTACCAATCACTGGAAAAATGGATAGCAGGATACAAAAAACACACAAAGGCAGCGCTCGATGGGAATAGCATTAAAACTTTTATAGTCTTCAAGTTGGTAACCAAATAAATATTCCACTGGAGATAAAATCAATGTAGCTACATAAACTGTAAAAATGGTGCGAGTATTACCAATTGGTACCAAAAGCAGTCATAAAAACATGTAGCTAAGTATGATACTGGTAAAAAATGTGTACAGCGATACCACTGCTGAATACAGATGAGGATAACAGCAGTCCGTCGGCATGTAGATGTCCCATGAAGGGAACCATCACAACTCCCAGTGGATGGCGGTAGAATCCCAGGTTGATAGAGGGAAGTGAGAGGAAAGTGTAAAAGCCCTTGCGTGTGGCAGATAGTAAGGTCCCGCCGGCATGCAGATATGAAGGCACAGCAAGCCCCGCCGGTGTCCGTGACGTTACCGGATCTCCGACGGAACTCCCTGAAGGCCCATCAGCCAATGAAAAGAATTTTAAATCGATCAAAAATATTTTGATCGATCAAAAAAATTAAAGATTAATCGATGAATTAAAAGTTAATTTGCACAGCCCTAATTAAAAAATAACAAAACAGTAAAGTTAGCCCAATTTTTTTGTAAAATGTGAAAGATGATGTTACGCCGAGTAAATAGATACCTAACATGTCACGCTTTAAAATTGCGCACGCTCGTGGAATAGTGCCAAACTTCGGTACATAAAAATCTCAATAAGCGACGGTTTAATTTTTTTTACAGGTTACCAGTTCACAGTTACAGAGGAGGTCTAGTTTTAGCGTTGTTGCTTGCACTCTAACGCACACGGCGATACCTCACATGTGTGGTTTGAACAACGTTTACATATGTGGGCGGGACTTACGTGCGTGTCTTTTTTTATTTTTACACTTTATTTTATTTTATTCCTATTACAAGGAATGTAAAAATCCCTTGTAATAGGAATAGTGTGTGACAGGTCCTCTTTATGGAGAGAGGCGGGGTCAATAAGACCTCACATCTCTCCTCCAGGCTGAAAAGCATGAGATCAGGAAAAAAAATTGCGGCTTTGTTTACTTCCGGGAAACTGGGCGTGGTGCCCGGGCCTCCAACGGTCATAGAGATGACTGGAAATCTCTATCGTCATGAGCTGGCACCGGACGATTCTTTCTCCAGTCCCCCCGATGGCACGGGAGAGCCCGGAGAAGCACCGGATGGAGGGGGGGAATTCACTGATCTCATGCTGACAGCCGCGATCGCGGCTTTGTTTACTTCTGGGAATCCTGGGCGTGATGTCATAACCTTGCGCTCGGGCCTCCAACTGTCATAGAGATGACCGGTGACCATCTGGTCACCGGTCACCTCTATCATTGTGAGCTGGGAGAGCCCAGAGAAGCACCGGATTGATGTCGGGAGGGGGGGGGGGTTTACCGATCTCATGCTGACAGATGCAATTGTGGCTTTGTTTACTTCCAGGAACCTGGGCATGACGTCATAACAACACGCCCAGGCCTCCGACAGTCATAGAGATTCTCTATCGTCGTGAGCCGGATGATTCTTTCTCTGGTCCCCTGATGGCACGGGAGAGCCGGAGAAGCACTGGATGGCGGTGGGAGGGATTCACGATCTCATGCTGACAGCCGCGATCGTGGCTTTGTTCACTTCTGGGCCTCCGACGGTCATAGAGATGAAATCTCTATTGTCATGAGCCGGGCTGGCGCCGGACGATTCTTTCTCCGGGCCCCCGATGGCACGGGAGAGCCTGGAGGCTTTGTTTACTTCTGGAAACCCAGGCTTGACGTCATAACATCGCGCCCAGGCCTCCGACGGTCATAGAGATGACTGGTGACCATGTTTGTCACCGGAAATCTCTATCGTCGTGAGCCGGCACCGGACAATTCTTTTTCTGGGCCCCCCGATGGCACGGGAGAGCCTGGAGAAGCACCGGATGGTGATGAAGGGGATTCACAGATCTCATGCTGACAGCCGCGATCGCGGCTTTGTTTACTTCTGGGAATCCAGGTGTGACGTCATAACGCCGCGCCCGGGCCTCCGACGGTCATAGAGATGACTGGTGACCATGTTTGTCACCGTAAATCTCTATCGTTGTGAGCTGGCGCCGGACGATTCTTTTTCTGGGCCCCCCGAGGGCACGGGAGAGCCCGGAGAAGCACCGGATGGCGGTGAGGGGGATTCACAGATCTCATGCTGACAGCCGCGATCGCGGCTTTGTTTACTTCTGGGAATCCAGGTGTGACGTCATAACGCCTCCGACGGTCATAGAGATGACTGGTGACCATCTTGGTGACCATCTTGGTCACTGGAAATCTCTATCGTTGTTAGCCGGCGCCAGGCGATTCTTTCTCCGGGCCCCCGAAGGTACTGGAGAGCCCGGAGAAGCACCGGACGGCGGCGGGAGGGGGGGGGGGAGTCACTTATATCTTGCGGTAGGGAAGTGGTTAAAGAGGGGAAGACTGGACTACAAGTAGAACACACCTAGACACCTAGAGGTGGCATTTACCGGGACTCTCAGAGGAATAACTCTTCACCAATTCTCCAGCTTTCGGTGGCCTGGTGATATTGTAGAGGATGTGGTCATCGCTGGAATCCATATCGGTTGCCAGTAACATGTCTTTCTCAATGAGGATGGAGGAACCTTCTAGAAGCTCGAAGCCCACATTGTTGACCAGGAAGGGGGGGCTGTCGTCCTTGGGGAGAATGTTGATGGGGAATTTGTGTCGGATGCTGTGCTTGCCATCGAAAATTCGGAAGACAATGAAGTCTTTGGTGGTGTCGCTATCATCGTGGTGATAACGTACGACGCCATCTTTGATGTCCTGGACAGTGAAAACGAAAGCCTTGGAGTCTGATGAACAGAATAAAATTATTATTATTAAACTTCTTCGAAGCCGAGAATTTTTGGTTAAAAGAATTTTTATTGACTTTTGCAAGATATAAATTGCATATACAAAATGCACAGGTTTGTAGACGTGTGTTTGTAGACGTGTGCAATTCATTTAGTTCTAAATTTTTTAACAAATTTTGACAAATTCGTTAATTCCTGAAATCTCGAATTCAGAATTTTAGAATTTCCGCGACTTCGAATTTCTGAGATTTCGAATTTCCGAAATTTAAAATTTCCGAAATTTTGAATTTCCGAAATTTTGAATTTCCGAAATTTTGAATTTCCGAGGTTTTGAATTTTTGGGAATTTCCGAAATGAGAAAATTCGAAATTTTGGAAATTCGGAAAGTCGAATTTTCGGAAATTCAACATTTTCGAATTTTTTTATTTGGAAATTCAATAATACAAACATTTGGAAATTAAAAAATTCTAAAATTTGGAAATTCAAAAATTCGAAATTCGGAAATTCTAAAATTCGAAATTCCAAAGTTAGACGTTAGGAAATCGGAGATTAGAAAATTCGCAAATTAAAATTCAGAATTTCAGAAATGTAGAATTTCTGAATTTTCAGAAATTCAAAATTTTGGAAATTGGAATTTCGTAACTTTTAAATTTCCGAAATTTCCGAAATTTAAAACATCAAAAATTCAAAATTGGGAAACTCGAAATTCTAAAATTCCAAAGTTTAAAATTCCAAAATTCAAAAATCGGATATAAGGAAATCGGAGAATCGAATTTTAAAATTTCCGAAATTTCCAAATTCCGAATTTGAACGTTTCCAAAAAATGCAAAAAAAAAATAACGAAAACAAGCAAATTTTTCGGCAGTGCACATCTACAGGTTTGGAATGTGCCACCGTATAGGAAGGTCGAGACATGGGGCATAACAGAAAATACAAACTGGGGACCAATAAAGTCAAAGAAACTAAAACAACTTTTTTGGAACACGACAAGAAGGCTCCCCTTAGAGCCGGGATCTCCAAACTTTCTAAGCAAAGGTCCAGATCACTGTCTTTCAGATTTTAGGGGGCCGGACTGTGGCTATTGGGAGTAGAAAATATATCAGCGTCAGTGGAAGGACTAGTGCACCATTATTGGTGTAAGTGGGAGAAATTGTACACCCTCTTTGGCATTGGTGTCATTAGGCTCCATTGTTGGTGTCATTGGAGAAATAGTGCCCCATCATAAGTGTCACTAAAAGCAATAGTGAACCATCGTTAATATCAGTGGAAGGAATAGTGCTCCATTGTTGGTATCTATGGGAGGAATAGTGTCCCATCATTGGTGTCAGTGGGAAGGAATAGTGCCCTATTATTGGTATCAGTCGGAGGAATAGTACCCCATCATTGGCATTAGGGGAGGAATAGTGTCACATCATTAGTGTCAGTAAAAGCATTAGTGCCCCATCGTTGGCATTAGGGGAGTAATTGTACCCCATTATTGGTGTCAGTGGGGGGGGGGGGAATTATCATTAGCTGTGGCCTGTGGCCATTGGCAGTAGAATATATCTTAGCGACAATGGAAGGAATAGTGCCCCATTATTGGTGTTAGTGTGAAAAACTTTACACCCTCATTGGTTGGTGTCATTGGGAGAAATAATGCCCCATCATTGATGTCAGTGGGAGGAATATTAGTGTCACTAAAATCAATAGTGCCCCATTGTTCATATTAGGGGAAGGAATAGTGCCCAATTGTTGGTGTCAGTGGGAGGAAAAGTGCCCCATCATTGGTATCAGTGGGAGGAATAGTGCCCCATCATTGGCATTAGGGGAGGAATTGTACCCCATTATTGGTGTCAGTGGGGGGGAATTATCATTAGCTGTGGCCATTGGGAGTAGAATATACAGTATCTTGGCATCAGTGGAAGGAATAGTGCCCCATTAGGTGTTAGTGGGAGGAATTTTACACCCTCATTGGTTGGTGTCATTGGGAGAAATTGTGCCCCATCATTGATGTCAGTGGGAGGAATATTAGTGTCACTAAAAGCAATAGTGCCCCATTGTTCATATCAGGGGATCCTTCCCCTAATTGTTGGTGTCAGTGGCAGGAATAGTGCCCCATCATTGGTATTAGGGGGAGGAATAGTGACCTATCATTAGTGTCACTAAAATAAATAGTGCCCCATTGTTAGTATCAGGGGAAGGAATCGTGCCCCATTGTTGGTAATAGGGAAGAAATAGTACCCCATCGTTGGTGTCAGTGGGAGGAATAGTGTCCCATCATTGGTATTAGGGGGAGGAATAGTGCCCTATCATTGGAGGAATAGTGCCCCATCATTGGCATTAGGGAAGAAATTATACCCCAATATTGATGTCAGTGTGGGGGGGGGTATTATGCCCCATTGTTGGTATCAGTGGATTAACTAGTGCCCCCGGACCGGATAAAAGCAAGAAAATGGCCGCAGTTTGAAGACCACTGCTGTAGAGAAAGGGACTTTAGGCTGGCCATACACTGTTAGATTTTTCTCTATCTATTGTTTCCCCAAAACAGTGAGGCTGGAGATTTTTTTTTAATTATAGGAGAGGGGGAGGGGATTGGTGGGTGGAGCCAGATGCACATTGATTGATTTTTTGGGGCGAATGTCCACTTTAAATGCCCCTTAAAGGGCCGGGAGCAAAAAAAATTATAATTACAGAGCTGCATTAATTTTCGTCTTTGGTCTCTGCCTGCAGTTCAGCTTTAATGAAGTCCATAAAAATCGCCAATTACTGAACCGCGCTTTGTCCGGGATGCGAATCCTCTTTATAAATCACGTTCTCATAAACCAAACAGAGAAGAAAAAAATAAAAAATGTCTGCACCTCTCAGCGTGAGACGTCCGCGATGCAACCCGTCCACTGTGACCAGGCGGACAGCTTGAATGTTATCGTTATCCACGATCTGGAAGAGATCCCAGGTGATCGGGCGAGACTGTCCCTCCAGCAAGTTCAGACCTGGGGGGCGTGGCCAACAGAAAAGTGACATCATCAACGCCGAGATTTTTATTATAGCAAACTAAAACAAGCTTTTATGGAGAAATCCAGCTGTAGCAATAAAAAGAGTTCAAGAGAAAAAAATCTGAACTGTTACATAACATACAGAGCTGATACCCCCAGAAATCCGTCATTTAACCCCTTCAGCCCCAGAAGATTTTACCCCCCCTTCCTGACCAGGGCACTTTTTGCGATTCGGCACTGCGCGGCTTTAACTGACAATTGCGCGGTTGTGCAACGTTGTATCCAAACAAAATTGACGTCCTTTTTTCCCCACAAATAGAGCTTTCTTTTGGTGGTATTTGATCCCCTCTGCCGTTTTTATTTTTTGTGCCATAAACAAAAAAAGAGCGACAATTTTGAAAAATAATAATATTTTTTACTTTTTGCTACAATAAATATCCCCAAAAATGTATAAAAATGCAAAAAAAATTTGTAGGCCGATACATGGCAATTTTATTTACTTTTTGCTATAATAAATATCCCCCAAAACTATAAAAAAATTTATAAAAAAAAATGTCCTCAGTTTAGGCCGATACGTATTCTTCTACATATTTTTGGTAAACAAAAGAACAGCGACATTAAAAAAATAAAAAAACACAGTGGGCCAGATCCACAAAGAATGGCCGCTGGCGTAGTTTATCTAATTTACACTACGCCGCTGTAAGTTACAGCGGCGTGTCCTTATCCACAAAGAGTTGCCGCTGTAACTTACGGCGGCGTAGTGTAATCTTGGTGGCGTAAGGCCGCGCAATTCAAATTTAGAAGATGGGGGCGTGACTTATGTTAAATCAGCGTGACCCCACGTAAATGACGTGTTTTTTGTATGGCGCATGAGCCGTCCGTGGAGGTATCCCAGTGCGCATGCGCGAAATTACGTCGAAAATAGTCAATGAAAAGTACGTGAACGTAACTTATGCAAATCCCTATTCGCGAATGGTTTACGCGAACGACGTGAACGACGGAAAATTCCACGCTGGCCCGATGTCCATACTTAACATTACGTACGCCTCTATACAGCAGGGGTAACTTTACGCCGGACCTACGCTTACGCAAACGACGTAAAAGCACTGCGCCGGCAGTACGTACGTTCGTGAATCGGCTTATGGAGCTCATTTGCATATTTTACGCGGACAAACAACAGAAGCACCCCTAGCGTCCAGTGTAAATATGCAACTAAAATACGACGGCGTAAGAGACTTACGCCAGTCGTATCTTAGCGTAATTCCGGCGTATCATGTTTTGTGAATACAAAACAAAGATACGCCGGTGTATCGTCAGACTTCGCTCCCCATCACAGACTGCTCCGGAAGTGCTGGGCGGCCAACTGCGCATGCGCGATGCGTTCCAAATCCATCTGCGATGCGGTCCAATGCATTTACGGCAGTGCACACCAGCGAAACCTCGTTCAGCATCCAGGTTCTTTCCTTAACATCCCTGTGGATTGGAGGATGTTAAAAAAAGAGCCAGGAGGCCGAGCGAGCGGAGCGAGCCGTCCGAGCGAAGCAAGGATGTGAGGCCGACTGGCCACTTTCCCCTAAGTCCACGTCGCTCTGAATGACGGCTTCGCTGGTGTGCAGTGTCGTAAATGCTTTGGAACGCATCGCGCATGCGCAGTTGGCCGCCGCAGCACTTCGGGAGCAGTCTGTGATGAGGGAGCCGAATATGACACGTCACCGGCGCAAATTTGAAATTATGGCGGCGTATCTGGAGATACGCCCCTGTAATTGTTTGTGGCTCTGGCCCAATATCTTTTACTTTTTGCTATGATAAAAAATAAATATCCCATTTTTTTATATATATAATTATTTCCTCAGTTAGGCAGATATTTAATTTTTTGCGCACAAAAAAAATAATAAAAAAAGACCGTAAATTTTGTAAAAAAAAACACAATATGTACTTTTTGCAAAAAATTCTTCATCAGTTTAGGCCAATATGTATTCTTCTACATATCTTTGTTAAAAAAAAAAAAAAATGCAGTATTGATTGGTTTGCGCAAAAGTTATAGCCTCTACAAAAAAGGGGATAGAATTATGGCATTTTTATTATTATTATTTTTTTTACTAGTAATGGTGGCGATCTGTGACATTGCGACGAACAGATGGGGGACTTTTGACACTTTTTTCGGGCCATTGGCATTTCTACAGCGATCAGTGCTATAAAAATGCACTTGTTACTGTGTAAATGTCACTGGTAGGGAAGGGGTTACCACTAGGGGGCGACCAAAGGGTAAATGTGTTCCCTCTTTGCGTAAATATAAACTGCTAAATACTTTTTCTAATCAGCAGTATATAGCAGTCTTGTGACTTCTATCAGTTTCTGGTTAAAGCTTGTAGGAGGAGCTTTCATTCTCCTCTAACTGTCCTATGAGGCTGCAGGACCCCTGAACCTCTGTATGAACAGTGCTAATTGGACCTGTGCTGATCACATGCACCCTCCCAAGCAAAAAAAAAAAAAACCCTAGCAATACACACCATACTGAGCATGTGCAGAGTGCCCCCAAGACCCTGTTCTCTCAGGAGATGGATTGGGGACAGTGGAAGAAGGAGAGGATCAAAAGACAGGATCAAACAGCCTTTTTACACAATGCAGAGGATTAACCACTTAGGTTCCACAGTGAGTATAACAAGCATGCTTCACTGTATATACAGACTGATTTTACGGCTGTGGGTTTAGTGACACTTTACCGCTAATATATATATATATATATATATAATATATATATATTTTTTTTTTTTTTATTAAAGGGCCCAATGTTCCCCAGGGTCCCGGATGGCTACCCATCTTTTATTTAATAATTTTTTTTATATATTTTTTTTTTTTGTAAGGGGCCCAGAGGTCCCCAGGGCAACCCCTCTTTTTTTTTTGTTAGTCAGCACCCAAAGCCCCCCCACCTCAATACCCTCCGCTCCTCAATTCGAGCCCCCCCCCCGGTCTTCTCAATTTAGGGAAGCAGCACCCCCCCCCCCGGTTTTCTGATCCAGGGGGCCCATGCCTGCTGAAGCTGTGTGAGGGGCCCCATAATTCCTGATGGCGGCCCTGAGCCCCTACTTCTACTAGTACTTCAGGTGACTAAATGGAAGCTGTAAAATTTTCATTTACCCACAATGCCTTTCGCCGCATAAAGAGTTTTTTTTTTGCATGGGAATAAATTGAAATGAAGACTAGTTAAACTTTTTTTTATCTTTTTTTTTTTTTAAAAGCTGTGCTACAATTTTATAATTATTACATAAAAATCCGATCATTCCGTCTATAAAAATAAAAAAAAGTGTGAATTATATAAAAAGGATCAAAACTTGTTTACTGTTAAAAATGAAAATTTGCATTATCGCGTGTATTTTAAGAACGTACAGCGAGGAGCGCAACCGCTGAACACGGGAAGGTTTATAATGATCGATAGGAAAAATACCGACCAACTCACCAACCTAAGGGAGCATGGAGGATGTAACGGCCATCACCTACCTCTGAACATACCGTATTTGCCAGTAAATGTTGGTTTTTGGATATTTTCGCCATATAAGATGACCCCTCACTGTGCCATTGCCTCACCACACTATGCCATTGCCTCACCACACTGTGCCATTGTCTCACCTCACTGTGCCATTGTCTCACCTCACTGTGCCATTGCCTCACCTCACTGTGCCATTGCCTCACCTCACTGTGTCATCGCCTCACCTCACTGTGCCATCGCCTCACCACACTGTGCCATTGCCTTACCTCACTGTGCCATTGTCTCACCTCACTGTGCCATTGCCTCACCTCACTGTGCCATTGCCTCACCTCACTGTGCCATTTCCTCACCGTGCCATTGCCTCACCCCACTGTGCCATTGCCTCACCTCACTGTGCCATTGCCTCACCTCACTGTGCCATTGCCTCACCTCACTGTGCCATTGCCTCACCTCACTGTGTCATTGCCTCACCTCACTGTGCCATTGCCTCGCCTCACTGTGCCATTACCTCACCTCACTGTGCCATTTCCTCACCTCACTGTGCCATTGCCTCACCACACAGTGCCATTGCCTCACCACACTGTGCCATTGCCTTAACTCACTGTGCCATTGCCTCAACTCACTGTGCCATTGCCTCAACTCACTGTGCCATTGCCTCACCGTGCCATTGCTTCACCCCACTGTGTCATTGCCTTACCTCACTGTGCCATTGCCTCACCTCACTGTGTCATTGCCTCACCTCACCGTGCCATTGCCTCACCTCACTGTGCCATTGCCTCACCTCACTGTGCAATTGCCTCACCTCACTGTGCAATTGCCTCACCTCACTGTGCCATTGCCTCACCTCACTGTGCCATTGCCTCACCTCACTGTGCCATTGCCTCACCACACTGTGTCATTGCCTCACCTCACCGTGCCATTGCCTCACCACACTGTGCCATTGCCTCACTGTGCCATTACCTCACCTCACTGTGCCATTTCCTCACCTCACTGTGCCATTGCCTCACCACACTGTGCCATTGCCTCACCACACTGTGCCATTGCCTCACCTCACCGTGCCACCGCGCCTCTTCCTTGTGTGTGTTCCGTGATAGGCGGAACACTCAGTTTCCCAGCAGAGCCTGTGTTCAGTGTTCCGCCTATCACGGATGTCCTCTTGTCCGAGGCTGAGGATGAGACAACGTCCGTGATAGGTGGATCACTGAGCCTATCACGAAACAGCAAGAGGAGGATGCTTTTAAAAAATGGACGCCCGCAGTCTGCATCCGGCGTATAAGACGACCCCTAATTCTTTAGCCAAATTTGTAAGTATAAAAGGTCGTCTTATACGCCGGGCAAATACGGTACTCATTTCAATTTTGCGTAAACCAATCAATAAACGCTTATTGCGTTTTTTTTTTTTACCAAAAATATGTAGAAGAATACGTATCGGCCTAAACTGAGGAAAAAAAGATTTTTTAGAAATATTTTTGTTTATAGCGCAACAAATAAAAACCGCAGAGGTGATCAAATACCACCAAAAGAAATCTCTATTTGTGGAAAGAAAAGGACGCCAATTTTGTTTGGTAGCCACATGACACGGCCGCGCAATTGTCAGTTAAAGCGACGCAGTGCCGAATTGCAAAAAAGTGGCCTGGTCTTTGGCCAGCCAAATGATCCGGGGGTGAAGTGGTTAATGTTTTTTTTTGGGGGTACTCACCCATATTCCAGGACACTCTGGGGGCGTTTGTCTCTGCAGTTCTAATGGAGAAATGGACCATTATGGGGGCGCTGCTCAGGAAATAGCTATCGATTGCTTGAAATTCAACCTGAAAGGTACAAGAAGGAGAAGACAGTCATCATTAATAACACAAAAATGGAAACAAGAAACCAGTTTTAGGGCAACACATTTTAAACTATACCCCCCCCCCCCCCTCATCCCCTCATCTCACCTGCCTCAGTAAGACTTGCAGTTGGGGTTGGTGTTAAAAACATGCAATTAAGCCAAAGTTTTAGGGTCACAGGAGGAACTTTCACAGTATTTTTAACTCTTACCAACTCCATCCAGAAATGTTAAATTAAATTGTCTTGGAGATAAACTTTAGAAAATGTCAGGACAGGAAGTGAGGACAAATCTCTCCAAGGGGACACAGGGGATGGGTGTCCCTGTAAAAGGAAGTGAAGGAATATCTTCTCAATAGGGTTATAGACACAATAATTGTAATTATTTTCAACTCTATCCAAAACAAAAACAAAAAGAAACAGCCCTGGGGCTATAAGAAATGTTCCTATACACTTCCCATTCATGTGCACTGCCAAAAAATGTGTTTGTTTTCGTTACATTCATTTTTTTGTAAATTCGTCAATTCGAAAGTTCGGAAATGAAAAAATTCTGAATTTCGGTAATTCGAAAATAAAAAAATTCGGAAATTCAGAAATTTCAGAATTAACGAATTTGTCAAAATGTTCGGATTTTGGAATTTTGGAATTTGGAATTTTTGAAATTCTGATTTTTTAATCTCTGATTTTCGAATTTTGGAATTTTGAACTTCCTCATTTCGAATTTCCAAATTTCCGTAACTTAAATATTCCAAAAATTCCAATTTCTGAAATTTCCAATTTCTGAAATTTCCAATTTCTGAAATTTCCAATTTCCGGATTTCCAGAATTTCCGAAATGTTGAATTTTCAAATATCCGAAATTCCCAATTTCTGAATTTTCGGATTTTGGAATTTTTAAAATTCTGATTTTCTAATCTCCGGTTTTCAAATCACCGATTTTCAAATCACTGATGTTCTAATCTCCAATTTTCTAATTTTGGAATTTCGAATTTTGCAATTTAAAATTTTCGAAATTTAGAATTTCCTCATTTAGAATTTTCGAATTTCCAAATTTCCAAAATTTAAATATTCTGAAATTCCAATTTCCGAAATTTCCAATTTCCGGATTTCCTGAATTTCCGAAGTTTGGAACTTCCGAGGTTCTGAATTTCCAAAAATTCTGAAATTCGAAATTTCGAAAATTCCGAAAATGTGAAATTTCGGAAATCATAAAATCATAAAATTTCGGAAATTTAAAGATTGAAAAATGTTGGAATTAACGAATTTGTTAAAAAAAATACGAATTCGGAAATAAACAAATTGCACGTATCTACAGCTCGCAGTATTTATAATTTTCACTTTTATTGCCTTGATAATCTACTGACGGCTGTTAGACAAGAACGGGTGAATTTGGAAATTTAAGCTCACGACTCACCTCGTAGTTGCGTCTGTCGGGATGGGAGGTGTTGGGTGGCTGGTACGCTATCTTCAGGTCATGTAAGTCTTGCCAGGTGAAGGAGGTAATGGCTTTGGTCTGGTCATCTACATGGGTGAGATATCCCTCGGGCGGCGGCTTACTGATCTTAAATACAAGTTTACTCTTTGGAGTCTCATCATCTTCGGCGTCGAGAGTGGCCGTGGTAAGAGGGGTCAAGATGAACTGGTCGATTTCCAGGATAAACATGGGCATGAAGGCCGCTCGGGGTGGAGTGTTGGGAACTGCGCCTGAGATGTTTACAGGAATCCAGATGTTCTGAGCCTGAAATGCGGAGCAGTTAAAAAATGGATTGACATTCACAAAATAACTAATTTGTCAAAAAATAAAAAAATAAAGAATTCGGAACTAATTGCACATGTCTATTTAACACCAAAAGTCGTTACATGGTATCACATACATCGGTCACCATACAGGCTCCGATTTCCCACAAGGCCACGGAGGCCAGGCCTTGGGGCGGCAGGGCGCCAAGGGGCGGCAGTGGCATGGAGTCCCCCGACGCCCAGAACATACAGTTAAGGGCGGTAAGTTATGGGGCAAACCGCTCGCTCGTTAACATCGCCGTAATCACTTGTAAAATGTGTGCTGCCGTCCGTGCTCCCCTCACTCCCCCCCAACCCACATACCTCTCTCTGCTGGCTCTGTCTTCGGGACTCCGTCCTCCCCCCGGTCACCGAGTCTGTCTCCTGTTCCTGCTGCCGATGTACACAGTGAGAGGGGAGAGCTATGCACTTCCCATCTCAGCTGTGACAGGAGTTCTAGCAGAGTGCTAGGACTCCTGTTTTGGAGGTGACAGATTCAATAAAGAGAACCTGTCACCTCCAATTGCTATCACACAGGTAATTGTTTTCTCACGTGTGATAGCCAAAAAAGTTAATTGAGAAAAAATTGATAAAAAAATAAATAGTAAGAAATAATAATAATTTAATTAATAAAATAAAGAAGTAATTAAAAAGTAAAAAATAGGAAAAACAATAAGAAAACAATAGAAAATGATACAAAAAAGTAAGCGACAAGCTACAAAAAAAAAAGTGATAAAAAAGTTAAGAAAAAATAAATAAATTTGAACTAACCGTGCTCTTCCCATCTCAGCTGTGACAGGAGTTCTAGCACAGTGCTAGGACTCCTGTTTTGGAGGTGACAGGGTCAATAAAGAGAACCTGTCACCTCCAATTGCTATCACGCAGGGAATTGTTTTCTCACGTGTGATAGCCAAAAAAGTGAATTGGAAAAAAAAATGATAAAAAAATAGATAAAAAAAATAATAAGAAATAATAATTAAATTAATAAAATAAAGAAGTAATTAAAAAGTAAAAAATAAGAAAAACAATAAGAAAATAATAAAAAAAAAGGGAAAAAAATAATAAGAAATAATAATTAAATTAATAAAATAAAGAAGTAATTAAAAAGTAAAAAATAAGAAAAACAATAAGAAATTATACAGAAATAAAAAAAAAGTAAGCGACCAACTACAAATAAATAACAATAAAAAAAGTGATAAAAAAGTAAAAAAAATAAAAATAAAATATTTGAACTAACCGTGCTCTTCCCATCTAAGCTGTGACAGGAGGTCTAGCACAGTGCTAGGACTCCTGTTTTGAAGGTGACAGGGTCAATAAAGAGAACATGTCACCTCCAATTGCTATCACGCAGGGAATTGTTTTCTCACGTGTGATAGCCAAAAAAGTTAATTGAATTTTTTTTTTTTATAAAAAATAAATAAATAATAAGAAATAATAATTAAATTAATAAAATTAAGAAGTAATTATAAAGTAAAAAATAAGAAAAACAATAAGAAAATGATACAAAAAAAAGTAAGCGACAAGCTACAAAAAAAATGTAATAAAAAATTAAAAAAAATAAAAATAAAATATTTGAACTAACCGTGCTCTTCCCATCTTAGCTGTGACAGGAGTTCTAGCAGAGTGCTAGGACTCCTGTTTTGGAGGTGACAGGGTCAATAAAGAGAACATGTCACCTCCAATTGCTATCACGCAGGGAATTGTTTTCTCACGTGTGATAGCCAAAAAAGTTAATTGAAGAAAAAATTTGATAAAAAAATAAAAAATAATAAGAAATAATAATTAAATTAATAAAATAATGAAGTAATTAAAAAGTAAAAAATAAGAGAAACAATAAGAAAATAATACAAAGATAAAAAAAAGTAAGCAACAAGCTACAAATAAATAAAAATAAAAAAAGTGATAAAAAAGTAAAAAGAAGAAGAATTTTTTTTTTTTAACTAACCGTGCTCTTCCCATCTCAGCTGTGACAGGAGTTCTAGCAGAGTGCTAGGACTCCTGTTTTGGAGGTGACAGGGTCAATAAAGAGAGCATGTCACCTCCAATTGCTATCACCCCTGGAATTGTTTTCTCCTGTGTGATAGCCAAAAAAGTAAAAAAAAGTTAATTGAAAAAAAATTGATAACAAATAAATAATATGAAATAATAATTCAATTAATAAAATAAAAAAGTAATTAAAAAGTAAAAAATAAGGAAAATAATAAGAAAATTATACAAAAATAAAAAAAAGTAAGCAACAAGCTACAAATAAATAAAAATAAAAGAAGTGATAAAAAAGTTAAAAAATAAGAAACAAAATATTTGAACTAACCGTGCCGCCCCTGCCATCCGGTTGCCATTCTCCGTTGATTTGGAGGGGGGGTTCGGTTGGCGGGGAGGGGGTGCATTGCGGAACGTGGCCTTGGGGTGGCAGGGAGAGCAAATCCGGCCCTGCCAACATACACAACCGAGACCTCTCTTTTTATGATAATGTTAGAAGTTTTATTACTGACCTGCAACTGTTTTCGATTGTCTTGGCTGCGATACTCAACCTGGAGCGGTATGTAATCGACATCGGGGGAGGGAGGACTGAGGTGTTCATATCTGATACCCATCTCAAGAAGATCGGCACAGTTGGCCTTCAGTAACCTCATTTCCTTTAGTCCCGGGTGGCAGGCCTTGTTGCCAGAACATCGTAATTTTTCTTGCCTGTCTAGAGAGAAAAGGAATAAAAAAAGTTTCAACTAAAAATAATGTACTGTATATAAAATAAACACCAACTCTTGCTAAGCAGTAATTATTACATAAAGGGACATCAAGGCCGGCCGAGACCGAAGATCTGCACTGAACACATGTATGGCCATGGAATGTGAGCTTAAATGTGAGTGTTGGGTTGTGGGTATTTTTGGCTGCCAAATTATTCATCGTGGTAATATTTTGTTGTTGGTTGGATTAGGCTCTAGGGCAGTGGTCTCCAAACTGTGGCCCTTTGCTTGCTTCACTATTCCATCCACTGACGCCAACAATGGGGCATAATTCCTTCCATTGACACCAACGATGGGTAATTTTTCCCTTCTGTTGATACCAACAATGAGCCACTATTCCTCCCACTAACACCAACGATGGGGCCTACTTCTTACACTGATATCAACATCGGGCCACTATTCTTCCCACTAACAACAACAATGGGGCACTACCCTCCCATTGACACCAACAAAAGGATACAATTCCTTCCATTGATATCAACAATGGGCCACTATTCCTCCCATGCCATTCACACCAACAATGGGGTGCTATTCCTCCCACTGGCACCAACAATGGGGCACTATTCTTTCCACTGATACCAATGATGGGGCACTATTCCTCCCAATTGACACCAAAGATAGGGCACTGTTTATTCCCACTGGACTCCAGGACATTTTTTACTTCCACTGGCCCTAGTCTGCCCCCCCTTAAGTCAGAAAGACAGTAATATGGCCCTTTGTTTAGAAAGTTTGGAGACCCCTATTCTAAGGGGTCACTATGACGTTAGATTTAAGACTAAGTTCAGGGTAAGATAAAGGGAAGGGGGGTTAGTTGATGATAAGTTTAAGGGTTGGTTAGTGTTATTCTTATGGATGTGATAACTATCAATTGTTGTGTGTAATAGTTCATTTTTTAATTCCCAAAAGACTTAGAGCCAAAGTGCGAGCGCCTCGAATGTCCAATTTACTGTGTAGCCCCCTGTCCCCAAAAATGGGGTTATAGTGTAAATGTAGTTTTTGGCTGAGTTGTAAACCGCTCAGATTGATTGTATATAGGTTCTGTTCTGAACTTGGCTGAGTTGTGCAATTCTCACTGTAGCCAGTAGGTGTCAACAAAGTTGAGCTGTAATGAATATTATTTTTCCCAGAAACCACCCAGTAGGAGGTTCCTGGTCGCTGTGCATTCTGGGAGGGGGTGTTTATTATGGGACAGACGTCATGTGCTCTAGTAAGTCCTCACCTCATGGCCCTTCTGGCCTGGCCCAGGCGCCTGCAGAGGTGGGGGCGCCGAAGTGGCAGAGTTCTCCCCTCTCGCCTTCTCTCCTTGTTTGTGTCCATCCAGAACTAGTGTTCTGAGCATAGGTGTATGTCCGTCCAGAACTGATGTGTCTCTGACCATCTCCTGTACTATGTCTGCAGTCTTTGACCATCTCCTTTACCATGTCTGCAGTCTCTTACCGTCTCCTGTACAATGTCTGCAGTCTCTGACTGTCTCTTTTACCATGTCTGCAGTCTCTTACCATCTCTTTTACCATGTCTGCAGTCTCTTACCATCTCCTGTACTATGTCTGCAGTCTCTGACCGTCTCCTTTACTATGTCTGCAGTCTCTGACCATCTCCTTTACTATGTCTGCAGTCTCTGACCATCTCCTGTACTATGGCTGCAGTCTCTGACCGTCTCATGTACAATATCTGCAGTCTCTCACCGTCTCCTGTACTACGTCTGTGGTCTCTCACCGTCTCCTGTATCATGTCTGTAGTATGTCTGGGGCTCTTTCTAACAGACTCTCTAACAGAAGCCCTCTCTGTGTCCATCACAGAGGCCCCCCCCCCAGGTCCGAAAAAAAGTACTCTGTTCCTCTTCCTGTATTTTGTTTATTGTTAAGAGATCATGTAAGGATCCCAAGGTAATGAAGACTTTGTGGGGGAGCATCTCTGTGGTTATGTTATTGCCATATAAACATTTGTAAAGGGGAGGAGTTAGTAAAATGACCACGCTCATGTGGGGGCGCCAGAAATATTTCTGAACCCAGGCGCCTGTGATCCTAGGATCGGCCCTGAAGGGGAGGACCCTTGCTGGAGAGAGCCAGATTGAAGGCTGGTCTCTCAGGTGGGCCTGGTGACTCGGTTGGAGGACACACCTACATTTAACCTATTCTTACAGTACCGCCGGATGGCTTAAAGGTTCTGGTACTGTGAAGCTGTTCTACAAATCTAAATCAAGGTAACTTGCTCGTGGCTGCCAAGTCCTGTGAGAGAGACTTGTCCAGGAGTTCTACTGGCTGATAAGTCCTGTGAGAGAGGCTTATCCAGAAACCATACCGATTGCTTGCTAGGTCTGTGTTATAGACCTATCCAGGTATCCAAGATCTTCTAAAAGAAAGCTGTCTTTGTCTTTGGATTCAAGGAGTCTGTAAATTATCTGCAAAAAGGTATCTGAAACCTCCCCTAACCCTCTATCCTATTACTTCTTTCAAGTTCTCCATTAAAGCATTGAAAATTACTTAAAGTGACTGGCGCCCAAATTCTGTTCTAACTTCCCATTATAGTCATGGACTCAGCCCTGGGGTGAATGTAAGCCTCTGGAGGTACCTCTTTGCTCCCAGTAGACCCTGTGGTTCTAAACAGATTTCCATATCTAGATGGGCATTCAATACGTCATCGGCGCACTCACAGTTCCTGACTCGCGGGTTCGGAAGAGATCCAGCCACAAGTTTGCTGTCACGCTTTGAATCCTCTATCACCATCTGTCCATAGGCAGGGAGACCCAGTTCAGATCCAAGAGTCCTGGCCACGCAGTTGGTCCCCGGTCTTTCCAAACGATTCTTGAAGGACAGGATGTTTTTGTCCACCGATTTCGAAGAAACACCATAAAACTCTGGAACTTCTAGAGAATTCTCTCCGAGGACAACAATGCCGGCCAACGGCTCTGTAATTTTTACTTCTAAAATAAAACTTTCCACCAATGTCTCCCGTTCAGAAAACCTACGATATAGGAAAAGGCAATCTTTGAACACAACAATTAGAAAAAGATTAGCTGTAGTAAAGCAATTAGGCAACAAAAATTTCTGCACATGCCCATTATATTTGTCCCCCTCATAAAGTTGCCTATGGATGCTGGAAGTTCATTCGTAAACAAAAGATTGTTCTGCAAAACATTCTCATTGGTCTAATTGTGGCACACTAACCTGATGGGAGCATTGGGACCTTCCTCTTCCAAGGTCCTCAGCCGAAACCACTGATCACATCTCCCTCAAACCCATTAAAAAATAAAAAGCCCTGAAGAAGTGCCCTTCAAAACCCTCAACATTTGTTGGCTATGGCAAAAAGAAGAAGAAAGATTTCTGGGACTTTAAATTAGGTTTTTATTTTTTTCTCACCATTCACATATCAACTGGTCTTCCTTCATCCTTTGTTCCCCCTTTTGCCTCCATTTCTCAGCTTCCCTTTCTCCTTTTTCTTCTTGCACTTTATTCTATCACTCTGCTCAACATTTTCCAAAACACTTTTTTTACACCACTTTTATTTTGTTTTTGTCACATTTATTCACAGATGTCCCCCAAATTGGGGTCACCCCATTCAGCTTACACCTGTGTCACTTCATACATTTTGACCCTCTCGGGGTGCGGTTTGTGTTGGCTGCTGTCGACCTGGTACGCCCCCTCAGCTCCCGGATGTGACGTTTTTGGCCGGTCTATAATTCTCATGGCCATTGCGCAGATGGATGTGTAAGTTTGTGGGCTAAAAGTATATATGAGGGGGGGTCGCTCATATCCTATATGTGCCCACACGTTCTCCCATTTCCTTTAGATCATTGAAATATGAATGTCTTTCTTATTTATAGATGATCCCTTCTGTTTTGCTCCTGATGAGTGGCTAAAAGGCTCTGAAACTCGTAGAGCTAAAAACTACCGATATGTGTATATATTAGAGCAAATAAAAATGAGAAAAGATGCGCCAATAAAATAAAAAGTCACATCAGTCCTTAGGATGACATCAACTGTTGGTACATAATAGTCTTAGTATGACATACAAATTTTGGCCAGATTCAGAGAAGGGGGCATAAATTTGTGCGGGCGTAGCGTATGCTCTTTACGATACGCCTCCGCAACTTTAATGGGCAAGTGCCTTATTCAGAAAGCACTTGCTCCATAAGTTGCGGCGGCGTAGCGTAAAGTGGCCGGCGTAAGGGCGCCTAATTCAAATTAGTCATGTGGGGGCGTGGTTCATGTAAATGAATCATGACCCCGCGTGAAATCACGTCGCAAATAGTCAATGAAAACGACGTGAACGTAACTTAAGCAAAGCCCTATTCGCAAACGTTTTACGTAAACGACGTACGATTCGACGCTGTCCCGATGTCCATACTTAACATTACGTACGCCTCATATAGCAGGGGTAACTTTATGCCGGACTTACGCTTACGTAAACGACGTAAACTACGACGACCGGGCGCAAGTAGGTTCGTGAATCGGCGTATATAGCTCACGTGTAAAACGACGGAAGCGTCGCCTAGCGGCCAGCGTAAATATGCAACTAAGATACAATGGCGTAAGTGACTTACGCCACTCGTATCTTAGCAGAAATCCAGCGTATCTTGTTTTCTGAATACAAAAAAAAGATACGCCGGCGCAGAATAACATTTATGCGGCGTATCTATAGATACACCAACGTAAATGTTATCTGAATCTGGCCCTTGGTGTGCATCATACACCAATAAAAATCAATGGGGCAGATTCACGTAGATCGGCGCATTATCATTCCGGCGTAGCGCACCACTTTTCCGTTAGACTTGCGCAATCTAGCCGCGTAATCCGGCGATTCACGTAGCTTTTACGCAAGAGCTTGCGCAAACGTAAGGTTTTTTCCGTAGGCGTAAGGAGGAGTAATACAAATTGGGAGGGACGTGGGCGTGTTACATTGAAATGAGCCGTGACCCCATGCAAATGAAGGGCCGGCCGACTCGCGCATGCGCGCGTGAAGGAAACCATGTCAGCTCCGTTGTGCGCATGCTCACAACTCGGGAGCGGCGCAATCATTGAAATTGGAAATGGACTAGGGCAATGTTGTGAACTACGCAGACAGCATAAATAGACACACACAAACGCCCTTCCTTTGCAAAAGTACATCCCTTTGTGTCCCTTCCCATTGAATCAAGTGCTTTTGCTCTGTTGTTCGTTAGAGTGTGTTTTGTAGTTGTGAGATTAGTGTTCTGTGTGATCTTGTGCTTGTTGGTAGTTTTGTGAAAGTGTATTTTGATAAGTGTTTGAGACTGTTTGTTTGATTGATAGATTTCTGAGCGTTTGTTTTGTTGCTTTTTTTTTTCATCTGATTTTTTTGTGTGTGTTTCTTGCTGAGTGCTAGTGTGATTTTTGGCTGTTCTTTTTCTCTTTGTGTGTGTTCTTGTCTGATTGGTTGTGCTTGTATTTGTGACAGATTTTTGGTGACTGCTAGTGAGTTTGTTTGGAAGTATGACTGAGAGAAAAAGAAAGCTCAATTTTACTGTGGGGGAAAAAAGAATTCTTGCCCGGGCCATTACCGACTATGGGCGTTTTCTCCACGGCCCGCAGAGTGCCACCACCACCCCGGCCAGGAGGAGGGAGATATTGGATATAATCACGGAGCAGGTCAATTCATCGGGGGAGGGGGAGACACGGACCCGCTCTGGGATAGAAAAGAAAATAAATGACCTCCGGCGTGAGGTGAAAAAAAAACTGGCCGCAATAAATGCCCATGCCAGGGGCACAGGAGGGGGCCCACCATGCCGGGTTAGATTTTCAGAGACGGAGCGTGTGGTGGCCCTGACCTTTCACCGGCATGAAGTGGAGGGCCTGCCAGGCTTTGACACAAGTCCGGTCCCCGCGGTGCCAGGTAAGGTTTTTATTTCTCTCAGGTGTGTAGCATGTGTGGGGGAGGGGGTGAAAGGGAATATGTGGCAAGTGTGTGGATCCTCCAACCTGTGAATGTTTTGTGTCATCCACAGCTGTGCAGGAGGGTGCAGGGCCATCTGGACTGACCGCTCCAACCCCAGGACAGCAGCCTAATGAGGCCCCCCCAACAAGGCCAGAGTCCGCAGAGGAGGAACAAGAGGAGGGGGAGGATCATGCGGAGGACGATCATGAGGAGGAGCAGAATCATGAGGAGGAGGAGTCCATGGAAGGCACTGGCCCTTTGGTTTCTGCGGACTCTTCCCCTCTGGCTGCAAGAAGCCTGCCCTCCCTAAGGGTCAGCCCCCCCCCTCCTCCCCCAACATGGCTCCCCTCACAAGGGCCTCCCCTTCTCCCCGGCCACAACCATCAGCAAGAGCCAGGAGGTCATCCCCAAGCACCAGGGGGGCGCCCAATCTCATGCCCGCCTGTCTGAGAAGGAACCTGGCCACCCAGACCCGCCTTCTGAGACAGCTCTGCCAGACTATGGGGCGGGTGGATCAGAGCCTGTCCTCCATTAATGATAGCCTGGGTAACCTGGACTCCCACTCCCGGGCCTCCACAACCTGCCTAAATGACCTGCAAACTACAGCAGCAGGCGTTGGGCAGGATGTGAGGGCCCTTACCCAGGCTATCCAGGGCAACACGGCAACACTTGGTGCTGCCCTGGACAGAATAGCCGTGGCCTTGGAGGGCAGGCCGCCAGGTGGGCAGATCTCAGGGGCTGCTCCTCCTTCCCCGGCTTTTCCCCTCCCCCATGCGTCTCCCCTGAGGGTCCGGGGCCGTGGCCGGGGGCGCCCCAGGCGTGGCTCAGGCAGAGGGCAATAATTTTTTTTTCCCCCTTTTGTTTGTTTGGAAAGCTTTTTTATTTTTGTTCTCTGCTTTTTTTTGTTTTTTCTAAGCATTTTTTTTGTCAATGCATTTTTGTTTGTTTGACTTTTTTGGCATATTTTGGGTTGTGAATGATGTTTGAATGTGGGGGTGACATTCCTGCTGGAAAAGGGGTGTCACCCTCAATTTTGGTGGAGAAGGGTTCCCCAGGACCAGGGAGAAGTGATTCCCAGGTCCGTGTGAATGGTGTATGAATGTACAGTGACATAATTGGAGCCTTGACGTGGCGTTACTGCTCACCAGTCTTGCATGGTGGACTGGTGCCAATCCAATTTGATGAGGATGTGGGGTGTGTGTGCTAGGGACCATAGTGGTGTGCATGCATGCATTCTCATTGTGCCATGATTAATGTGTGTGTTTAACGTGCAAAGATGCCCAATGTGAGCTGCCTCCTGACTGCTCTTCCCTCAGAAGACGGGGTATCCTCGGTTAGGGGTTGATTTTCTGGTTGGGGGGTCAGATCATCACGTAGCTCAACCTGCAGGCCCTTCCTCACTGCGAGATTGTGTAGCATGCAACATGCAGCGATGATATGGCACACGAAGTTTGGGGAATACAACAGTGTACCCCCAGACTTATCCAGGCATCGGAAACGTGACTTCAGGAGGCCAAAGGTGCGCTCCACCACTGCACGGGTTTTGATGTGTGCTTCATTGTATCGTTCCTCTCCTGGGGTTTGGGGGTTCCGGATAGGAGTCATGAGATGGGGTCCCAGTGCATATGCAGAGTCACCTGTAAAGGAAAAGACAGGAGAATGTTAGTCATGCATGTGCCACTTCTGTTGTGCATCACGGGAGGGGATAGTCATGCCTGACTCCCATGTCACTCACCAACCAGCCAGGTGTTCCCATACACGTTCTGTTCGAATTCTGTTCGGATGTGGCTTTGATTGTAGATGTAGCTGTCATGGCTGGACCCTGGGTGTTTGGCACGGACGTGCCATATGAGGCCTTGGGCATCAACTATCACCTGTACGTTGATGGAGTGCCAATTCTTCCGATTGCGGTACATGTGCTCGGTCTCATGGGGGGGCTGGAGTGCCACATGTGTGCAATCTATGGCCCCGATGGTGCGTGGGAATCTGGCAATTCGGTAGAAATCTGCCATTGCCTTGATTCAAAGCTCCTCAGTGGTGGGTTTGATGATTTGGTTGGCCAAGCGTGTGAGGATTGCAGGGACAACCTGGTGCACACATCTGCTCATGGAGGATTGTGACATCCCAGCCACCAGTCCACTTGTACGCTGAAAAGAGCCACTGGCAAGGACATGGAGTGTTGCCAGGACCTTGACCAGTGGCTGCACTGCATGTGAGCGTTGTGTTGGGCTGGTGATGTCCTCCTGCAAGGTTGTGGTTAATTCCAGGATGGCATGAGGGGGGAATCTGAAGATGCGAAAGACCTCTGAATCATTCATGCCAAACAGGTGTATGCGGGTGCGGTATACCCTCTCCCGTGCCATCCTCCGTGCCATCCTCTGTGCCCTCCTCCTTCTTTGGTCATCTATATTCACTAGTGCAGCTATGAGCGACGATGCCCCTAGCATGTTGGCAGTCAAATTGTAGTGCAACACGTGTGTGTGGTCTGCTCCTCAATAACGGTGTTGCTTTATCTGACAATTAGACTTTTTTTCAAAAGTTAGATCAGCTTTTATGTGCTCTAACTTTAGACAGGACATTTTGCAGTTGCGCACATCGCGTAGCCTGCGCAGCAACTGCGTTTTTTTGTGGATCCCCGTAACTCCCTCATTAGCATATTTGACTAGCAAATCAATGGTGTGTCTAGCGCAGTTTTGCGCGAAGGGAAGCGAATGTCTAACTCAATTACGCCGGACCAAAAAACGTAGATTTCTGGCGTATATTGTTTTGTGAATCGCGTCCAACTATACGCACGCGCACATTTAGACTTACGCACGCGCAACAGCAGTTGCGCACGCGTAATCGCTCTGTGAATCTGGGCCAATGTGTCAAAACGACCATAGGTTCCACATTAGTCCATATGCCTTGTATAGTGACACCACAGTGCTTGATACAGAAGGGGTGCCCACCACCGTAGAACAAATGGCTGCTTACCAGAAGCAAGTAAAGATGCGCATTTGGCTATAACCCAGTTGCGGCCTTTAACTTGCATGCAGGGTAGCGATAACAGGACACTGACCAGACCCCCAGGATACTTCTCCAGCGTATCATTAACTCCTTGGCTGCAGCACAAGATCCGTATTGCGTTTGGAACAACGTAAAAGGAAGAAGAGGGACCATAGGGTAATAACGCCAAGACTAGTTTAATAAACGTAAAAGTATTGTACTTACAATTACACAAAGTTTTAAAAGCATATAAATTAGCCGGCTGGCAAGTACAGAAGCCCCTCCTCTAAGAGCAGTATGGTGGCGTCACCGCGTTCCTCCCAGACGACGTTTCGTCATAGATGACGTTCTCAATAGGGACTGTACTTGCCGGTTGGCTGGCTTTGTGTTATTGTAAGTACAATACTTTTATGTTTATTAAACTAGTGGGGACCTGAAGGGGCTGAGGGGCTTTTGTTTTTAGCACCAGCCACCAGCTAGTACTCGCCACCCCCCCTGCACCCCAAAAAAAGGAGGGAGAGAACAGGGGCGGACTGACAACTCATGGGGCCCCCAGGCAATAGGAGATTATGGGGGCCCCGATGCAATAGGAGATTATGGGGTCCCCGGGCGATAGGAGATTATAGGGCTCACAGGCAATAGATTATGGGGCCACACAATACACACACACAGTATACATACACACAGAATACACATACACATGCAGAAAAGGTACTGGAGACAGGCGGGGCAGCTATAATCTTGGGATTTAAAAAAAAAAAAAAAGATTTTTACATACTGTTTCCTGGTTTTACTGAGGCTGACAACCCTGATGAGGCCCCCTAGTGACATGGGACCCTCGGGCAGTGCCCGAGTGCCCGAATGGTCAGTCCGCCGCTGGGAGCGAACCATCGTTACTTCACGTTTCTTTAAAGGAGTGCTGGACTTGGTTTGAGCAGAAAACCAGATTTTTACAAGATTGCTCATCTCTAATAATAGTGATAATAACATATTTCAAGGGCAACACAAAAAAATAAAATGATATTAATTGTGACATAGTGGCTTTTCAAAGACTTCAGACAATGGGCTGGGTCTGCTGTGCTGGGATTTTTATTGTTTTTTTTAACCACAAAACAGACTTGATCAAAGAGGCCGCACAGGAATTTGTGTCTGGTTTTGGAAAACGCAGACAACTACAATCAGCGGCGGTAGAAATATTTATTGGTGATTTATAACCATGCGTTCGCCATTTCTAGTGAATAATTCTGTTGGCATTTAAAGTTCCAGACCGGCCTTTGCATTATTTTGACAGAACAGACAGATGAATAGTCTGGAGGTGTCACAAAAAAACATTTTTCGGATGTTTTATAGTAGAAGTAAATCCGAGCTGGACGATATTTAGTTTGCTACAAAAATGTGTATTATAAACAGTTGCAATTTTGTTATGTAATACTTGTTTCTTTCTTTTTTTTTCTCCTACAAACGGAGATCTCCTATCTGTAAGATACAATCTCCAGACTTCTCATAAGAAACTGGAGGAAATCAAACATCTTTGGTAGAACAAAAACACTTTTTTTCAAACTGACCTTTTAAGTTGACAAACATAAAACTTATAAAATATATTATATATTTTGACAGAAAAAAATTACAATTGTATTTATTAATATTTACTTTAAAAAAAAATGCATATAAATATGTAAATATTGTTTGGCACCTTAAAAGTCCATTGTGTGTAGAGTGTATAATTAAGGATGCTAAACAAACTTCACGTATTTATATATTATAACATTTTATGTCATATATTTTATTCATTAATAAAAAAAATAGTAAAAACGTAATTTTACGTAAAATGATGTGTGTAGTTGTGGTGTCACGACCAAAAACTACTCAAAAAATTACTTTAATTATGTACGGTACACCCAAGGGACTGAGTGTAAATTTTATGTGATATATTTTATTAATTAATAAATAAAATTGTAAAAATGTATTTTTATGCAAGATCTCCTATCTGTAGGATACAATCTCCAGACTTCTCATCAGAAACTGGAGGAAATCAAACATCTTTGGTAGAAAAAAAAAAAAAAACTTTTTTTTTTTCAAACTAACCTTTTAAGTTGACAAACAAAAAAACGTAAAACATTTTGACAGAAAAAAATACAATTGTATTTATTAATATTTACTTTTTTTAAAACGCATATAAATATGTAAATATTATTGTTTGGCACCTTAAATGTCCAATGCGTGTAGCGTACATAATTAAGGATGCTAAACAAATAAATACAATTGTAAAAATGTATTTTTATGTAAAATTATGTGTGTGGTTGTGGTGTCAAGACCAAAAACGACTCAAATACTTTAAAGGGTCACTAAAGGAAAAAAGTTGTTTTGCTGAAATGACTGTTTACAGGGTATAGAGACATAAAAGTTAACTGATTCCTTTTCAAAATGATTAAAAAATAGATAAAAATCAATCATATAATGTGCCTGCAGGTTAGTTTCACTTTTGAACTGGCTTCATGTTTCTGTGAAGAAGAGAGAGAGACACAGAACAAAAACAAACAAATCCAGGGCAGTGTTTTGTTTTTAAAATGAATCTGATTGGTTCTGGGAAGTTTTAGACGCACAGTAATGACAGCTTAGACCACCGTGAGAAAGCTCCCAGTATGGTGGTTATAAGGAAACAGACAAGCAGGAAGTGTGGAGAACAGAGCAGGATTACAGTAACTTCAAAGCAAAAACTAACAATACGGACATGAAACCCATACTGCAGTAAGGTAAAGGAAGCTATTTAGCTAAAAAAATGTTTTCCTTTAGTGATCCTTTAATTATGTACGGCACACCCAAGGGACTTTTAAGTTGCCAAACAATAAACTTAATACATTTTGTCAGAAAAAAAATTACAATTGAATTTATTAATATTCACTTAAAGATTAAATATATATATTTTAAATGTATATAAATATGTAAATATTATTGTTTGGCACCTTAAATGTCCAGTGTGTGTGGAGTGTATGATTAAGGATGTTAAACAAACTTCACATATTTATATATTATAAAAATTACAATTTTATGGTATATATATTTTGTGTTACTTAATAAATAAAATTTAAAAAAAAATATTTTTTACATAAAATGATGTGTGTGATGTCACCACCAAAAACTACTCAAACAAATACTTTAATTATGTACGGTACACCCAAGGGGCTTTTAAGATTCCAAACAATAAACGTATTATATTTTGGCAACTGTTTAATACACATTTCTGTAGCAAATGGAATATCTTACATAAAATTATATTTTTATATATATATATATATATATATATATATATATATATATATATATATATAAAGGAGTTTTTTTAGCATCCTTAATTATACACTATACACACAGTGGACTTGTAAGGCGCCAAACAATAAAATTCACATAATTTTACGTAAAAATACATTTTTACAATTTTATGTATTAATAATTATTTAAAAATTAAATAAAATAGTATTTTTTTATATAAATATGTAAATATTATTGTTTGGCACCTTAAAAGTTCATTGTGTGTAGAGTGTATAATTAAGGATGCTAAACAAACTTATATATATACAAAAAAAAATTACAATTACATATATTGTAGTATTGGCATTGGCAATTGGCATCCTGGGTTGTTACCACCCCCTCCCCCCCCCCTTTGTATAGAATCAGAATACAGCTATGAAATATATACAGCAAAACTTACCTGTACACCCTGAGCATCACCTGATCGACATCCAGCATGGGGGACCCATTGTGTGTGTACCGAACTTCATCAGGTAGGAAGTGACAATCAAATCCCTGCAAGAGAACGTAAGCAGAAAGACCCTCAGTTGTAGTATACTGGCATCTAGTGGCAGTTGTCGCCCACTGCAACCTGTTTACAATGTGCAATTGGTTTCTTCCTCTGTCCTCCCCTCCTGTTTAGTGCTAATTAGTTCAGTCCTAGCTAAACACTTATCACTTCTGCTTCCTCAGTCAGTGTTAGTTATTCACAGGCGCAGGAGAGTTCTTTTTTTTTTCTTTACACTTCGAAAGACTACTACAATTGTCTAAAAAAAATTTGCATTGGATTCAACTTCTGTGTTTTATTGAAGAGCTAAGCTGCCTGTGGACGGTGTCAAGTCAGCAGGTTGCCCAGACTGGGGTCTAAGAAGGCACACTATATTACCAAAAGTATTGCGACGCCTGCCTTTACACGCACATGAACTTAAATGGCATCCCAGTCTTAGTCCGTAGGGTTCAATATTGAGTTGCAGCTATAACAGCTTCAACTCTTCTGGGAAGGCCGTACACAAGGTTTAGGAGGGTGTCTATGGGAATGTTTGGCCATTCTTCCAGAAGCACATTTGTGAGGTCAGGCATTAATGTTGGACGAGAAGACCTGGCTCACAGTCTCCGCTCTAATTCATCCCAAAGGTGTTCTATCAGGTTGAGGTCAGGACTCTGTGCAGGCCAGTCAAGTTCCTCCACCCCAAACTCGCTCATCCATGTCTTTATGGACCTTGCTTGGTGCACTGGTGGGCAGTCATGTTGAGACAGGAAGGGGCCATCCCCCAAACTGTTCCCACAAAGTTGGGAGCATGAAATTGTCCAAAATGTCTTGGTATATTGACACCTTAAGAGTTCCCTTCACTGGAACTAAGGAGCCAAACCCAACCTCTGAAAAACATCCTCACACCATAATCCCCCCTCCACCAAATGATTTGGATCAGGGCACAAAGCAAGGTCCATAAAGACATGGATGAGCGAGTTTGGGGGTGGAGGAACTTGACACCAATGTAAGGGACATTCTTTCCGATGACCACCAATTAACCACTTAAGCCCCGGACCATTATGCAGGTAAAGGACCAGGCCAGTTTTTGTGATTCGGCACTGTGTCGTTTTAACTGACAATTGCACGTGGCTCCCAAACAAAATTGACGTCCTTTTTTCCCCCCACAAATAGAGCTTTATTTTTGGTGGTATTTGATCACCTCTGCGGTTTTTATTTTTTGTGCTATGAACAAAAATAGAGCGACAATTTTGCTATAATAAATATCCCCAAAAAAGCTATGAATTTTTTTTCCCCTCAGTTTAGGCCGATACGTATTCTTCTACCTATTTTTGGTAAAAAAAAAAAATCGCAATAAGCGTTTATCGATTGGTTTGCGCAAAATTTATAGCATTTACAAAATAGGGGATAGTTTTATTGCATTTTTATTAATTATTTTTTTTTTACTACTAATGGCGTCGATCAGCAATTTTTTTCGTGACTGCGACATTATGGCGGACACATCGGACAATTTTGACACATTTTTGGGACCATTGTCATTTTCACAGCGATCAGTCCTATAAAAATGCATTGTTTACTGTGAAAATAGCAATTGCAGTTTAGGAGTTAACCACTAGGGGGCACTAAAGGGGTTAAGTGTGACCTCATATGTGTTTCTAACTGTAGGGGGGCGGGGCTGGACTTGTGACGTCACTGATCGTGTTTCCCTATATCAGGGAACACACGATCGATGACGGCGCCACAGTGAAGAACGGGGAAGGTTTGTTTACACACACCTCTCCCCGTTCTTCAGCTCCTGTGACTGATCGCGGGACACCGGTGGCTATCGGGTCCTGCGGGTGTGGTCACGGAGCTTCGGACCGGGTCGCGGGCCCCGCGGCTGGGCACTTAAAGGGGACGTACAGGTACGTGCATGTGCCCAGCTCTGCCATTCTGCCGACATAAATGTGTAAATGTGTCCTTAAGTGGTTAATTGGTCTTGCAGGGTTTTCCCTCAACTCTCAAAACTATTTCTACTGTTTTGAGAAAGGCTCCCCCTACAGTGTGACTACAATGATAAATGCCCCCCCCATAAGACGTCTATGTAGCTTACCTGAGGAGACAAAACTCCAACTCGTTGGGTGGTGGGCTCGTTGAAGACCACTTGGACCTTGCAGGAGTCACTGTCGCTCGGGATGTTGAAGCGTAATTCATTTTCGGTAATGTAAACGGTTTGGCCTCTTCCAACGGTCGCTCCTTTGTTGGTCACGATGAGGACCGAGGCGGCCAACACGTCCCAGGCCCACATGAAGAAGAGGAACGCCCCTCTGGACATTCTCTAAAGATGATTACGACTTTTATGCCTGAAAGAAACGTGAACGTCAAACCTTTGGCTAGTTTTCACTGCGCCCTCTTATGGCTGAAAAGGTTGGGGGGAATAACTAGTCAAACTAGTTTTTGAGGTCTGTTGGGAGGAGTACCGAGGCCGGGGGCTGTGATGTTTTCAGGAAGCTCTGTACAGCCCCCTGCCGGCCCCTCCAGCCAAACATGATCTGCCCGCATTTCATAGAGAAGCATGAAGACTTAACCCCTTCCCTCAAAGTGTACACATTAGACATGTGCACTGACGAAAAATTTGTTTCTTTTCGTTCCGTTCGTTTTTTTTTGCTTTTTTCGAAAATTCGGAATTCGGAAATTCAACAGATTCGAAATTCTAAAATTCGGAAATTCGGAAATTCGAAAAAATGGAATTCGCAAATTCGCAAATTCAACAAATTCGGAATTATAAAATTCGGAAGTTCATAAATTCGAAATTCGAAGATTCTAAAATTCTGAAATTTGGAGATTCGAAAATCCTAGAAAAACAGAAAGAAAATCAGTAACATTTGAAACAATAACTACAAATAACTCTTAACCACATGCCGACCGCCAACCGTCGTTATACGGCAGGACAGTGGCACTGCTGGGCGAGAGCACGTAGCTCTACGCCCTTCCTTTAGCTGCCGCTAGGGGGCGCGCGTGCGCCGCCGGGGGCCCGCACAGGCGCCCCCGCTCGTCCCCCGAGTCCCGCGCGCATGCCCAGCGGGCGCGATCGCCGCCGGGCACGCGCACTCGTTCGTTACAGAGCAAGGAACGGGAGGTATGTGTGTAAACACAAAGCTCTCGGTCCTGTCAGTGGGGGAAGCGCTGATCTCCTGTTCATACAATGTATGAACAGAGGATCAGTGATTTCCCCTAGTGAGTCAACATACAGTTAGAACACACCCAGGAACACACTTAACCCCTTCCCTGTCCCCTAGTGTTAACCCCTTCACTGCCAATGGCATTTTTATAGTAATCCAATGCATTTTTATAGCATTGATCGCTATAAAAATGCCAATGGTCCCAAAAATTTGTCAAAATTGTCCGAAGTGCCCGCCATAATGTCTCGGTACTGAAAAAAAACGCTGATCGCCGCCATTACTAGTAAAAAAAAAATATTAATAAAAATGCCATAAAACTACCCCCTTTTTTGTAAACGCTATAAATTTTGCGCAAACCAATCAATAAACGCTAATTGCAATTTTTTTTTTAACGAAAAATATGTAAAAGAATACGTATCGGCCTAAACTGAGGAAAACATTTTTTTATTTTTTGGGGATATTTATTATAGCAAAATGTTAAAAATATTGCATTTTTTTCAAAATAGTCGCTCTATTTTTGTTTATAGCGCAAAAAATTAAAAACGCAGAGATGATCAAATACCACCAAAAGAAAGCTCTATTTGTGGGAAAAAAAGGACGCCAATTTTGTTTGGGAGCCGCGCAATTGTCAGTTAAAGTGACGCAGTGCCGAATCACAAAAAGTGCTCTGGTCTTTGACCAGCAATATGGTCCGGGGGTTAAGTGGTTAAATTACAGTTATTGGAATTTCCTTTCAAATTCAGAACGTGGAAATTCCCAAAAATGTGGAATTCCGAAATTTGAAAATTTCAATATTCGGACATTCAGAGATGTGAAAACTCGAAAATCAGTAAAATTACAAATAGCGCCAGTTTTCCTTTGATAATAATAATAACTTATATCTGTTTTTATTATCTGTTAATGTATTATGCTTCAATAAAAACCTTTGATTGCGAAAAAAAAAAAAAAATAATAACAAAAAAAAAATCAGGAAATATTTATTATCATTTACCACCAAATGAAAGGCTAAAAATAAAATGCGGTACAATCCACCTGGATACATGAAGTCGTTGGGATGAAATGAACGGTTTTACTAACATGTCAAAGTTGCAAAAAATGAAATCAAGTGTTAAAATTTCCTTTTATCTTCGTCATAAAAATAAAATATAAACTAAAATGAATCTTGAATGTATAACTTTTTTTTAGAATACTCGATGTTTGTGCAGAGCTGAAAGCATGACATAAAACGATCGGCAGTGACCGTCAACTCAGCATCTTTGTTGCGTCTCCCATGACACCGGCAATTATGGAAATGAATCAGACAGAGTTACATTATCAGCTGGAATGGAAAACAAGTCCATCCTCCGCTGGCACGCGTTCCCGTCCCTGGTCCCAGCACTGATCTACGCTGGAAATTTGCTTCAATTACTTATTTATGGCGAGCTGCGAGCCGGTCTCCCTCACTTTTATTTTTTTTTGTTGTTTTTTATTTTACTGGAGTTTGTTGTAGTGTTAGTAATTGATCTCCCGAACCCCCAGGCCTACTTATTGAATCCGGCATTGATTAATATTTAATGGGACCTGTTTGCTTGGATGATTCACATCCTCGGAACTCTATGAAGGGACCGAGTTTTTTCCTTTTTTTTTTTTTTTTAGAGCAAGTTGTACACGAGACATCAGTTACACCTCACCCATTTTGGTTTGTGGTTGGCTCCTTTTGCCGTAAGAGGTAACCACAAACTTAATTTATGGGGAATCAACCCATTGTTAACCACTTGCCGCCCGCCAATGACAGATTGACGTTGGCAAAGTGGTTTCAATATCCCGATCGCGGCGATCGGTGTTGCAGGGTGTCAGTCTGACACCCCACAACACCGATCTAGGTAAAGAGTCTCTGACGGAGACTCTTTACCATGTGATCAGCCGTGTCCAATCACTGATGATCACGATGTAAACAAGAAGCCGATCAGCTGCTCCTCTGACAGGGGGGGTTTGCGCAGATCGATTATCAGTGCAGCCCCCCCACTGGACCATCAGGTATGCCACTAGACCACCAGGGATGCCCACCACAGATGCCACCAGGGTTGCCCACCTAGACCACCAGGGATGACAAACACAAAAAAAGGATGCCAATCAGTGCCCACAATGGATTCCAATCAGTGCCCAAAATGGGCATCACTGATTGGCAGGCATTGTTTGGCACTGATTGGCATCCATTAGTACAACACATACATTAGTGCAACACATTAAAGTGCCCATGAGTGCCCATCCATGCCGCCTATCAGTGCCCACCCGTGTCGCCTATCCGTGCCATCCGTGTCACCTATCCGTGCCCATCCATGCTGCCTATCCATGCCCATCCATGCCGCCTATCCGTGCCCATCTGTGCCGCCTATCCGTGCCCATCTGTGCCGCCTATCAGTGCCGCATATTAGTGCCCATCATCAGTGCCCATCAATGCCACCTCATCAGTGCCCATCAGTGCCGACTTTTCAGTACGCCCATCAGTAAAGGAAAAAACTTACTTAATTACAATGTTTTATAACAGAAACAGAAAAAAACTTTTTTTTTCTAAATTTTCGGTCATTCAAATTTTTTTTTTTGGCATAAAATAAAAATCCCAGAGGTGATAAAATACCACCAAAAGAAAGCTCTATTTGTGGGAACAACATGATAAAAATGTAGTGTGTGTACAGTGTAGCATGACCGCGCAATTGTCATTCAAAGTGCAACAGCGCTGAAAGCTGAAAATTGGTCTGGGCGGGAGGGTGTATAAGTGCCCCCTGGTATGGAAGTGGTTAACAATGTAACCGATTCTCCAATGACTAATTCTCAATAGGGTCAGCTGAGGATCTGAAAGGAGAATTTTGCCACATTAATTAACCACTTCATAGCCAATGACTTCATGGAGGGGTTTATAAAAGAATTGGCAAAGCAATTGACCCAGTGAAAGTGTAAGAGAAGCCCGAAGCAAGACGCAGACTAGATAAAGGGCTGGCACAGAGGCGGATCCAGGGGGGGGGGCACAGGGGGGGGGGCACCCCCGAGAAATTAGTGGTAGTTGCAGAACTTGCGGCGTCTGAGAGTCTGAGCGGGCATCTCTGCGGGGAGAGAGAGTCAGAGAGTGGGCGGTCAACTGGTCGGCTCTGTGGGTGATCAGGAGGGTGGCCAATCAACAAGCCGGCAGCCGGGGGAGCAGAGAGATGACATCATCTCTCACCGTCCGCGCCCGCCCTGCATCCCTGTGGTAACTTCCGCCCTCACTGTGCAGGCAACAGAGAGATTACATCATCTCTCTGCTGCCTGAATCTGACAAGCAAAACATCACCTTAGCAAAAGACAATCCGCAAGGTGTGGCAGGTGAGGTGGCAAGTGACAATCTGCATCTGGTGGCAGGCAAGTGTTATTCCGCAACATGTGGCAAGTGACAATCCGCAACTTGTGGCAGGTGACGTGGCAAGTGACAATCTTCAAAGTGTGGCAGGTGACGTGGCAAGTGACAATCTGCATCTGGTGGCAGGCAAGTGTTATTCCGCAACATGTGGCAAGTGACATTCCGCAACATGTGGCAAGTGACAATCCGCAACTTGTGGCAGGTGACGTGGCAAGTGACAATCTTCAAAGTGTGGCAGGTGACGTGGCAAGTGACAATCTGCATCTGGTGGCAATCAAGTGACATTCCGCAACATGTGGGAAGTGACAATCCGCAATTTGTGGCAGGTGACGTGGCAAGTGACAATCTGCAACGTGTGGCAAGTGACAATCGCAAAGTGTGGCAGGTGACGTTTGAGAACAGTAAGGCCCCGTACACACGGCAGAGAACCTCGACGGGCGGAACACATCGTTCTGCCCGTCGAGGTTCTCTGCCGGCCTTCAGAATCGACGACCCGCCCGTCGGGAAAGGCAACCAGCCATTCATCCCGACGGGCCGTCGAGCAAATAGAGAACCGGTGGGTTTCCCGACGGGCGGGGCTCGCCGAGAGCGTACACACGGCCGAGGTTCTCGGCAGAATGCGGCTCCGAGCGAGGTTCTCGCTGGTTTCTGCTGAGAACCTCGGCCGTGTGTACGGGGCTTTATAGGTGGGTGCAGTTACCATTTGTTTGTACAGTTCACTATAAACCCCCAGAGGGAGACAACCCAACTGGGAACACTCACGGGTCCAACTGCGTGTAGAGAACAGATTTCAGCTGAACTGACAGCGCTTGTTAGAAGGGGCAGAATGCGGCCTGGGCGTCTCATACCCAAGTGGGAAGATGTCCAGAAAAGATACAAGCCCTACGATTTCCCTCCTCATCAGGAACCTTTCCCTGCCACTAGTTCTGTCCCTACCCGGTGGGGTACCTGTCCCTACTACAAAATGAGCTCCAAACCTGGAACTTAATGGGCTCTGCTTGACCCAAGATGGCTGCTAGAGTCTTACGGGGGCAGAAGCTTCCTATTGGATAGTGACCCAGTAAAACATAGAGGAACCATGCTCCTCTTGACTCAGTCTCCATCTGTAATGCTGCTGTGAACTAGCGCCACCCACAGTGGAGAAAGTAGACTGCACCTGCCTACAAACTAAACATTTAACTCTTCCATCGGCTCATCCCTCATAGTTTTTAACTTTTGTACCACTTGCCCCTCCCTATTAGAGTGAAAGCTCTAAAGATCAGGGCACTCCTAACCCTCTTGTATTGAATTGTATTGTAACGTTACTGTCTTCCTTATATTGTAAAGTGTGGCACAACTTGTAAACACACAGGGCCAGATTCACAGAGCCCTTACTCCGGTCTATCTCGCGTTAGACCGTAGTACTTTCAAATTACGCGCGTCGTTTCATTAGTATGAATCCTCAAACCATGATACGACGGCTGCGGGCTTCAATCCGACTGGCTTACGTGTTCGTACGCCTTCGGATCTACGCTGCAATAAATTTGCGGCTGCTGGGTGGAGTTCCCGTCTTTGCATACGCAAATTAGCTTTTTCCGACGATCCACGAAGTAACGATCGTCCTTCGCAATCTCTTACGGCATCTGTAGTCATCTTTTTGCCGCGTAAAGTTATTCCAGCTTTTATCTGGTCTAGTATTAGACAGCCCATGTTAAGTATGGCCGTCGTTCCCGCGTCGAATTTAAATTTTTTTTTTGTTTTTACGTAAGTCATCCGGGAATAGGAATGTACGTAAACGACGCTACTCAAACACACAATTACGTAACGACGTTATTTCCCGCAATGCACGGCGGGAAATTTCTGAACGGAGCATGCGCAGTTCGATCGCCGCGGGGACGCAGCTAATTTAAATGCTTCACGCCCCCTAATCGCGTACTTCGATTCCGCCGCGAGAAATACACTACGCCGCCGTACCTTACGGGCCAAAATCTACATGAATTCATCGTAGAGCCAGGTATCTCTGATACTCTGCGCCAATGTAATTGTACCTGAATCTGGCCCACAGCTCCCGGTCCTGTCAGGGGGAGAAATGCCTGAATTTGTATGTATGAACAGCGATCTGTCATTTCCCCTAGTCAGTCCCCCCCCCCCATTCAGTTAGAACACACCCAGGGAACATACTTAACCCCTTCCTCGCCCCCTAGTGTTAACCCCTTCCCTGGCAGTGGCATTTTATAGTAATCAATGCATTTTTATACCACTGATCACTATAAAAATGACAATGCTCCCAAAAATGTGTCAAAAGTGTCCGAAGTGTCGCAGTAGCAAAAATAAATTGCTGATCGCCTCCATTTCCATTACTAGTAAAAAAAAAAAAAAGTAAATGCTATAACTTTTGCGCAAACCAATCAATAAATGCTTATTGCGATTTTTTTTAAGAAAAATACGTAGAAGAATACGTATCGGCCTAAAACTAAGGAAAAAAAAAACTTTTTTTTATATATATTTTTGGGGGATATTAATTATAGCAAAAAGTAAAAAATATTGATTTTTTTTCAAAACTGTCGCTCTATTTTTGATTATAGCACAAAAAATAAAAACCGCAGAGGTGATCAAATACCACCAAAAGAAAGCTCTATTTGTGGGAAAAAAAGGACGCCAATTTTGTTTGGGAGCCACGTCGCACGACCGCGCAATTGTCAGTTAAAGCGACGCAGTGCCGAATCGCAAAATGTGGCTCGGTCATTGACCAGCAATATGGTCCGGGTCCGAAGTGGTTAAATCTTACGTCCAAATTTCCCAAGCCAAACAGCGATCACAAATAAAACTGATAAACTATTAATTTGTCACAAAACTAAATAGAAATCTTGACCGATTTTCAAAAGCCTCCATGACTGCGCCCGCTGTTCTTTACGAGCGGCGGCCGCACCACTCGGCGCGGGGTCAGAATAATGGATTAATAAATATATATATATTATTTTTTCTTATTTTACAGTCTGGCCTCCAATTCCCACGAGTCGGCTAATTGGCTGTTGTTTTAATCGCGCTTCCATCTCTTTGTATCCCAACAATGCGCTTCCCTTGCAGTTTGCGGCGCGTTTCCCGAGCCAAGGTGGCAGCAAGTTCCCTGGCTCGGTGTCCAAGGCGCAATAAAAATGATTGGGGCTAAATGAAATTACTGACCGCCGTCTCGCTCGGTGCCAAGTCCCCGGGCTGAGACGTAACTTATAGTTATTCAATGCAAAATAGATCCATCTATTAGATGAAATGAAGAGATATATCCCGCGACGTCGCCGATAAAACAGACACATTGTATCCCCGCGCCGATCTATGCTAATCAATTCCTATACAAAAGATTTTTATTTTTTTTTACCGCAGAAATAAATATTATAAAGGGGGGTCACCGTGACAAACTGTACAACCCCAAATACAGCCAGGATAGAGGTGACAAGGACCTGAACCTGGATAATTTCTCAGTCTGGACCACAAGTGCCAGCATGGCCAAAACTGTATCAGCCCCCCCCCCCCCAAGTCTTGCACAGTTGTACCGGCTCCTCTCCTGGGCTGAAACGGCTCCCTCTGATTTCACTGCACACTGTAAGCTTCTCACCATGTGCATTAGAAGCTGCAGCAACTCATATAAAGCCCCGCCTCATTTCCTGGCTGGAGGACATCCAGAATTTGTTAGCACTTTCCTCCCCGGCCTGACAGTCCCTGGCCCGCCCCTTTTATTTATTGGATTTCAGTTCTGTCAATCATGGAGGCTCAGCAGCCTAGGGCGCTACCTGGTGTGGTCTGCATGAAAATACAGTCTGTCCAGGAAAGCCATCAAGGCATTTTGATTATTGCCCCAAGAGCCAGCTCACTCAGTGCAGAACCCCCAGTTCAGATCCCCGCCACAATTACAGATCTACCCCCAGTACAGTCCCCCTCCCAAACACAGATCTGTCCCCCAGTACAGGTATACTCCCAGTTATAGCATTCCCCCAGTACAGATTTTCCCCAGTACAGTCCCTCTCCCAGGCACAGATCTGCCCCCCAGTACAGGTATATTCCCAGTTAAAGAATTCCCCCCAGTACAGATTTCTCCCCAGTACAGCCCCCCCTTTCGGGTACAGATCTGTCCCGCAGTACAGGTATATTCCCAGTTATAAAATTACCCCAGTACAGATCTTCCCCTCCAGTACAGTCCCCCTCCCAGGCACAGATCTGTCCCCCAGTACAGGTATACTCCCAGTTATAGAATTCCCCCCAGTACAGATTTCCCCCAGTATAGATCTCCCCCTCCAGTACAGTCCCCCTCCCAGGCACATATCTGTCCCCCAGTACAGGTATATTCTCAGTTATAGAATTCCCCCCAGTACAGATTTCCCCCAGTACAGATCTCCCCCTCCAGTACAGTCCCCCTCCCAGGCACAGATCTGATCCCCATACAGGTATACTCCCAGTTATAGAATTCCCCCCAGTACAGATTTTCCCTAGTACAGATCTCCCCCTCCAGTACAGCCCCCCTCCCAGGCACAGATCTGTCCCCCAGTACAGGTATACTCCCAGTTATAGAATTCCCAAAATACAGATCTCCCCTCCAGTACAGTCCTCTCCCAGGTACAGATCTGCCCCCCAGTACAGGTATATTCCCAGTTATAGAATTCCCCCAGTACAGATTTTCCCCCAGTACAGATCTCCCCCTCCAGTACAGTCCCCCTCCCAGGCACAGATATGTCCCCCAGTACAGGTATACTCCAGTTATAGAATTCCCCCAGTACAGATTTCCCCCTCCAGTACAGTCCCCCCTCCCAGGCACAGATCTGCCCCCCAGTACAGGTATACTCCCAGTTATAGAATTCCCCCAGTACAGATCTCCCCCTCCAGTACAGCCCCCCTCCCAGGCACCAACATGCCCCCCAGTACAGTACAGATCTTCCCCTCCAGTACAGTCCCCCTTTCCAGGCACAGATTTGCCCCCCAGTACAGGTATTCTTACAGTTACAGAATTCCCCCAGTACAGATCTACCCCCCGTACGTTCAAGCACAGATGTATCCCCCAGTACAGGTATACTCCCCCCAGTTATAGAACCCCCCTGTACATTCCCCCCCCCCCCCCAGGACAGAACCCCCCCCCCCAACTACAGCTCTTCCCCTGCAGTACAGAGTTTCCCTCCAGAACAAAACTCTTCCCCAATATAGATGTCCCTTCACTATAGATCCCCCCCAGTACAGCTCCTCTTCAATACAGACCCCCCCCCCCAGTACAGATTTCTCCCCCACAGTACAGAGCTCTTCCCAGTACAGATTGCCCAGGACAGTCCTGCTTTTTGCTGATCTGTCCCGGACACCTTCATTCCAGGACAATACAGTTTCCTGGAATGAAACTGACACAGCCACCCCCTCCCCCCGAGCCAATCTGATGCCCCCAAAAAAGGCTGCAACATCACCACTTTACTCACTGACAGTACTTGTCCTGGCCGGCAATCATAAATCCCGCCTCTTGTGTCCAATGACTGTGCTGTGATTCGTTACACCAACACTGTTTTTTTGGAAGGGGGGGTTCCCTGAATGGTAGTTTGGAAATGTGGTCACTCTACCCCCAGTACAGATCTCCCCCAATACAGATCCCCCAGTACAAATGTATCCCTCACAGTACAGATCTCTCTCTTCCCAGTACAGATTTCTCCCCCACAGTACAGAGCTCTTCCCAGTACAGATCTCCCTAAGTATATAACCCCCCCTCTAGTACAGATCTCCCCCAATACAGATCCCCCCCAGTAAAGATTTCTCCCCCACCTTACAGATCTCTTTCCAGTACAGCTCTCCCTCAGTATATACCCCCCTCCCCAGTACAGATGTCCCCCAATACAGATCCCCAGTACAGATGTATCCCTCACAGTATAGATCTTTTCCCAGTACAGATCTCCCCCAATACAGATCTCCCCCAATACAGACCCCCCCCCCAGTACAGAGCTCTTCTCAGTACAGATCTCCATCCAATACATATAACTCCCCAGTACAGATCTCCCCCTCCAGTACAGCCCCTCTCCCAAGCAACAACATGCCCCCCAGTACAGGTATACTCCCCCAGTAATAGAAATCCCCAGTACATATCTTCCCCTCCAGTACAGTCACCCTCCCAGGCACAGATTTGCCCCACAGTACAGGTATTCTTACAGTTACAGAATTCCCCCAGAACAGATCTACCCCCCCCCCCCCAGTACTATCCCCCTCTCAAGCACAGATGTGTCCCCCAGTACAGGTATACTGCCCCCAGTTATAGAATCCCCCCGTACATATCCCCCCAGGACAGAACCCCCCAACTACAGCTATCCCCCTGCAGTACAGAGTTTCCCTCCAGAACAAAACTCTTTCTCAGTATAGATCTCCCTTCACTACAGATCCCCCCCCCCCCAGTACAGATTTCTCTCCCATAGTACAGAGCTCTTCCCAGTACAGATCTCCCTCCAATACAGATAACTCCCCAGTACAGATCACCCTCCCAGTACAGATCTCTCTCCAGTACAGATCTCCCCAGCATAGACCCCCCCTCCAATACAGATCAGCCCTTCAGTACAGATCTCATCCGAGTACAGATCTCCACCTCCAGTACAGGCCTACCTCAGTATAGAAACCCCCTCCCCAAGTAAAGATCTCCGCTCCAGTACAGATGCAGTCCGGTGTAATCCCCCCCCCCCTTTTTCCTCTTAATCTTAAATAAGGACATATGTGTTCCTGTGCGTTTTTTTTGCGTTCTGGTGCATTTTTGATGCGTTTTACAGCGGTCCAGTACAGTCAAAATGCAGCATGTTCTACTTTTTTTTTTTTTAACTGCAAGCACTGGTGTGAAGTATGCCTTTGGAAACCATATAACCTACTTTCCATGCGTTTTTGATACAGAAGAAAAAACGCACTGGACTGCACGTGGGGTGAACTGGCCCTAAAGGTTTTTGGTGTATTTTTGATGCAGTCCAGAGCATTTTTTACCTCTGTTTTCTCTTAACCTTAAGTGCTAGTTAACATCAGATGCAGTTTCATTCAGTTCCGTGCGCTTTTTTTTTCTGCACAAAATGCATGCACAGTGTTTTCCATGTATTCAGGGCCGCCATCAGGGGGGTACAGCCCATACACTTGTAAGGGGCCCAAGCATCTGTACAGGTGTGAGGGGGGCTGAGAGCGTACAGGTGTAAGGTGGACTGAGAGCGTACAGGTGTGAGGGGGGCTGAGAGTGTACAGGTGTGAGCGGGGCTGAGAGGAGGGTACAGGTGTGAGGGGGGCTGAGAGCATACAGGTGTGAGGGGGGCTGAGAGCGTACAGGTGTGAGGGGGGCTAAGAGGAGGGTAGAGGTGTGAGGGGGGCTGAGAGCGTACAGGTGTGAGGGGGGCTGAGAGGAGGGTACAGGTGTGAGGGGGGCTGAGAGTGTACAGGTGTGAGGGGGGCTGAGAGGAGGGTACAGGTGTGAGGGGGGCTGAGAGCATACAGGTGTGAGGGGGGCTGAGAGCGTACAGGTGTGAGGGGGGCTAAGAGGAGGGTACAGGTGTGAGGGGGGCTGAGAGCGTACAGGTGTAATGTGGACTGAGAGCGTACAGAGGTGAGGGGGGCTGAGAGCGCACAGGTGTGAGGGGGGCTGAGAGCGTACAGGTGTAAGGTGGACTTAGAGCGTACAGGTGTGAGGGGGGCTGAGAGTGTACAGGTGTAAGGTGGACTGAGAGCGTACAGGTGTAATGTGGACTGAGAGAGTCCAGGTATGAGGGGGGCTGATAGTGTACAGATGAGGGGGGCTGAGAGCATACAGGTGTGAGGGGGCTGAGAGCGTACAGGTGTGAGGGGGGCTGAGAGCGTACAGGTGTAAGGTCGACTGAGAGCGTACAGGTGTAAGGTCGACAGAGCGTACAGGTGTAAGGTGGACTGAGAGCGTACAGGTGTGAGGGGGCTGAGAGTGTACAGGTGTGAGGGGGGCTGAGAGCGTACAGGTATGAGGGGGACTGAGAGCGTACAGGTGTAAGGTGGACTGAGAGCATACAGGTGTGAGGGGGCCTGAGAGCATACAGGTGTGAGGGGGGCTGAGAGCGTACAGGTATGAGGGGGACTGAGAGTGTACAGGTGTAAGGTGGACTAAGAGCATACAGGTGTGAGGGGGGCTGAAAGCATACAGGTGTGGGGGGGCTGAGAGCGTACAGGTGTAAGGTGGACTGAGAGCGTACAGGTGTAAGGGGGGCTGAGAGTGTACAGGTGTAAGGTGGACTGAGAGCATACAGGTGTGAGGGGGGCTGAGAGAAGGGTACAGGTGTGAGGGGGGCTGAGAGCATACAGGTGTGAGGGGGGCTGAGAGCATACAGGTGTAAGGTGGACTGAGAGCGTACAGGTGTGAGGGGGGCTGAGAGCGTACAGGTGTGAGAGGGGCTGAGAGCGTACAGGTGTAAGTGGAGCTGAGAGCATACAGGTGTAAGGTGGACTGAGATAGTCCAGGTATGAGGGGGGCTGATAGTGTACAGATGAGGGGGGCTGAGAGCGTACAGGTGTGAGGGGGGCTGAGAGCGTACAGGTGTGAGGGGGGCTGATAGCGTACAGGTGTGAGGGGGGCTGAGAGCGTACAGGTGTAAGAAGGGGCTGAGAGCATACAGGTGTAAGAAGGGGCTGAGAGCATACAGGTGAGGGGGGCTGAGAGTGTACAGGTTTGAGAAGGGGCTGAGAGCGTACCGGTGTAAGGGGGGCTGAGAGCATACATGTGTGAGGGGGGCTGAGAGTGTACAGGTGTGAGGGGGGCTGAGAGCGTACAGGTGTAAGGTGGACTGAGAGCATACAGGTGTGAGGGGGGCTGAGAGCATACAGGTGTGAGGGGGGCTGAGAGCGTACAGGTATGAGGGGGACTGAGAGTGTACAGGTGTGAGGGGGCTGAGAACGTACAGGTGTGAGGGGGGCTGAGAGCGTACAGGTGTGAGGGGGGCTGAGAGCGTACAGGTGTGAGGGGGGCTGAGAGCATACAGGTGTGAGGGGGGCTGAGAGCGTACAGGTGTAAAAAGGGGCTGAGAGCATACAGGTGAGGGGGGCTGAGAGTGCACAGGTTTGAGAAGGGGCTGAAAGCGTACAGGTGTAAGGGGGGCTGAGAGCGTACAGGTGTAAGGTGGACTGAGAGAATCCAGGTATGAGGGGGGCTGATAGTGTACAGATGAGGGGGCTGAGAGCATACAGGTGTGAGGGGGCTGAGAGCGTACAGGTGTGAGGGGGGCTGAGAGCGTACAGGTGTAAGGTGGACTGAGAGCGTACAGGTGTGAGGGGGGCTGAGAGCGTACAGGTGTGAGGGGGGCTGAGAGCGTACAGGTATGAGGGGGACAGAGAGCGTACAGGTATAATGTGGACTGAGAGCGTACAGGTGTAAGGTGGACTGAGAGCATACATGTGTGAGGGGGGCTGAGAGCATACAGGTGTGAGGGGGGCTGAGAGTGTACAGGTATGAGGGGGACTGAGAGCATACAGGTGTAAGGTGGACTAAGAGCATACAGGTGTGAGGGGGGCTGAGAGGATACAGGTGTAAGGGGGGCTGAGAGCATACAGGTGTAAGGTGAACTGAGAGCGTACAAGTGTGAGGGGGGCTGAGAGTGTACAGGTGTAAGGTGGACTGAGAGCGTACAGGTGTAAGGGGGGCTGAGAGCATACATGTGTGAGGGGGCTGAGAGTGTACAGGTGTGAGGGGGGCTGAGAGTGTACAGGTGTGAGGGGGGCTGAGAGCGTACAGGTGTGAGGGGGACTGAGAGCGTACATGTGTAAGGTGGACTGAGAGAATCCAGGTATGAGGGGGGCTGATAGTGTACAGATGAGGGGGGCTGAGAGCGTACAGGTGTGAGGGGGCTGAGAGCGTACAGGTGTGAGGGGGGTTGAGAGCGTACAGGTGTAAGGTGGACTGAGAGCGTACAGGTGTGAGGGGGACTGAGAGCGTACAGGTGTGAGGGGGGCTGAGAGCGTACAGGTATGAGGGGGACAGAGAGCGTACAGGTATAAGGTGGACTGAGAGCGTACAGGTGTAAGGTGGACTGAGAGCGTACAGGTGTGAGGGGGGCTGAGAGCGTACAGGTGTAAGAAGGGGCTGAGAGCATACAGGTGTAAGAAGGGGCTGAGAGCATACATGTGAGGGGGGCTGAGAGTGTACAGGTTTGAGAAGGGGCTGAGAGCGTACAGGTGTAAGGGGGGCTGAGAGCATACATGTGTGAGGGGGGCTGAGAGTGTACAGGTGTGAGGGGGGCTGTGAGCGTACAGGTGTAAGGTGGACTGAGAGCATACAGGTGTGAGGGGGGCTGAGAGCATACAGGTGTGAGGGGGGCTGAGAGCGTACAGGTATGAGGGGGACTGAGAGTGTACAGCTGTAAGGTGGACTAAGAGCATACAGGTGTGAGAGGGGCTGAGAGCATACAGGTGTGAGGGGGGCTGAGAGCGTACAGGTGTAAGGGGGGCTGAGAGTGAACAGGTGTAAGGTGGACTGAGAGCATACAGGTGTGAGGGGGGCTGAGAGAAGTACAGGTGTGAGGGGGGCTGAAAGCATACAGGTGTGAGGGGGGCTGAGAGCGTACAGGTGTAATGTGGACTGAGAGTGTACAGATGTGAGGGGGGCTGAGAGCGTACAGGTGTGAGAGGGGCTGAGAGCGTACAGGTGTAAGGGGAGCTGAGAGCATACAGGTGTAAGGTGGACTGAGAGAGTCCAGGTATGAGGGGGGCTGATAGTGTACAGATGAGGGGGGCTAAGAGCGTACAGGTGTGAGGGGGGCTGAGAGCGTACAGGTGTGAGGGGGGCTGATAGCGTACAGGTGTGAGGGGGGCTGAGAGCGTACAGGTGTAAGAAGGGGCTGAGAGCATACAGGTGTAAGAAGGGGCTGAGAGCATACAGGTGAGGGGGGCTGAGAGTGTACAGGTTTGAGAAGGGGCTGAGAGCGTACAGGTGTAAGGGGGGCTGAGAGCATACATGTGTGAGGGGGCTGAGAGTGTACAGGTGTGAGGGGGGCTGAGAGCGTACAGGTGTGAGGGGGACAGAGAGCGTACATGTGTAAGGTGGACTGAGAGAGTCCAGGTATGAGGGGGGCTGATAGTGTACAGATGAGGGGGGCTGAGAGCATCCAGGTGTGAGGGGGCTGAGAACGTACAGGTGTGAGGGGGGCTGAGAGCGTACAGGTGTGAGGGGGGCTGAGAGCGTACAGGTGTGAGGGGGGCTGAGAGCATACAGGTGTGAGGGGGGCTGAGAGCGTACAGGTGTAAAAAGGGGCTGAGAGCATACAGGTGAGGGGGGCTGAGAGTGCACAGGTTTGAGAAGGGGCTGAAAGCGTACAGGTGTAAGGGGGGCTGAGAGCGTACAGGTGTAAGGTGGACTGAGAGAATCCAGGTATGAGGGGGGCTGATAGTGTACAGATGAGGGGGGCTGAGAGCATACAGGTGTGAGGGGGCTGAGAGCGTACAGGTGTGAGGGGGGCTGAGAGCGTACAGGTGTAAGGTGGACTGAGAGCGTACAGGTGTGAGGGGGGCTGAGAGCGTACAGGTGTGAGGGGGGCTGAGAGCGTACAGGTATGAGGGGGACAGAGAGCGTACAGGTATAATGTGGACTAAGAGCGTACAGGTGTAAGGTGGACTGAGAGCATACATGTGTGAGGGGGGCTGAGAGCATACAGGTGTGAGGGGGGCTGAGAGCGTACAGGTATGAGGGGGACTGAGAGCATACAGGTGTAAGGTGGACTAAGAGCATACAGGTGTGAGGGGGGCTGAGAGCATACAGGTGTAAGGGGGGCTGAGAGCATACAGGTGTAAGGTGAACTGAGAGCGTACAAGTGTGAGGGGGGCTGAGAGTGTACAGGTGTAAGGTGGACTGAGAGCGTACAGGTGTAAGGGGGGCTGAGAGCATACATGTGTGAGGGGGCTGAGAGTGTACAGGTGTGAGGGGGGCTGAGAGTGTACAGGTGTGAGGGGGGCTGAGAGCGTACAGGTGTGAGGGGGACTGAGAGCGTACATGTGTAAGGTGGACTGAGAGAATCCAGGTATGAGGGGGGCTGATAGTGTACAGATGAGGGGGGCTGAGAGCGTACAGGTGTGAGGGGGCTGAGAGCGTACAGGTGTGAGGGGGGTTGAGAGCGTACAGGTGTAAGGTGGACTGAGAGCGTACAGGTGTGAGGGGGACTGAGAGCGTACAGGTGTGAGGGGGGCTGAGAGCGTACAGGTATGAGGGGGACAGAGAGCGTACAGGTATAAGGTGGACTGAGAGCGTACAGGTGTAAGGTGGACTGAGAGCATACAGGTGTGAGGGGGGCTGAGAGCATACAGGTGTGAGGGGGGCTGAGAGCGTACAGGTATGAGGGGGACTGAGAGCATACAGGTGTAAGGTGGACTAAGAGCATACAGGTGTGAGGGGGGCTGAGAGCGTACAGGTTTAAGGTGGACTGAGAGCGTACAAGTGTGAGGGGGGCTGAGAGGGTACAGGTGTAAGGTGGACTGAGAGCGTACAGGTGTGAGGGGGGCTGAGAGGAGGGTACAGGTGTGAGGGGGGCTGAGAGCGTACAGGTGTAATGTGGACTGAGAGCGTACAGATGTGAGGGGGGCTGAGAGCGTACAGGTGTGAGGGGGGCTGAGAGCGTACAGGTGTGAGGGGGCTGAGAGCATACAGGTGTAAGGTGGACTTAGAGCGTACAGGTGTGAGGGGGGCTGAGAGCGTACAGGTGTAAGGGGAGCTGAGAGCGTACAGGTGTAAGGTGGACTGAGAGCGTACAGGTGTAAGGTGGACTGAGAGAGTCCAGGTATGAGGGGGGCTGATAGTGTACAGATGAGGGGGCTGAGAGCATACAGGTGTGAGGGGGCTGAGAGCGTACAGGTGTGAGGGGGGCTGAGAGCGTACAGGTGTGAGGGAGGCTGAGAGCGTACAGGTGTGAGGGGGGCTGAGAGCGTACAGGTGTGAGGGGGGCTGAGAGCGTACAGGTGTAAGAAGGGGCTGAGAGCATACAGGTGAGGGGGGCTGAGAGTGTACAGGTTTGAGAAGGGGCTGAGAGCGTACAGGTGTAAGGGGGGCTGAGAGCATACATGTGTGAGGGGGGCTGAGAGTGTACAGGTGTGATGGGGGCTGAGAGCATACAGGTGTGAGGGGGACTGAGAGCGTACATGTATGAGGGGGGCTGAGAGCATACAGGTGTGTGGGGGACTGAGAGCGTACAGGTGTGAGGGGGACTGAGAACGTACAGGTATGAGGGGGGCTAAGAGCGTACAGATGAGGGGGGCTAAAAGCGTACAGGTGTGAGGAGGGCTGAGAGCGTACAGGTGTGAGAAGGGGCTAAGAGCGTACAGGTGTGAGGGGGGGCTGAGAGCGTACAGGTGTGAGGGGGGGCTGAGAGCACACAGGTGTGAGGGGGGCTGAGAGCATACAGGTGTGAGGGGGGCTGAGAGCGTACAGGTGTAAGGGGAGGCTGAGAGCGTACAGGTGTGAGGGGGGCTGAGAGCGCACAGGTGTGAGGGAGGATGAGAGCCTACAGATGTGAGGGGGGCTAAGAGCATACAGGTGTAAGGGGGGCTGAGAGCATACAGGTGTGAGGGGGGCTGAGAGCATACAGGTGTGAGGGGGGTTGAGAGCGTACAGGTGTGAGGGGGGCTGAGAGCGTACAGGTGTGAGGGGGCTGAGAGCGTACGGGTTTGAGGGGGACTGAGAGCATACAGGTGTGAGGGGGACTGAGAGCGTACAGGTGTGAGGGGGACTGAGAACATACAGGTATGAGGGGGGCTAAGAGCGTACAGATGAGGGGGGCTGAAAGCGTACAGGTTTGAGGGGGGCTGAGAGCATACAGGTGTAAGAAGGGGCTGAGAGCGTACAGGTGTGAGGGGGGGCTGAGAGCGTACAGGTGTGAGGGGGGCTGAGAGCATACAGGTGTGAGGGGGGCTGAGAGCGTACAGGTGTGAGGGGGGCTGAGAGCGTACAGGTGTGAGAAGCGGCTGAGAGCATACAGGTGAGGGGGGCTGAGAGTGTACAGGTTTGAGAAGGGGCTGAGAGCGTACAGGTGGGGGGGCTAAAAGCGTACAGGTGTAAGGGGGGCTGAGAGCGTACAGGTGTGAGGGGGGCTGAGAGCATACAGGTGAGGGGGGCTGAGAGTGTACAGGTTTGAGAAGGGGCTGAGAACGTACAGGTGGGGGGGCTAAAAGCGTACAGGTGTAAGGGGGGCTGAGAGCATACATGTGTGAGGGGGGCTGAGAGCGTACAGGTGTGAGGGGGACTGAGAGCGTACAGGTGTGAGGGGGACTGAGAGCTTACAGGTGTGAGGGGGACTGAGAACGTACAGGTATGAGGGGGGCTAAGAGCGTACAGGTGTGAGGGGGGCTGAGAGCGTACAGATGTAAGGGGGGCTGAGAGCGTACAGGTGTAAGGGGGGGCTGAGACCGTACAGGTGTAAGGGCGGCTGAGAGCATACAGGTGTGAGGGGGGCTGAGAGCGTACAAGGGGGGCTGAGAGCGTACAGGTGTGAGGGGGGCTGAGAGCGTACAGGTGTGAGGGGGGCTGAGAGCATACAGGTGTAAGGTGGACTTAGAGCGTACAGGTGTGAGGGGGGCTGAGAGCGTACAGGTGTAAGGGGAGCTGAGAGCGTACAGGTGTAAGGTGGACTGAGAGCGTACAGGTGTAAGGTGGACTGAGAGAGTCCAGGTATGAGGGGGGCTGATAGTGTACAGATGAGGGGGGCTGAGAGCATACAGGTGTGAGGGGGCTGAGAGCGTACAGGTGTGAGGGGGGCTGAGAGCGTACAGGTGTGACGGAGGCTGAGAGCGTACAGGTGTGAGGGGGGCTGAGAGCGTACAGGTGTGAGGGGGGCTGAGAGCGTACAGGTGTAAGAAGGGGCTGAGAGCATACAGGTGAGGGGGGCTGAGAGTGTACAGGTTTGAGAAGGGGCTGAGAGCGTACAGGTGTAAGGGGGGCTGAGAGCATACATGTGTGAGGGGGGCTGAGAGTGTACAGGTGTGAGGGGGGCTGAGAGCATACAGGTGTGAGGGGGACTGAGAGCGTACATGTATGAGGGGGGCTGAGAGCATACAGGTGTGAGGGGGACTGAGAGCGTACAGGTGTGAGGGGGACTGAGAACGTACAGGTATGAGGGGGGCTAAGAGCGTACAGATGAGGGGGGCTAAAAGCGTACAGGTGTGAGGAGGGCTGAGAGCGTACAGGTGTGAGAAGGGGCTGAGAGCGTACAGGTGTGAGGGGGGGCTGAGAGCGTACAGGTGTGAGGGGGGGCTGAGAGCACACAGGTGTGAGGGGGGCTGAGAGCGTACATGTGTGAGGGGGGCTGAGAGCGTACAGGTGTAAGGGGAGGCTGAGAGCGTACAGGTGTGAGGGGGGCTGAGAGCGCACAGGTGTGAGGGAGGATGAGAGCGTACAGATGTGGGGGGGGCTAAGAGCATACAGGTGTAAGGGGGGCTGAGAGCATACAGGTGTGAGGGGGGCTGAGAGCATACAGGTGTGAGGGGGGTTGAGAGCGTACAGGTGTGAGGGGGGCTGAGAGCGTACAGGTGTGAGGGGGCTGAGAGCATACAGGTGTGAGGGGGACTGAGAGCATACAGGTGTGAGGGGGACTGAGAGCGTACAGGTGTGAGGGGGACTGAGAACATACAGGTATGAGGGGGCTAAGAGCGTACAGATGAGGGGGGCTGAAAGCGTACAGGTTTGAGGGGGGCTGAGAGCATACAGGTGTGAGAAGGGGCTGAGAGCGTACAGGTGTGAGGGGGGCTGAGAGCGTACAGGTGTGAGGGGGGCTGAGAGCATACAGGTGTGAGGGGGGCTGAGAGCGTACAGGTGTGAGGGGGGCTGAGAGCGTACAGGTGTGAGGGGGGCTGAGAGCGTACAGGTGTGAGGGGGGCTGAGAGCGTACAGGTGTGAGGGGGGCTGAGAGCGTACAGGTGTGAGGGGGCTGAGAGTGTACAGGTGTGAGAAGCGGCTGAGAGCATACAGGTGAGGGGGGCTGAGAGTGTACAGGTTTGAGAAGGGGCTGAGAGCGTACAGGTGGGGGGGCTAAAAGCGTACAGGTGTAAGGGGGGCTGAGAGCGTACAGGTGTGAGGGGGGCTGAGAGCATACAGGTGAGGGGGGCTGAGAGTGTACAGGTTTGAGAAAGGGCTGAGAGCGTACAGGTGGGGGGGCTAAAAGCGTACAGGTGTGAGGGGGGCTGAGAGCATACATGTGTGAGGGGGCTGAGAGCGTACAGGTGTGAGGGGGACTGAGAGCTTACAGGTGTGAGGGGAACTGAGAGCTTACAGGTATGAGGGGGGCTAAGAGCGTACAGGTGTGAGGGGGGCTGAGAGCGTACAGATGTAAGGGGGGGCTGAGAGCGTACAGGTGTAAGGGGGGGCTGAGAGCGTACATGGGGGCTGAGAGCATACAGGTGTAAGGGGGGCTGAGAGCATACAGGTGTGAGGTGGGCTGAGAGCGTACATGGGGGCTGAAAGCATACAGGTGTAAGGGGGGCTGAGAGCATACTGGTGTGATGGGGGCTAAGGCTCTGGGGAATGTGGGTGGCCAGGCTCGGGGGGGGGGGGGGGGGCCCAGGCCTAAAGTTGTGTAAGGGGCCCCACAATTTCTAATGGCTTCCCTGCATGTATTCCAATGGCTCTAGTTCACACCATGCAGTCAGTTTCCGGTCAGTTTTTGGGCAATTTCCAGTGCAGAAACTGACTGGAAACTGACTGCATGGTGTGAACCAGAGCCATTGGAATACATGGAAAGCACTGTGCATGCATTTTTAGTGCAGAAAAAACTGCACAGGACTGCGTCTGGTGTGAACTAGCACTAAATAAGGGCATGTGGGTTCCAGTGCGTTTTTAGCACATTTAGGTGCAATCTGGTGTGTTTTTGATGCATTTAACAGCTTTTCAGTACAATCCAGTGCAGAAAAAAAATCGGCATTTGGAAATGACCTCACTAATGTGAACTTTGCCCATTGAAAACCATATAACCTACTTTCCATGCGTTTTTAATCCAGAACGCACTGGACTGCATGTGGTATGAACTGGCCCTATGAAAAAAGAGGGAGAAAAGATCAAAAACGCATCAAAAATGTGTCAAAAACGCGCATTCAGAAAAGCATCCGGACCGCTTCCGGACCGTGCTTCTATGGTGTGAACTGGTCCTGAAAGTTTTAGGACGAGTTCTAAAAAGTCATTTAAAAAACAAAGTTTAGGATGTGAAAGGAAGGAACATTACATATTACAGGCGCGCTCCGATCACAGCTGCAGAACATCAGAAAACAGCGCCGCAAATGCTTCGCCCAGTTGGCAGCCGCCGCCATTTCCCCGTCTACACATCGATCCCCCACATAATGGTGATAATAATGGGGGATTTTAACTACCCAGAAATTGACTGGAATAATGGAATTTCTGGGACAGTTAAAGGACAAAAATTTAAAAACCTATTGCAGGACAATTTTATGGTCCAGTTTATTGAGGCCCCAACTAGGAATGATGCTCTGTTGGACCTGGTAATCTCAAACCATGCAGAGCTCATTACTAATGTTCAGATAAAGGAACACCTGGGTAGCAGTGATCATAACATGATTTCGTTTAATGTAAACTATAAGCAAGAAATACATACAGGAAAGATAAAAACACTTAATTTCAAGAGAGCAAATTTTCAAAGCATGAGGACTGCTCTCCAGGGCTTGGACTGGGAGGGAATATTGGCACCGATGAACACAGAACAGAAATGGGAATTCTTCAAAAAGACTCTTTGGAACCTCACTGCAAAGTATATTCCCATGGGCAATACGTTTAAAAGGCTACAGATAAAACCTATGTGGCTCACGGTTAAAGTTAAAAAAGCTATAAACAATAAGAAAATAGCTTTTAAAAAATATAAAAATGAAGGAACACTAGTGTCGTTTAAATGTTACAAAGAATATAATAGAATATGTAAAAAGGAAATCAAGGATGCAAAAATTCAAAATGAACGACAGATTGCAAAAGATAGTAGGACAAACCCCAAAAAAATCTTTAAATATATTAATAGTAAAAAGGTCAAGTCTGAGCATGTAGGCCCTTTACAAAATAATCTAGAGTGGGTGACTGAGGACATAGAGAAGGCAAATTTATTAAATGCTTTCTTCAGCTCTGTGTATACAATGGAGAATGGGGGAGCTCATGTCGATATAGGGGGTGGGAGTGACACAGCCCCAAATCCACAATGGCTCAAAAGTGATATGGTCCAGAAATATTTAGACAGAATAAAGGTGGATAAAGCACCTGGACCAGATGGCATCCACCCACGGATCCTAAAAGAATTGAGCTCTGAAATTTCAAAGCCACTGTATCTAATATTTAGGGACTCATTAAGGACAGGAATAGTACCACTGGATTGGCATAAAGCCAATGTGGTGCCCATATTTAAAAAGGGAACAAAGTCTTTACCTAGTAACTATAGACCTGTTAGTTTAACTTCTATAGTTGGGAAGATACTGGAACGTTTAATAAAAGACCACGTGGATGAGTTCTTGCTGGAAACAAACTATTTAAGCAGCAGACAGCATGGATTCATGAAAGACAGAAGTTGTCAGACAAACCTGATTTCCTTTTATGAAGAGGTAAGTAAAACCCTGGACAGAGGCGTGGCAGTGGACGTGGTATACTTGGATTTTGCAAAAGCGTTCGATACAGTTCCCCACACACGGCTCATGTGTAAGGTAAGGTCTACAGGATTGGATATATCAGTTTGTAAATGGATAGAAAACTGTCTGAAAGACAGAATTCAGAGAGTTGTGGTTAATGATTCTTACTCTGAATGGTCCAAGGTTATCAGCGGTGTACCCCAAGGTTCAGTGTTGGGTCCCTTACTTTTCAATATATTTATAAATGATATTGGGTCTGAGATCAAAAGTAACATTTCTGTTTTTGCAGATGACACCAAGCTATGCAGTGGAATAATGTCCTTGCAGGATGTCTCCAATTTACAAGCCGACCTCAATGCTCTGTCTAATTGGGCGACTAAGTGGCAGATGAGGTTTAATGTTGATAAATGTAAAGTTATGCACTTGGGGGCTAAGAATATGCATCATACATGCTAGGGGGAGTACAACTGGGGGAATCTGTAGTGGAGAAGGATCTGGGGGTTTTAGTTGATCATAAGCTCAATAATGGCATGCAATGCCAAGCTGCGGTTTCCAAAGCGAGCAAAGTCCTTTCTTGTATAAGAGAGGTATGGACTCCAGAGATAGAGATATCATTTTGCCCCTGTACAAATCATTAGTAAGACCTCATCTGGAATATGCAGTCCAGTTTTGGGCACCAGTTCTCAAAAAGGATATCGGAGAACTGGAGAAAGTGCAGAGAAGGGCAACCAAACTGATAAGAGGCATGGAGGAGCTCAGCTATGAGGAAAGATTAGAAGAACTGAATTTATTCACTCTTGAGAAGAGGAGAATAAGGGGGGATATGATCAACATGTACAAATACATAAGAGGTCCATATAGTGAACTTGGTGTTGAGTTATTCACTTTAAGGTCAACACTGAGGACAAGGGGGCACTCTTTACGTCTGGAGGAAAAGAGATTTCACCTCCAAATACGGAAAGGTTTCTTCACAGTAAGAGCTGTGAAAATGTGGAACAGACTCCCTCCAGAGGTGGTTCTGGCCAGCTCAGTAGATTGCTTTAAGAGAGGCCTGGATTATTTCCTAAATGCACATAATATAACTGAGTACTAAGTTTTGTAGGTAAAGTTGATCCGGGGTAAATCCGATTGTCTTTCGGGGGATCAGGAAGGAATTTTTTCCCCTCCGGTAGCAAATTGGATCATCGCTCTGCTGGGGTTTTTTGCCTTCCTCTGGATCAACTGTGGGTATGGAGTTGGGTGTATGGGAGGATGTACTGTGTTTTTACTTTGTTTTATTTTTTTTATTTTTTTTATGGTTGAACTGGATGGACTTGTGTCTTTTTTCAACCTGACTAACTATGTAACTATGTAACTATGTAACAATCCAGCCAACGCCGCCTCTCGCTTTGTCCGAACCCCCCCTCACCCCCCCACACACTTCTTTTCCTAGAAGACATGGAATAGAATATGCTAATGGAGTGAGATTGCCGGAGATAAGCCTGCATGGATGCCTGGCATTCCTCCGCACCTGACCGCCTGAGGGATGCAGGTGTGTGCCTGAAATCCGATAGCAGCTCCGCAGCGCGGCCTCCGCGTCGGCTCAATGGATTATTCTCATTATCAATACTGGCATCAAAGAGGGGGAAGAAAAAAAAAAACGGAGCCTCGCACCTGCCAAAAAATTTTTTTTTTCGATATTAAAGCGACAGATTCCATCTCCGCGTCTGCCACCGTGCCAGCGGCGTCTTTGGCGGGCCGCTTTGTGAAGCTGACGCACGCGGCGGCAGAATGCTGACTTTGAAGAAAATCTTTATGTATCAAAGTAACGATGAGCGGAAAGGGATTCATTCGCTCGCCGTAACGGGAGTTAAACTTTAAAACCGTATTTTTATTTTTTACGGGGAAAAATGCGACGGATAAATATTAACGCTTCTGTATCCCATCGCAGCAGGCTCTCCCGGTGACATCATTGCCACGCTTGAGGCAACGTTGTCATTGGATGACCTGATTGGGTGATGTTTGATAAGCAAGGGCAAAGTGTGTCTTTTAGGTTTCGTTGGAGAGGGGTGGCAAAAAATGCCCAACCCCCCCTTTTAGCTCCAATAGGCAATGGATAGGGGTGTTTACAAGCCATGGCCATGATGCTTCACTTCATACCCGTGGCAACTGGCAAAGTTCCCCACACATGTAGTGATCAGCGGGTGGCGAGCAATCTGAAAGTCCATATACTTTTGTTCTGTGCAAATAGGGAAAAAAAAAAAAAAAATGTTATTGGGCTATTTCCTGTGCTGGACGAATGCTTTACAATGATTTAAAACAGAAATTAACTATTTGTAACCAGTAGATGGTGCTAAGTGTCATAAGAATTACTTATGATGCTTAGTGCCATCTAGTGGCCTGGTGCAATATTCTTCACTTTTTTTTTTTATTTCAATAATTTTCATTGAAATTTTTTACAAAACGTACAGAAAACAAAAAACAGTACATCAAAGCACCTTTTAAAAAAATATATATATACCCGATGAATGTGCATGTACATTTGTTTCGTGCAAATGGGGAAAGCTGTTTTTATTATTATTGAGCTATTTTGTTTGTTAGATGAATGCTTTTCATTGATTTAAAATAGAAATGAACTATTTTGACCAGTAGATGGCGCTAGGTATCACAGGAATTACTTACAGTATGATGCTTAGTGACATTTAGTGGCCTGGTGCAATATTTTTCAATTTTTTTTTTATTTCAATAATTTTTAGTAAAGATTTTTACAAAACGTACAGGAAAAAAAAAACAGTACATCAAAGCACCTTTTTAAATAATATATATATACCCGATGAAAGTGCATGTACATTTGTTTCGTGCAAATGGGGCAACATATTTTTTTAACTATTATTGGGCTATTTTGTTTGCTGGACGAATGCTTTTTGTTGATTTAAAACAGAAATGAACTATTTTGACCAGTAGATGGTGCTAAGTGTTATAGGAATTACTAATGACACTTAGTGCCATCTAGTGGCCTGGTGCAATATTTTTTTTTTAAATAAGAGAATTGCAGTGCAATTTACCCAGTGAAAGTGTATGTACATTTGTTCTGTGCAAACGGCGCAGCTCCCGCCCCAATGTGAAAGGGGCCTTAGTGGTGCTTTACCGGCACATTGGGATTGCAGATGAGGCTTCGCTCGAATAACGCTCGAAAAATGCTTGAATAACGCTTGAATAACGCTTAAATAATGCTTGTATAACGCTCGAAAGACGCTTGAATAACGCTCGAAAAATGCTGGAGTAACGCTCAAATAACGCTCGAAAAATGCTTGAATAACGCTGGAAAAACGCTTGAATAACGCTTGAATAACGCTTAAATAATGCTTGTATAACGCTCGAAAGACGTTTGAATAACGCTCGAAAAATGCTGGAGTAACGCTCAAATAACGCTCGAAAAATGCTTGAATAACGCTGGAAAAACGCTTGAATAACGCTTGAATAACGCTTAAATAATGCTTGTATAACGCTCGAAAGACGTTTGAATAACGCTCGAAAAATGCTGGAGTAACGCTCAAATAACGCTCGAAAAATGCTTGAATAACGCTGGAAAAACGCTTGAATAACGCTTGAATAACGCTTAAATAATGCTTGTATAACGCTCGAAAGACGTTTGAATAACGCTCGAAAAATGCTGGAGTAACGCTCAAATAACGCTCGAAAAATGCTTGAATAACGCTGGAAAAACGCTTGAATAACGCTCAAATAATGCTGGAAAACAATGGAAAACTGCGGCAACAGCGGTATTAACCCTTTATCGGCTGCTAGCGGGGGTTAATACCGCACCTCTAGCGCCCGATTCCCGCGGCAATCCCTGCGGTATAGCGCCGCTATTTTTAGCAGCACTATATCGCCACAGCAGCTCCCGCCCCAGTCTAAAAGGGGCCTTACCCTTTCACACGGAGGCACTGCAAAAAAAGGCCTCTTTCACACTGAGGAGTTTTTCAGGCGGTACAGTGCTAAAAATAGCGCCTTAATACCGCCTGAAAAACTTCTGCCCCACCAACCTCAATGTGAAAGCCCGAGGGCTTTCACATTGAGGCGATGCGCTGGCAGGAGAGAAAAAAATCTGTCAGCAGCATTTTTGGAGCGGTGAGAGGAGCGGTATGTATACGGCTCCTTCACCGGTCCTTCCCATTGAAAACAATGGGAAACCGCGGCAATACCGCTGGCTAAAAATAGCGGCGCTATACCGTCGGATTTGACGCGAGTTGCGTCCGCTAGCTGTGTGGTATTAACTCCCGCTAGCGGCCATGAAAGGGTTAATACCGCCCGCAATACGCCCTTTAGAGGCGCATTGCGGGCGGTATTAACCCTTTCATGGCCGCTAGCGGGAGTTAATACCACACAGCTAGCGGACGCAACTCGCGTCAAATCCGACGGTATAGCGCCGCTTTTTTTAGCCAGCGCGGCTCCCGCCCCAATGTGAAAGGGGCCTAAAATGTTAGAGTCTTAGCGGGGGTTTACCAGCACATTGGGATTGCAGATGAGGCTTCACTCGAATAACGCTCGAAAAACACTTGAAAAACGCTTGAATAACGCTCGAATAACCTTCGAATAACACTTGAATAACAAAACAAGAGAAGAAAGGCACACCAGCCTAGTGCATTACCACTTGACACTTTATTCGATGGAAATAGTATTAAAAACTACTCACAAACAGCAGATAGAACAGGCTCGAGCTCTGATGAAGAGGCCCTAGACGCCTCGAAACGCGTCAGCCAGCAGCAAAATACTCCTCATATCCCCCCATTGTGGAGTGTGGTCCGAAGGGAATTCACCTACATTTTTGTTGACAGGCCTGTTCCTATCTGCTGTTTGTGAGTAGTTTTTAATACTATTTCCATCGAATAAAGTGTCAAGTGGTAATGCACTAGGCTGGTGCGCCTTTCTTCTCTCGTTTTGTTTGTGCCAGGACTCCCCCATCCACGAAGGGCAGCAAGGTCACTGCTAGCACCACTCTTTTCAATTCTCTGACTTTAGACGAAGATCCGTCTATCAACTATTGGACAACCCACCTGTGCGCAGGAGTTTGCGTGTTTTCTGTTGTAACACTTGAATAACGCTTGAATAACATTCGAATAACGCTCGAATAACACTCGAAAAACACTCGAAAAACACTCGAAAAACACTTGAATAACACTCGAAAAACGCTCGAATAACGCTCGAAAAATGCTCGAATAACACTCAAATAACGCTTGAATAACACTCGAATAACACTCGAAAAACGCTTGAATAACACTCGATAAACGCTCGAATAACGCTCAAATAATGCTCGAATAACACTCGAATAACACTCGATAAACGCTCGAATAACGCTCAAATAATGCTCGAATAACACTCGAATAACACTCGAATAACACTCGAAAAACGCTTGAAAAACGCTCGAATAACACTCGATAAACCCTCGAATAACGCTCAAATAACACTTGAAAAATGCTTGAATAACACTCGATAAACCCTCGAATAACGCTCAAATAACACTTGAAAAATGCTTGAATAACACTTGAAAAACGCTCGAGTAACACTTGAAAAACGCTTGAATAACGATCGAATAACGCTCGAATAACACTCGAAAAATGCTTGAATAACGCTCGAATATCACTCGATAAACGCTCGAATAACACTCGAATAACACTCGAAAAACGCTTGAATAACGCTCGAATAACACTCGATAAATGCTCAAATAACGCTGGAAAAACACTCGAATAACACTCGAAAAACGCTTGAATAACGCTCGAATAACACTCGAATAACGCTCGAATAACGCTCGAATAACGCTCAAATAACGCTCGAATAACGCTTAAATAACGCTCGAATAACGATCGAATAACGCTCGAATAACACTTGAAAAACGCTTGAATAACGCTCGAATAACACTCAAATAACACTTGAATAATGCTCGAATAACACTCGATAAACGCTCGAATAACGCTCAAATAACACTCGAATAACGCTCGAATAACACTCGAAAAACGCTCGAATAACACTTGAAAACCGCTCGAATAAAGATCGAAAAACGCTCGAATAACGCTCGAATAACACTCAAATAACACTTGAATAACGCTTGAATAACACTCGAAAAATGCTTGAATAACGCTCGAATATCACTCGATAAACGCTCGAATAACGCTCAAATAACTCTCGAATAACGCTCAAATAACTCTCGAATAACGCTCAAATAAGGCTCGAAAAACGCTTGAATAACGCTCAAATAACACTCGATAAACGCTCGAATAACACTCGAATAACACTCGAATAACACTCGAATAACACTCGAAAAACGCTTGAATAACGCTCGAATAACACTCGATAAATGCTCGAATAACGCTGGAAAAACGCTCGAAAAACACTCAAATAACACTCGAATAACACTCGAATAACACTCGAATAATGCTCAAATAACGCTCGAATAACGCTCGAATAACGCTCGAAAAATACTCGAAAAACACTCGAAAAACACTTGAATAACACTCGAAAAACGCTCGAATAACGCTCGAAAAATGCTCGAATAACACTCAAATAACGCTTGAATAACACTCGAATAACACTCGAAAAACGCTTGAATAACACTCGATAAACGCTCGAATAACGCTCAAATAATGCTCGAATAACACTCGAATAACACTCGATAAACGCTCGAATAACGCTCAAATAATGCTCGAATAACACTCGAATAACACTCGATAAACGCTCGAATAACGCTCAAATAATGCTCGAATAACACTCGAATAACACTCGAATAACACTCGAAAAACGCTTGAAAAACGCTCGAATAACACTCGATAAACCCTCGAATAACGCTCAAATAACACTTGAAAAATGCTTGAATAACACTCGATAAACCCTCGAATAACGCTCAAATAACACTTGAAAAATGCTTGAATAACACTCGAAAAACGCTCGAATAACGCTCGAAAAATGCTTGAATAACACTCGATAAACCCTCGAATAACGCTCAAATAACACTTGAAAAATGCTTGAATAACACTTGAAAAACGCTCGAGTAACACTTGAAAAACGCTTGAATAACGATCGAATAACGCTCGAATAACACTCGAAAAATGCTTGAATAACGCTCGAATATCACTCGATAAACGCTCGAATAACACTCGAATAACACTCGAAAAACGCTTGAATAACGCTCGAATAACACTCGATAAATGCTCAAATAACGCTGGAAAAACACTCGAATAACACTCGAAAAACGCTTGAATAACGCTCGAATAACACTCGAATAACGCTCGAATAACGCTCGAATAACGCTCAAATAACGCTCGAATAACGCTTAAATAACGCTCGAATAACGATCGAATAACGCTCGAATAACACTTGAAAAACGCTTGAATAACGCTCGAATAACACTCCAATAACACTTGAATAACGCTCGAATAACACTCGATAAACGCTCGAATAACGCTCAAATAACACTCGAATAACGCTCGAATAACACTCGAAAAACGCTCGAATAACACTTGAAAACCGCTCGAATAAAGATCGAAAAACGCTCGAATAACGCTCGAATAACACTCAAATAACACTTGAATAACGCTTGAATAACACTCGAAAAATGCTTGAATAACGCTCGAATATCACTCGATAAACGCTCGAATAACGCTCAAATAACTCTCGAATAACGCTCAAATAACTCTCGAATAACGCTCAAATAAGGCTCGAAAAACGCTTGAATAACGCTCAAATAACACTCGATAAACGCTCGAATAACACTCGAATAACACTCGAATAACACTCGAATAACACTCGAAAAACGCTTGAATAACGCTCGAATAACACTCGATAAATGCTCGAATAACGCTGGAAAAACGCTCGAAAAACACTCAAATAACACTCGAATAACACTCGAATAACACTCGAATAATGCTCAAATAACGCTCGAATAACGCTCGAATAACGCTCGAAAAATACTCGAAAAACACTCGAAAAACACTTGAATAACACTCGAAAAACGCTCGAATAACGCTCGAAAAATGCTCGAATAACACTCAAATAACGCTTGAATAACACTCGAATAACACTCGAAAAACGCTTGAATAACACTCGATAAACGCTCGAATAACGCTCAAATAATGCTCGAATAACACTCGAATAACACTCGATAAACGCTCGAATAACGCTCAAATAATGCTCGAATAACACTCGAATAACACTCGATAAACGCTCGAATAACGCTCAAATAATGCTCGAATAACACTCGAATAACACTCGAATAACACTCGAAAAACGCTTGAAAAACGCTCGAATAACACTCGATAAACCCTCGAATAACGCTCAAATAACACTTGAAAAATGCTTGAATAACACTCGATAAACCCTCGAATAACGCTCAAATAACACTTGAAAAATGCTTGAATAACACTCGAAAAACGCTCGAATAACGCTCGAAAAATGCTTGAATAACACTCAAATAACGCTTGAATAACACTCGAATAACACTCGAAAAACGCTTGAATAACACTCGATAAACGCTCGAATAACGCTCAAATAATGCTCGAATAACACTCGAATAACACTCGATAAACGCTCGAATAACGCTCAAATAATGCTCGAATAACACTCGAATAACACTCGAAAAACGCTTGAAAAACGCTCGAATAACACTCGATAAACCCTCGAATAACGCTCAAATAACACTTGAAAAATGCTTGAATAACACTCGATAAACCCTCGAATAACGCTCAAATAACACTTGAAAAATGCTTGAATAACACTTGAAAAACGCTCGAGTAACACTTGAAAAACGCTTGAATAACGATCGAATAACGCTCGAATAACACTCGAAAAATGCTTGAATAACGCTCGAATATCACTCGATAAACGCTCGAATAACACTCGAATAACACTCGAAAAACGCTTGAATAACGCTCGAATAACACTCGATAAATGCTCGAATAACGCTGGAAAAACACTCGAATAACACTCGAAAAACGCTTGAATAACGCTCGAATAACACTCGAATAACGCTCGAATAACGCTCGAATAACGCTCGAATAACGCTTAAATAACGCTCGAATAACGCTTAAATAACGCTCGAATAACGATCGAATAACGCTCGAATAACACTTGAAAAACGCTTGAATAACGCTCGAATAACACTCAAATAACACTTGAATAATGCTCGAATAACACTCGATAAACGCTCGAATAACGCTCAAATAACACTCGAATAACGCTCGAATAACACTCGAAAAACGCTCGAATAACACTTGAAAACCGCTCGAATAAAGATCGAAAAACGCTCGAATAACGCTCGAATAACACTCAAATAACACTTGAATAACGCTTGAATAACACTCAAAAAATGCTTGAATAACGCTCGAATATCACTCGATAAACGCTCGAATAACGCTCAAATAACTCTCGAATAACGCTCAAATAACTCTCGAATAACGCTCAAATAAGGCTCGAATAACACTCGAAAAACGCTTGAATAACGCTCAAATAACACTCGATAAACGCTCGAATAACACTCGAATAACACTCGAATAACACTCGAATAACACTCGAAAAACGCTTGAATAACGCTCGAATAACACTCGATAAATGCTCGAATAACGCTGGAAAAACGCTCGAAAAACACTCAAATAACACTCGAATAACACTCGAATAACACTCGAATAATGCTCAAATAACGCTCGAATAACGCTCGAATAACGCTCGAAAAATACTCGAATAACGATCGAATAACACTTGAAAAACGCTTGAATAACGCTCGAATAACACTCAAATAACACTTGAATAACGCTCGAATAACACTCGATAAACGCTCGAATAACGCTCAAATAACACTTGAATAACGCTTGAATAACGCTCGAATAACACTCGATAAATGCTCGAATAACGCTGGAAAAACACTTGAATAACACTCGAAAAACGCTTGAATAACGCTCGAATAACACTCGATAAATGCTCGAATAACGCTGGAAAAACACTCGAATAACACTCGAAAAACGCTTGAATAACGCTCGAATAACACTCGAATAACGCTCAAATAACGCTCGAATAACGCTCGAATAACGCTCGAAAAATACTCAAATAACGATCGAATAACGCTCGAATAACACTTGAAAAACGCTTGAATAACGCTCGAATAACACTCAAATAACACTTGAATAATGCTCGAATAACACTCGATAATTGCTCGAATAACGCTCAAATAACACTCGAATAACGCTCGAATAACACTCGAAAAACGCTCGAATAACACTTGAAAACCGCTCGAATAAAGATCGAAAAACGCTCGAATAACGCTCGAATAACACTCAAATAACACTTGAATAACGCTTGAATAACACTCGAAAAATGCTTGAATAACGCTCGAATATCACTCGATAAACGCTCGAATAACGCTCAAATAACTCTCGAATAACGCTCAAATAACTCTCGAATAACGCTCAAATAAGGCTCGAATAACACTCGAAAAACGCTTGAATAACGCTCAAATAACACTCGATAAACGCTCGAATAACACTCGAATAACACTCGAATAACACTCGAATAACACTCGAAAAACGCTTGAATAACGCTCGAATAACACTCGATAAATGCTCGAATAACGCTGGAAAAACGCTCGAAAAACACTCGAATAACACTCGAATAACACTCGAATAACACTCGAATAATGCTCAAATAACGCTCGAATAACGCTCGAAAAATACTCGAATAACGATCGAATAACACTTGAAAAACGCTTGAATAACGCTCGAATAACACTCAAATAACACTTGAATAACGCTCGAATAACACTCGATAAACGCTCGAATAGCGCTCAAATAACACTCGAATAACGCTCGAATAACGCTCAAATAACACTCGAATAACGCTCGAATAACGCTCAAAAAACGCTCGAATAACACTTGAAAAACGCTCGAATAAAGATCGAAAAACGCTCGAATAACGCTCGAATAACACTCAAATAACACTTGAATAACGCTTGAATAACACTCGAAAAATGCTTGAATAACGCTCGAATATCACTCGATAAACACTCGAATAGCGCTCGAATAACGCTCAAATAACACTCGATAAACGCTCGAATAACACGTGAATAACGCTCGAAAAACGCTTGAATAACGCTCAAATAACACTTGATAAACGCTCGAATAACATGTGAATAACGCTCGAAAAACGCTTGAATAACGCTCGAATTCAAACGTTATTGGAGCGTTATTCAAGCATTTTTCGAGTGTTATTTAAGCGTTTTTCAAGTGTTATTCGAACGTTATTCAAGCGTTTCGAGTGACAAACGCTCGAAAAACGCTCTAATTACGCTTGAAAAACGCTCCAGTGTGAAAGGGGCCTAAAGTTCGATGTGAGCTTTTAGTCGGAAATTCCGACCGTGTGTAGGCTTCATCTGACTTTTTCTGTCGGAATTCCCAACAGCAAAAATTTGATAGCTGGTTCTCAAATTTTCCGACGGGAAAAGTTCTTGTCGGAAATTCCGATCGTCTGTATGCAATTCCGACGCAAAAAAAAAAAACATGCATGCTCTTAATCAATTCAATGCAAGCTCGGAACTTTATTTTTCTCGGCTCGTCGTAGTGTTGTACGTCACCGCGTTTTTGGCGGTCGGAATTTCAGACGAGATTTGTGTGACAGTGTGTATGTGCAACACAGGTTTGAAGCAAGATTCTGTCGGAAAAAAAATCTGCGGTTTTCTTGTCGGAATTTCCGATCGCGAGTGCGGGGCATAAGGGGAGCACACCACTAGAACTACGACTTGTTCCACAGACAGGTCCCCACAGACAGGTCCCCACAGACAGGTCCCCACTCAGACGTAGTTCTCAGAGCTCCAGGAACAAGCATGGAGAATCTGGAAAACATGAATTCCTCATTTCGAAGCTACAACAAGTTTTTTTTTCTCCTTCCGTCTGTTATGACTGCGAGGGGAAAACCCTGACGTTCAGCCAAGACAAGCGGGGACGTACCTGAAAAGAGATCCTCGGCCCCTCGACGGATTCCACAACTCCAGCCAAGTTCCTTCCACTCCCTTTGACGAAGCCGGAGGACAATGACGGGGGATTTGTGTCCTCTCCACCACTTCAGTGGGAACAAAAGAAAAAGCAGGAACTCTGTGTAACTCCCCGAGTATTCCCCGCACTGCCCTGGAGTCACAGATGTTTCACTCATTCCATGAGATAGCAAGTCCGAGAATCCCGGAATTTGCCTGTTGCTATTAGTTATGCATTCTAGAGCGAGATCTGTAGGCCCTAATTATACGGCGCGGATCGCATTCCTTGTCCGGGGGAAGAGATTACAAAATGTTCAATAAAAGACACCCAACTCATTCTATGGATTGCTTTTTGTTACATTGTATTATTTTCTTAATGTGACACCAAACTGGTTTAACCAATTGCTGACCAGCGACATTCCGGTATGCTGCCGGATAGAAAGGCTGATATCTCGCATTGGAAAGGTTATATCTCAGATTAGAAGGGTGATATTTCAGATTGGAAGGGTGATATCTCGGATTTTGGGAGGGTTATATCTCGGATTTTGGGAGGGTTATATCTCGGATTGGAAGAGTGATATCTCAGATTGGGAGGGCGATATCTTGTATTGAAAGGGTGATATCTCGTATTGAAAGGGGGATATCTCGAATTGGGAGGGTTATATCTAGGATTGGACGAGTGATATCTCAGATTGGGAGGGTGATATCTCGAATTGGGAGCGTGATATCTCGGATTGGAAGGGTGATATCTCGGATTGGAAGGGTGATATCTCGGATTGGGAGGGTTGTATCTCGGATTGGGAGGGTGATATCTCGGATTGGAAGGGTGATATCTCGAATTGGGAGCGTGATATCTCGGATTGGAAGGGTGATATCTCGGATTGGAAGGGTGATATCTCGGATTGGGAGGGTTGTATCTCGGATTGGGAGGGTGATATCTCGGATTGGGAGGGTTGTATCTCGGATTGGGAGGGTGATATCTCGGATTGGGAGGGTGATATCTCGGATTAGGGGGGTGATATCTCGGATTGGGAGGGTGATATCTCGGATTGAAAGGGTGATATCTCAGATTGGAAGGGTGATATTTCGGATTGGAAGGGTGATATCTCAGATTGGAAGGGTGATATCTCAGTTTGGGAGGGTTATATCTCGGATTGGGAGGGTGATATCTTGGATTGAAAGGGTGGTATCTCGGATTAGGAGGGTGATATCTCAGTTTGGGAGGGTTATATCTTAGATTGGAAGGGTGATATCTCAGATTGGAAGGGTGATATTTTGGATTGGAAGAGTGATATCTCAATTTGGAAGGGTGATATCTCGAATTGGAAAGGTTATATCTCAGATTAGAAGGGTGATATTTCAGATTGGAAGGGTGATATCTCGGATTTTGGGAGGGTTATATCTCGGATTTTGGGAGGGTTATATCTCGGATTGGAAGAGTGATATCTCAGATTGGGAGGGCGATATCTTGTATTGAAAGGGTGATATCTCGTATTGAAAGGGGGATATCTCGAATTGGGAGGGTTATATCTAGGATTGGACGAGTGATATCTCAGATTGGGAGGGTGATATCTCGAATTGGGAGCGTGATATCTCGGATTGGAAGGGTGATATCTCGGATTGGAAGGGTGATATCTCGGATTGGGAGGGTTGTATCTCGGATTGGGAGGGTGATATCTCGGATTGGAAGGGTGATATCTCGAATTGGGAGCGTGATATCTCGGATTGGAAGGGTGATATCTCGGATTGGAAGGGTGATATCTCGGATTGGGAGGGTTGTATCTCGGATTGGGAGGGTGATATCTCGGATTGGGAGGGTGATATCTCGGATTAGGGGGGTGTATCTCGGATTGGGAGGGTGATATCTCGGATTGGGAGGGTGATATCTCGGATTAGGGGGGTGATATCTCGGATTGGGAGGGTGATATCTCGGATTGAAAGGGTGATATCTCAGATTGGAAGGGTGATATTTCGGATTGGAAGGGTGATATCTCAGATTGGAAGGGTGATATCTCAGTTTGGGAGGGTTATATCTCGGATTGGGAGGGTGATATCTTGGATTGAAAGGGTGGTATCTCGGATTAGGAGGGTGATATCTCAGTTTGGGAGGGTTATATCTTAGATTGGAAGGGTGATATCTCAGATTGGAAGGGTGATATTTTGGATTGGAAGAGTGATATCTCAATTTGGAAGGGTGATATCTCGAATTGGAAGGGTGATATCTCGGATTAGGAGGGTGATATCTCGGATTGGGAGGGTTATATCTCGGATTGGATGGGTTATATCTCGGATTGGAAGGGTTCTATCTTTGATTGGAAAGGTGATATCCCAGATTGGAAGGGTGCTATCTCGGATTCAAAGAGTTATATCTTGGATTGGAAGAATGATATTTCGGATTGGGAGGGTGATATCTCAGTTTGGGAGGGTGATATCTCGGATTGGAAGGGTGATATCTCGGATTGGAAGGGTGATATCTCGGATTGGAAGGGTGATATCTCGGATTGGAAGGGTGATATCTCAGTTTGGGAGGGTGATATCTCGGATTGGAAGGGTGATATCTCGGATTGGAAGGGTGATATCTCGGACTGGAAAGGTGATATCTCAGTTTGGGAGGGCGATATCTCAGTTTGGGAGGGTGATATCTCAGTTTGGGAGGGTGATATCTCGGATTGGGAGGGTGATATTTCGGATTGGAAGGGTGATATCTCGGATTGGAAGGGTGATATCTCGGATTGGAAGGGTGATATCTCAGTTTGGGAGGGCGATATCTCAGTTTGGGAGGGTGATATCTCAGTTTGGGAGGGTGATATCTCGGATTGGGAGGGTGATATCTCGGATTGGGAGGATGATATCTCGGATTGGGAGGGTGATATCTGGGATTGGAAGGGTGATATCTCGGATTGGAAGGGTGATATCTCGGATTGGAAGGGTGATATCTTGGATTGGAAGGTTGATATCTCAGATTGGAAGGGTGATATCTCGGATTGGAAGGGTGATATCTCGGATTGGAAGGGTGATATCTCGGATTGGGAAGGTGTTATTTGGCCCGAATATAAATTCCGATGAATTTTTGATTATTTGAGGATTTGAATGTATCCGAATCTACAAAATAATATAGTAACGAATTTGGTTGAAATTCATTTAATTTCATCTCATATATAAGTTTTCTAATGAATTTTTTTTTTTGGAACGAAGAGCCTGGTATGGATTGGAGGGGGCGGACCCCACGCTATTTTTTTTTGTTTGTTTACTTTTTCATTGCCGGAATTCTTTTTTTTTTACATCCAGCTGTCTGTGGGGAAGCCCGCTGACATCAGTTGTCATCGGTTGCTAAGGACGCAACGGCCGGCCGCTCCATAACAACCAGCTATTCTTCACACAGATTTCGAATCCTTCAGAAAATGTGGAATTCATTAGGAAATGAATGAACAAAACTAAATTAAATTAAACAAATTCTGAAACAAATCAGTGAAACAAAATTATAGTAACATAACAAATCTATCCGGAACAAACAAAACAAATGTTTCCGTTATGCACATGTCTAGTTGTCCTATTGCACCACCATCTTCTATGGGGAGTTGCTGTCTCATCTGGATTCTTGCCATTAATGCGGCACGTCATCAAGGGCAGGGTCACTAATAGAGGTGGAGACCACCAGTCCTTCCCCCGCATCGATCCCCCTCCCTGTTCTGTCCACTTCTAATCCCTCCCAGTGTGCCCCCTTGTCACTGTGCAGAACACCCCCCCTCTTCCTGTGGCACTGCCAGCTTCCCTGTCCTGTAGAAAAACTTTAAACATTGTAATAAATAATTTAGAAAAATTGTAATATTAAATAATATAATTTTTTTGATTTAAATAATTTAAAAAAAAAGTAAAAATTAAATAATTTTTAAAAATGTAGTAATTTTTAAAAATGTAAAAATTAAACAATTTAAAAAAGTAAAAATTAAATAATTTAAAAAAATGTAAAAATGTAATAATTTAAAAAAAGTAAAAATTAAACAATTTAAAAAAGTAAAAAAATAATTAAAAAAATAAAATAATTGAATAATTGTAAAAACTTAAAATAAATGTATACATAAAAAAAAGTAAAAAAAATTGATATTAACCATAATCCATGAAAGCTTAGATTTCAGTAGCTCAACAGGATTTATGGGAGATTTTCCGAAAATGAAAGCAATTCCTCTCCCAGTGTGTCTCGTGAGTCCCTCTGATGCACAATAGGGCCTGCTGAGATGATTTCACTGAATTCATTTGCCTTAGTGAATAGATACATTTAAAGGGGTTGTAAAGGATTTTTTTTTATATATAATAAGCCTCCTTTACCTGCAGACATTCCTCTTTTCACTTCCTCATTGTTCGTTTTTGCTCAGAAGTTGCTCTATTTCTTCTCTGTTCTGTTCACTTCCTGCTTGTCTGATTGTTACTGACCACCGTGAAGGGAGGCTTTACTGCGGTGGTCAGTGAAGTGCTCTCCCCCTCCTGGGAACTACATCTGTGCGGCAGGACACTCTCTACCTGTTAGAGACTTCAAGTAGGTGTGAATTACTGGGTGTGCCACAATGCATACTGGGAAATGTAGTTCTTACATGAACGAGCGCCGCAAACCAGGAAGTGAATGAGAGAACCGAAACTAGAACGCCGGAGGTGATATGGATGAAGGAATTTAATAGGTATTTACTTGTTTTTTTTTAACAGAGTCATTACACTATTCTGTCTGTCTACCCTGCATTAATTTTAGGCAAAACATTTTTTCCTTTACAACTCCTTTAGGAACAAGGATATTGGCCTTGTTCACACAACCATTGGATGAAGATGTACAAGGAGTGATAACAAGGCCCGCAGCTACTGATCTAGGCAATGCTTGAGGCAGCTCAAGGCAAAAGCTGTGATGAGTGCCGATGTGTAGGGAAGACATGCTGAGTGCCCCTTTTTTACTGCTGGAAGTGGCAGAATATCTATAAATGTGGTTTTATAATTTGATATCTCCTCCGATTCACTCCTCACAGAAGAAAATAGGTGCTAGGTGCTTTGAGAGATAGATAGATACAGACAGATAGATAGATAGATACAGACAGATAGATAGATAGATAGATAGATAGATAGATAGATAGATAGATAGATAGATAGATAGATAGATAGATAGATAGATAGATAGATAGATAGATAGATAGATAGATAGATAGATAGATAGATAGATAGATAGATAGATAGATAGATACAGATAGATAGATAGATAGATAGATAGATAGATAGATACAGATAGATAGATAGATAGATAGATAGATACAGATAGATAGATACAGATAGATAGATAGATATAGATAGATAGATAGATATAGATAGATAGATAGATAGATAGATACAGATGGATAGATAGATACAGATGGATAGATAGATACAGATGGATAGATAGATACAGATAGATAGATAGATAGATAGATAGATAGATAGATAGATAGATAGATAGATAGATGCAGATAGATAATAGCAGTAAAAGCAATATAGACTTTATAGTATAGAAAAGATACATAGAGAATAGGCATTTTCTGGTTATCATTATGCTAATCACATTCCTTTACATTTCTCCCACTGACACCAATGATGGGGCACTATTCCTTCCACTGACACCAATGATGGGCACTATTCCTCCCACTGATACCAATGATGGGACACGATACCTCCCACTGACACCAATGATGGGACACAATATCTCCCACTGACACCAATGATGGGACACTATTCCTTCCACTGACACCAATGATGGAGCACTATTCCTCCCACTGACACCAATGATGGGACACTATTCCTTCCACTGACACCAATGATGGAGCACTATTCCTCCCACTAACACCAATGATGGGCACTATTCCTTCCACTGATACCAATGATGGGACACGATACCTCCCACTGACACCAATGATGGGACACAATATTTCCCACTGACACCAATGATGGGACACTATTCCTTCCACTGACACCAATGATGGGACACGATACCTCCCACTGGGACCAATGATGGGGCACTATTCCTCCCACTGACACCAATGATGGGACACTATTCCTCCCACTGATACCAATGATGGAGCACTATTCCTCCCTCTGACACCAATGATGGGACACAATACCTCCCACTGGCACCAATGATGGGACACTATTCCTCATACTGATACCAATGATGGGGCACTATTCCTCCCACTGACACCAATGATGGAACACGATACCTCCCACTGGCACCAATGGTGGGACACTATTCCTCATACTGATACCAATGATGGGGCACTATTCCTCCCACTGACACCAATGATGGAACACGATACCTCCCACTGGCACCAATGATGGGGCACAATTCCTCCCACTGACACCAATGATGGCGCACTATTCCTCCCTAGGGTCCATGAGTCTCTATCCACTGTCCCAAATATATATAAATAACTTGACATCTCCACTAGATTTGTTGACTTAATACTTTCTAGCACAAAAAACAAGATTCCTGTTTGTCCAAGAGAAAACTCTTTGTTAAATTCTTTATGATAATAAAATATTAAAGTGCCTCGTGATCAGTCACACCGGCAAAGAAAAAACAAAAAGTATTCTAGAGAGCGACCTCTGTTACCTGCTATTAGGCACGCTTTCCCTTCCTAGACTTGTAGCGGTCGCCGCGCTGGATGCCGCGCGTCTCATTGTATCGTGAATTCCGGATTGGGCGGATATTGTGTACAGCTGGAGGACATGTTGGTTCCTGTAGGGGGATGAACTGCAGATGCCAAGACCTGCGGGCCAAATACAAATCTAACATCAGAGTAAAGCTCATTGTCATCTGAATGTCTAACAGAAAGTTCCCTTTATTTTAATTGCGCCAATTGGAAGAAATCTACAATTCCTATGTTTAGCGCTAAGTATTTATTACTCTGCACAGCTTGTTGTTTTATTTTATCCTGGTGGCCTCCTGTGATACAGTGTTTGCCATGAAGATAAAACAATCCATGTGCTGCTTTTAAAGGGAACAGATCATCAAACATGTATTATGTTGTCAAGTACCTATTGTTTAACCACTTTAATACTGGTCCCTGTTCCAATTCCTGAGTCCTAGCCATATTCTTTAATGGCAAACCCTAGCCCTCTAAACCTCTAACCCTAACCCTCTAACCATCTAACCATAATCCTCTAACCTTAACCCCTAACCCTCTAACCCTAACCCTAACTCCTAACCCTAACCCTCTAACCCTAACCCCTAAATCTAACTCCTAACCCTCTAACACACTAACCCTAGCCCTCTAACCCTAACCCCTAACCCTAGCCCTCTTACCCTAACCCTCTAACAATAACCCTAACCCCTAACCCTATCCCTTAACCCTAACACTCTAACCCTAACTCCTAACCCTAACCCTAACACTCTAACACTCTAACCCTAACCCTAACCCTAACTCCTAACACTAACCCTAACCCTCTAACCCTCTAACCCTAACCCTAACCCTCTAACCATCTAACCCTGACCCTCTAACCCTAACCCTCTAACCCTAACCCTAACTCCTAACCCTAACCCTCTAACCCTAACCCCTAAATCTAACTCCTAACCCTCTAACACACTAACCCTAGCCCTCTAACCCTAACCCCTAACCCTAGCCCTCTTACCCTAACCCTCTAACAATAACCCTAACCCCTAACCCTATCCCTTAACCCTAACACTCTAACCCTAACTCCTAACCCTAACTCCTAACCCTAACCCTAACCCTCTAACACTCTAACCCTAACACTAACTCCTAACACTAACCCTAACCCTCTAACCCTAACCCTCAAACCCTAACCCTAACTCCTAAACCTAACTCTTTAACCCTCTTACCCTAACCCTAGCCCTCTAAACATCTAATCCTAACCCCTAACCCTAACCCTCTAACCCTCTTACCCTACACCTAACCCCTAACCCTCTAACACTCTAACCCTAATTCTAACCCTCTAACCCTCTAACCCTAACTCCTAACCCTCTAAACCTTTTACCCTAACCCTAACCCTCTAACCCTAACCCTAAGTCCTAACCTTAACCCTCTAACACTCTAGCCCTAACCCTCTAACCCTAACCCTCTAACCTTAACCCCCAACTCCTAACCCTAACCCTCTATCACTCTAACCCTAACCCTCTAACCCTAACCCCTAGCCCTAACTCCTAACCCTAACCCTAATCCTCTAACACTTTAACCATAACCCCTAAATCTAACCCTCTAACCCTCTAACCCTAACCCCTAACTCCTATCCCTAACCCTCTAACCCTCACCCCTAACTCCTAACCCTCTAACACTCTAACCCTAACTCCTAACCCTCTAACACTCTAACCCTAACCCCTAACTCCTAACCCTAATCTCTAACACTCTAACCCCTCTACCTTCCTGCCCAGACCAATTTTTCGTTTTCAGCGTTGTCACACTTTGAATGACAATTCATCACTGTACCCAAATTAAATCTTTATGTTTTTTCCCCCCACAAAGAGATTTCTTTTTGTGGCATTTGATCACCTCTGCGTTGTTTTTTTTTTTGCGCTATAAACAAAAGAAGAGTGACAACTTTTGAAAAAAAACACAGTATTTTTTACTTTCTGATTTAATAAATATCACATTTAACCTCTTGGAGCTCTGGCATTGTAAAATGACAGGCAAAAGGTGGCTCTACAATGCCGGGAGGACATCTATTGATGTCCTCGGTTCCTCCGGCCACTGGGGGGCACATGCGTGCCCAGCGCATTACTGCGGTGCCGATGCACGTGCCTGGTGGCGGTGATGTCACCCAGGTACCCGCGATGGGCCGCTACACAGACAAGGACGTGGATCTGTGTGTGTAAACACAGAGCTCAACGTCCTGTCTGGGAGAGAGGAGACCGATGCGGTGTCCCTTGTACATAGGGACACAGATCGGTCACCTCCCCCAGTCAGTCCCCTCCCCCCACGGTTAGCATCACTAGTAGGGAACACATTTAACCCCTTCCTCACCCCCTAGTATTAACCCCTTCCCTGCCAGTCACATTTATACAGTAATTAGTGCATATTTATAGCACTGATCGCTGTATAAATGTGAATGGTCCCAAAAATGTGTCAAAATTGTCCCAAGTGTCCGCCATAATGTCACAGTCACAATAAAAATCATAGATCGCTGCCATTACTAGTAAAAAATATATATTAAAACAAATGTCAGAATTCTGTCCCTTATTTTGTAGGCGCTTTAACTTTTGCACAAACCAATCACTATACGCTTTTTTTCATTGGGAGGAGAGGGCCGGAGGGGGCATGCACCCATCAAATCATCTTTAGTGCAGTTGAGCCTGGAGACCAGAAGTAGAGATGTATAGAACAGTTTGCGGCGAATTTTGCTTGTTCGCTTTCGCCGCCACCGGCGAACATATGCAACGTTCGACCCGCCCCCTATTAATTAACATTGAGCAAACTTTGACCCTCTACCTCACAGTCAGCAGACACATTCCAGCCAATCAGCAGCAAACCCTCCATCCCTGACCCTCCCACCTCTAGGGCAGCATCCATTTTAGATTTATTCTGAACCTGCATTCTTAGTGAGAGGAGGGAAAGTTTTGCTGCTGCTGATTTTATAGGGAAAGCGCTAGCCAGTGTACTCCAGTCCTGAAAGACTCATCTGATCTCTGCTGTTAGAACAGCACCCCCAAACAGCCCTTGTTAGGGCTAATCAATCATCAATCAGTCTGCTTTTTTTTTCTCTGTAATCTGTGCTGCGTGGTTTACAGAGAGAGAGAGAGAGAGTGTAATTTTTTGGATTTAGATAGATAGAGCAGGCAGGCTAGTCAGTTAATGTTACAGTGTGTAGAGGATATATATACATCCCAAGAGTTGTACATATATTTATACACTGTATAGTTTAGTTAGATTAGAGGTGCAGGGTGCTGTGTAATGTAAAGGGGTACAGTGTTGCAAGCTGCTGTGTAATATAAATGGGTCCAGAGGTGCAGGGTGCTGTGTAATATATAGGGGTACAGTGGTGCAGTGTGCTGTGTAAAGGGGTCCAGAGCTGTGGGGTGCTGTGTAATGTAAGGGGCCCAGTGGTGCAAGCTGCTGTGTAATATAAAGGGGTCCAGAGGTGCAGGGTGCTATTTTAAGAGGTCCAGGGCTGTGGGGTGCTGTGTAATGTAAGGGGCCCAGTGGTGCAAGATGCTGTGTAATATAAAGGGGTCCAGAGGTGCAGGGTGCTATGTTAAGGGGTCCAGGGCTGTGGGGTGCTGTGTAATGTAAGGGGCCCAGTGGTGCAAGCTGCTGTGTAATATAAAGGGGTCCAGAGGTGCAGGGTGCTATGTTAAGGGGTCCAGAGCTGTGGGGTGCTGTGTAATGTAAGGGGCCCAGTGGTGCAAGCTGCTGTGTAGGCATGTGCATTTCGTTTCGTTCGGAAACGAAATTCGGACAAATTTTCCATTATTCGGACATTCGGATGCATACGAATTCCCGAATTGCTATATTAGCGAAATATTTCGACCGTTTTCGGAATTCGTTCACTTTCGACCGAATTTCGAAAAAAAAAAATCGAAAATATTTCAACCAGATTAGAAAACAGTCTCTTTTCGAATAGAATTTTTTTCGAATTAAATTCGAAAATAATTTTTTTTTCGAATTCCGAATCGAATACCCGCGGACTAAATTCGATCGGAATTCGGAAAAAAAAAAAAAATATATATATTTTCGGATTTAATTCGAAAAAAATTCTATTCGAAAAGAGACTATTTGTTTTCTAATCTGGTTGAAAGATTTTCGATTTCGACCGGATTTTTCGAAATTCGGTCGAAAACGAACGAATTCCGAAAACGAATTCAACACATGTAACGAACCTAACTTAACGAAATGTATTAAATGACGAATTGAAACGAAACAAAACGAATTTTTCACTTTTGCACATGCCTACTGCTGTGTAATATAAAGGGGCCCAGTGGTGCAAGCTGCTGTGTAATATAAAGGGACCCAGTGGTGCAAGCTGCTGTGTAATATAAAGGGACCCAGTGGTGCAGGGTGCTATGTAAATGGGTCCAGTGTTGTGGGGTGCTGTGTAATGTAATCGGCCCAGGCTCACAGCGTAAACTGTGCCCACTTGTCCAGTGCCACATCTCATCTATATTTTGTTGGCACAGTTGATAAGATATAAAAACAAAATTTAATGCAATACATAATAGTAGTCATTTGTCTGCCAGGGTGTCTTTGCCTCACAGGGTAAACTGTGCCCACTTGTCCAGTGCCACATCTCATATCTGGTCATGGCACAGTAGCTTGCACGCATAGTACAACTAAACTAAACAGACCAAAAGCGATCGGCTGGATAATTTTGCATAGAAAAAACATTAATTTTCTTTGTGATCATCTAAGGAGATCATTAAAGCCTACTAGGCCAACAATGGGCCCACACTGCAGAATCATTGTTTTCTGGGTCACGTAACTGTCACTGAACTACCTCAGCACGACATAGGCTTTGAAAATCCCCATCGCCTGCAATCTCCCAAATGTGCACACGAGCACAGTCATCACTACACCAAGATTGACGCATAGAGAAATAAAATGTATATAATGAGTGTGTAAGTTACAGACAGGGTTAGGGTTACAGATAGGGTTAGGGTTAGGGTTACAGATAGGGTTAGGGTTACAGATAGAGTTAGGGTTACAGACAGGGTTAGGGTTACAGATAGGGTTAGGGTTACAGACTGTAACCCTAACCCTATCTGTAACCCTAACCCTGTCTGTAACCCTAACCCTGTCTGTAACCCTAACCCTAACTCTATCTGTAACCCTAACCCTAACCCTATCTGTAACCCTAACCCTATCTGTAACCCTAACCCTAACCCTATCTGTAACCCTAACCCTGTCTGTAACCCTAACCCTGTCTGTAACCCTAACCCTAACTCTATCTGTAACCCTAACCCTAACCCTATCTGTAACCCTAACCCTATCTGTAACCCTAACCCTAACCCTATCTGTAACCCTAACCCTGTCTGTAACCCTAACCCTGTCTGTAACCCTAACCCTAACTCTATCTGTAACCCTAACCCTAACCCTATCTGTAACCCTAACCCTATCTGTAACCCTAACCCTAACCCTATCTGTAACCCTAACCCTAACTCTATCTGTAACCCTAACCCTTACACTACCTGATCTATACAACTTCATACCTGATGTTTTAAAGCACGTTATTTCAAACAATTTAGGAATGTTAGGTGATTTTTGCCCTTTAAGTATTAAAAACGGACTCTGCGATAACTACGTAATTTTCCATGGGAGTTTTGCCATGGATCCCCCTCTGGCATGCCACAGTCCCGGTGTTAGTCCCCTTGAAACAACTTTTCCATCACTATTGTGGCCAGAAAGAGTCCCTGTGGCTTTTAAAATTTGCCTGCCCATTGAAGTCTATGACGGTTCGCGCGTTCGTGAATATTTGCGGAAGTTCGCATTCGCCGTTCGCGAACGCAAAATTTCAGGTTCGCGACATCACTAACCAGAAGCTGTTGACCCCTTCCACGCCTCACAACACTGATTCCTCACACCATCTTCCACCCGTCTCCCCTGCTGGCCAGGTCGTGCAAAATTTAAGGATTGATCCAGTCACTTGCCCAGGCCTTCTGCCTTGGGATTGGTCATATTCCCTCAAGTATGAAGATCAGAACCTCCTAGCCTCCACCCACTAACTTCTAGAAACATCTCCAAGCTTCGAAAAGGTACCAGAGGCCTGCCCTGTAGAGCACTCCAGCCTGACCTACAATAACCGCAACCAATTACCCAGATTTGCAGGCATCCGTAATACAAAAAAAAACTATTTACCTACACTAGTTGAACACTAGAGGGTGCTACATTTGATTTCAAATAGATTTCACTCCATGGAAATCTCTTGCCTCGATTACTCCCTCCTGATTGGCTTACCTCTGCACATTCTATCCCCCCTTCAGTCCATCATGAATGCTGCTGCCAGACTCATCCACCTTACTAACCGCACTGTCTCTGCTACTACTCCTCTCTGTCAATCCCTCCACTACCTACAAAGCCATCCACAACTCTGCCCCCCGCTACATCACTGACCTAGTCTTTAAATACCAACCTAATCGTTCTCTTCATTCTTCTTAAGACCTCCTGCTCTCTAGCTCTCTCATCACCTCCTCCCATGCTCGTCTCCAGAACTTTTCCAGAGCCTCTCCAAGCCTATGGAACTTCTTACCCCAATCTGTCCATCTAGCTCCTTCTCTATTAGCTTTTAGAGGAATCCTTGAAAACCCTCCTCTTCAGAGAAGCCTATCCTACCCACACCTAACAACTGTATTTTCATTTTGTCCATCTGATCACCCCCCACAGCTACTACCTTTTGTTCCACTTGACCCTACCTTCTAGACGGTAAGCTCTAAGGATCAGGGCCCTCCGATCCCTCCTGTATTGAATTGTATTGTAACTGTACAGTCTGCCCTGATTATATAAAGCGCTGCGCAAACTGTTGTTGCTATATAAATCCTGTATAATAATAATGAATAGTATTCATTGCTAGCACTGAGAACTCAGTCCATGATTAACTCATACTTCGTAAATGATGAACCACCATTTACAAAAAATTGGTCCAATTTGTTAAGATATAAGATTCTTAAAAATTATTTTAAATTGATATTTTTCTTGAAATATAAGATTATGACGGGTCACATTCTCATTTTTCATTTAGATAAAAATGTTTTCTTTGCTGTTTTATTTGTCGAAGAGCAGAAGATCTGTGTCTAGGTACCTAACAATCTCTAATAATGTAATGAGGCTTATCACACCAATATGGCTTCACCATCGCCAATGGAGCAGGAAGACACCTATAGCAAAACAGATGAGAGGGTGACCCGCCATATTGGAGACCATCTGATGATAAATCACTGGATATGATCTACACCAAATGCAAATCGTTACATGAGGACTGGACCATTAGTCAAAAATGTAAAAAAGCAAATGAATTACTTCTAAAGCTATGAGATGAAGATTGTATGAAGATCCAGTAAAATCATGAGTAACCGTCAGGATACAAATCATCAGGAAACTTGAAGATGTCTCTAGCAGAAATGTTTGCTTTACCTTTAGGCAAGGTGGTGAGGAGTTTTAACCTTGTTAGGATTTTCTCTCTCTTTTTTTGGTATTTGGTATTTGGTATTTGGTATTGGAGCGCTGGACTTGGGGTGGTTTGTAAAGATGTTATATCTGGTGTGTTGTCCTGGAGGCTGCTCACTAACAACCCTAGTGTCCGGCTGGATCCTCCGAGGAGATTGCAAGAATTTTTCTTTTTTAAAAGATTAGGAGCACAACACTAGTTTCTACAGTCCATATTTTTTTTTATTCTAAACACTAGTGTTGCTCACGAATATTCGCATTGTGAATATTCGCATTGCGAATATTCGCTACGAATATTGCATATTCGAGTATTCGCGAATAACTCGAATATTGCGGCGAATATTCGTTATGGCGAATATTCGTATTTTTTCAAATTTATTTTTAAAACAGATCACATCCTAGTGATCTCCATCGACGTCTAAAAGCATTGCTGGTATGATTAGAGAGAGACCCTGGGCCGAGTAGCTGATGCGATTCTTTTATGTTGCCGAAAATTCGCATTGCGAATTTTCGGCAACATAAAAGAATCGCATCAGCTACTCGGCCCTTCTTTTGCATCAGAGCCAATCAGAATAACTCGAATATTCGACAAACGGAATATTGCGCGATTATCTTCTCCGCCCTTCTTTTGCATCAGAGCCTATCAGAATAACTCGAATATTCGGCAAAAAGAAAATTTGCGCGATTATCTTCTCCGCCCTTCTTTTGCATCAGAGCCAATCAGAATAACTCGAATATTCGGCAAAAGGAATATTGCGCGATATTCCTTTTGACGAATATTCGAGTTATTCTGATTGGCTCTGATGCAAAAGAAGGGCGGAATAGGAATATTGCGCGATTATCTTCTCCGCCCTTCTTTTGCCGCCTTATTCTCCTTTCTTTTAAGTAGAGTTAGTGTAGAGTTAGTGTTTAGTGCATATTAGTTTAGTAATACAGGAAATGATCTCCGTTTATGAGAATTTCGCAATCATTTTCGCATTAGCGAAATTTCGCAACATTTTTTTTGTATTAAATATCACGAATATTCAATATTAGCGAATATTCGCGAATATTCTTCTATATATTCACGCAATATCGCAAAATCGAATATGGCGTATTCCGCTCAACACTACTAAACACTCCTTATTAGGGCTAGTAGAATGATAACCATAGGGTGTGAAGAGGATATGTAATATAACCACCCAGGTGTATTCTTAGGTAATGCAAAATAACACTTCAGTGATCCGTCAGATCTGAGAGAGAACCCAATAATACACATGAACAGTTGCGGAGTGTTATGAAAAGGTCTCTAGTTTATTTAACTGCTTAATCACCGCCCCATAGACAATATACGTCTACAAGGCGGTTGCTTAACTCTGGGAGGATGTCCATGGACGTCCTCCCAGAATCACGCTCCCGCACGCCCCCTGGGGCGTGCACACGGGAATGTCCGGATTGTGGTAAATGGCCACTGATAGCGGACGTTTACCACGTGATCGCTCCGTCCAATGACGGAGCGATCACATGTAAACAAACCGGGGTCATTTGATGACGCTGGTTCCTCCCTCCTCTCCGTGAGCAGTGCTGTGGCTGGATCTGTGACTATTGCAGTCACAGATCCATCCATCCCTGCTCAGCCATCCCTGCAGTACCCCCTGAAATACTCTTCCTTCCTTGCCAGTACTCTGCAATACCCCCTGCAATACTCTGCATTACCCCCCTGTGCAATACTCTGCATACCCCCAGCAATACTCTGCATACCCCCCTGCGCAATACTCTGCATACCCCCGGCAATACTCTGCATACCCCCGGCAATACTCTGCATACCCCCTGCGCAATACTCTGCATACCCCTGGCAATACTCTGCATACCCCCCTGCGCAATACTCTGCATACCCCCAGCAATACTCTGCATATCCCCCTGCGCAATACTCTGCATACCCCCCTGCGCAATACTCTGCATACCCCCAGCAATACTCTGCATACCCCCCTGCGCAATACTCTGCATACCCTACTGCGCAATACTCTGCATACCCCTGGCAATACTCTGCATTACCCCCCGGCAATACTCTGCAATACCCCCGCACCATCTGGAAGTATATCGCCATACTCGGGAGGAATAGCAGAATGTGTTTTAGGGTGTAATTTGTGGTATGCATATGCTGTGTGTGAGAAATAACCTGCTAATATGAAAATTTCGTGAAAAAAAATCTTGATTTTTGCAAAGAATTGTGGGAAAAAATGACAACTTCAAAAAACTCACAATGCCTCTTTCTAAATACCTTGGAATGTCTTCTTTCCAAAAAAAGGTCATTTGGGGGGTATTTGTACTTTTCTGGCATGTTAGGGTTTCAAGAAATGAGAGAGGCTGTCAGTACATCAGATGTGATCAAACTGATACATTTTCAGTAATTGGTACCATAGCTTGTAGACCCCATAACTTTCACCCAGACTAAATAATATCCAATTTTTTTTTTTTTTTTTACCAAAGATATGCAGCAGTATACATTTTAGGCCAAATTTATGAAGAAAAATAACTTTTTTGCTAAATTTTATAATAGAAATGAAGAAATTTTTTTTTTTTTACCAAATTTTCGTTTTTTTTTCAATTATAGCGAAAAAAATAAAAACCGCAGGTGATCAAATACCACCAAAAGAAAGCTCTATTTGTGGGAAAAAAATTCATTTGGTTACAGTGTTGTATGACTGAGTTATTGTCATTCAAAATGTGAGAGCACCGAAAGCTGAAAATTGGTCTGGTCATTAAGGGGGTTTACGTGCCCGGTGGTCAAGTGGTTAACAAAGATTCACAGTATTTATGCAGTTTGTAAAGACAATAAAGTGGGGGCTTAGGAGGGACTTCCTTTATCAGGATAAGACATACATCATCTCTTTAGCAAGCATCTGCTTCCATCCTGATAGTGCAAGTTCCTGTTTTCATCTCAATGATGTATGTTACAGTTATGCCTCGTTTCCACTGAGCGGATCGGTTCGGTACGGTTCGGTACGGTACGCTATTTTGGGTGTTTCCATTATGAAAGCGTGCCGTAAAACCGAACAGTACCGCACCAGCAAGGGTCCTGCTTCAGATGAGGTTTGGTTAGGGCGGACCTACAAATGCATCTCACTGATTGGTGGATGCGCTAGGAATTTTTTCTAAACCCTGAATGGTCCCTCACGGTCCGATTTGCAGTGGAAATGCTCACGCGATTAGACCGGACCCATCCGAACCGCTCCAAAATTACTGACCCGACCCGATCCGTGCAGTGGAAACGAGGCATTAGAAACAGGAAATGTATTCTCAGCTCTGTCTGAAACCACCAACCACAAGATAAAGTCTATGGGCTAGATTCAGAAAGGAGTTACGACAGCATATCTCCTCCTGATTCAAAAAATCAGATACGCCAGAATTTGTCTAAGATACGACCGGCGTAAGTCTCTTACGCCGTCGTATCTTAGTTGCATATTTACGTGTCGAATATGCAAATTAGGTAGATACACCGATTCACAAACGTAGTTTGCGTCGTTTGCGTAAGGCTTTTTCCGGCGTAAAGTTACCCCTGCTATATAAGGCGCAGGCAATGTTAAGTATGGACAGCGTAAAATTTTCTGTCGTTTACATCGTTTGCGTAAATCGTTCGGGAATGGGGCTGGGCGTAAGTTACGTTCACGTCGTTATCAATGAGTATTTCGGACGTGATTTTTGAGCATGCGCACTGGGAATACGTCCATGGATGGCGCATGCGCCGTTCGTTAGACGCATCATTTACGTGGGGTCACGGCTCATTTGAATACTACAAGCCCACCTCCTTCCTCCTTTGAATTGCGTGGGCTTACGCCGGACCAGATACGCTACGCCGCCGTAACTTAGGGCGCAGGTTCTTTCTGAATACCGTACCTGCCGCTCTTAGTTACGGCGGCGTAGTGTATATGAGATACGCTACGCCCGCCTAAAGATAGGCGATTCTATCTGAATCTAGCCGTATGTAGGTGAGAAACAGATGTTGTCTACAGATAGACATATTATAGCTTTACTTCTTAACAGAAACGTGAAGTTTCTTCCTGGACATGGCTCAACCACAAAACTGTCAAAATCTTTAATTCTATGTAAACCTGATTTAGCAAAACATAGGAAAATCTAGAATATAAAAATAATTGTTTTATACATTCTCTTACAGGGTGATGGATACCAGCCTGGTGTCAGGGCCAGGGTCTGAACTGCGAGCTCTGCTGTGTCTGAGGATGTCTCTTCTTGTTGAGCCACTTGGACAGCTCCCTGAACACTTTATTGGATGATTTTGCCTTGAACCTTGTTTCAATTAAACCTTAAACCAGTTGCTCCTCCCATTAACTTCCTGTTTTAGCCATGCCTTTGCACTTCCTGTTTGCCAGATTAATGTGCTCTCTCCAGCCAATATCTCGATCTTGTTACTCCTGCTGCCGTCTGTATCTTTGCTACTACTCATTACCGACCTTTGGCTTGTTCCTCAACTGCATTTCTGCTCAACCCCAAACTTGCAACCGCTTGTTACCGCTTGTTACCTGTCATATACCAGGTTCGACCAGACTGTGAGGACTGCACAGAGAGAACCAAAACGCATGTAAGTGAATAATTAAGCTTATTAAGGTAAGTGATAAATAAATACACAAACACCTCCAAAAACAACCAGTAACAATAAACCAACAGTGACCCACAAATAACAGGGAACCTGTCCTGATTTAATTTATTTATGTTATGTCTTTAATTTTTTTAGAGCTTTAATTGCTATTTTGGCCACTTCTTGCTCCCCTGAGGAAGCCAATGTCTTGGTGAAATATGTAGGGAAGACCTGACCTGCATGCATTAAATGATATGTTCTCTCTCTCTCTCTTTTTATTTTTTTTATTTCAATACAAATCTTCTTTCTGTACTATTTATTGATAATACTTTGTAATAAAGTTTGTTACATTTTTTTAAAAAATTTATATTTTTGGCACCGTAATAATCCCTACCCTCCCTGCACTTTTTTTCCCCTCTTAAATATTGGGATGAGGTGCCGTATCTATCGAGGTCTTGTCATGCTACTTTGCAGTCCCAAGTCGCAGGACAAGTTGCACAAGTGTGAAAGGGGCCTTCGGTGAGCGGTGGTTTCCTGCTTCATGCTGTAATGCATTGACTTTGTTTGCCTTGCATTTATTCGTGTTTGCATGCATATAAACGCATTGCGCTGAAAAAAAGGAGCGCATGCTCTTCTTTGTTTTTCAGCACTGAGCAACTGCAATGCAATGTGTTGATGTGAACTGCATTCATGGTGGCTGGTGCTCAAAAATTTTGGGGGGGCGCAAACAAACTAAAACCCCCCCCCCCATTAATTGCAGCCTCACTGTGCCCATCAAACGCAGCTACTGTGCCCATCAATTGCCACCACTGTGCTCATCAAACATAGCCACTGTGCCCATAAATTGTTGCCACTGTGCCCATCAATTGTTGCCACTGTGCCATGCCATCAAACGCAGCCACAGTGCCATCAATTGTCGCCACTGTGCCCATCAATTGTTGCCACTGTGCTATGCCATCAATTGTCGCCACTGTGCCATCAATTGTCACCACTGTGACCATCAATTGTCGCCACTGTGCCCATCAATTGTCGCCACGTTGCCATGCCATCAATTGTCGCCACTGTGCCCATCAATTGCCGCCAGTTTTCCCCCTGAAAAACCACCAGTTTGCCCCATAAAATGCAGCCAGATTGACCCCACAAATACCACCAGATTGCCCCCCGCCCCGGCACTTACCTTTTTCGGGTGAGCCATCCTCCCTCCATGCTCCCTTGATGTCCTTTCCCGCCCTTGATGTCGCTTCAGCCAGTCAGGTTACCGGTAACCAGACCCGGTAAACCAGATTGGCTGAGACGCGAGTCAGTGTTAACCAAAAAACTGCTGTTATTCAAATGCCCGGCGCTCACCAGCGGGCCGGTCATCTGAATAGTGGGTGGCAGTGGCGCCGGCGACAATACATAGATTCATGCAATGCATGAATCTATGTATTGTTGACTTGAGTGACGGGAGCAGGGGAGAGGGGGTGGCGCTCCTGCGCCCACTATGGACGCGCCGCCACTGATTCAAACCATTAATTTTTGGTTACCCTGCTTTTAGAATGCTCTCACAAACACCCCCTACTGCATCTAGTGTGAATGAACTCTAAATGGGCCCTTAGAATATTGTTTTCTGACTGCAACCAATCATAGTACAAGACAGCAATCACACCCCCCCCCCTCCCCAAAAAAGGAAGAAAGTTAAACTGAAATGTGCAAACATTTTGAAAGCTTCTCTATTGTCCTGAATAATTCGGTTGAAGTTTGTCCTCAAAAGGTGAACATTTACAACTAACGCACACATTTGCTCCAAATTTTACTCCCAATGGCAAAAACCTGGGATGGATTGAATAATTTATGTCAAGAAACAGCTTCGCCATCCGCTGACGGAGTTCAGAGCAGGTCGTCGCTGCTGGAAGACGGTAACACAGTGCCAGATCAAAGCTTCCCTGCAGGAAATGTGTACATTAGAAGCATATAGGGACCATTAGGGTGAAAATATTTCCGGGGGACACTTTTGCTGATGAAGCAAGGAAACACTAGAATCACATGTTGGCTTTATGTGTGAGAGATCAGTAGAAAGAAAAGAGGAAGAACTTTCCTAGCACACCTTTTCAACGCGCTTTACCATCCAGCTCAGGTCTGACACCTGTACAATATTGAGTTGGACCAGAGAAAATGTTTTCATTCCTGATATGGGCCTCTATCATTTGTTAATGACCAGATTCCGACCGCCCCACGTGCATTTACTGGGGCAGGGTGGTCGTTCTGGACGGAATCACATACCTGTACATGATTCTGCACAGTGACCCCGCCCCTTATGACGTCACCGCCTGGGGCATGATGGGACGGTGACGTAATAAGGGGCGAGGTTACCAGATGACATCACCTGGTGACCCCACCCCATGCCTATATAATTTGTTGTGCACCGCCCACACGGCATTACAGTGGGAGAGAGCGTTGAGTCAACATCAGAAGAAGAGCGGCAGGGTGGCTGTTCTGGGCAGAATCACGTACCTGTACGTGATTCTGCACGGTGACCCCGCCCCTTGTGACGTCACCGCCGGGGCATGATGAGTCAGTGACATCATAAGGGGCGAGGTCACCGGATGACAATACCTGGTGACGCCGCCCCATGCCTATATAATTTGTTGCGCACGCGGCATTACAGTGGGAGAGAGCGTTGAGTGAACATCGGAAGAAGAGCGGAGGGAAGAGGACAACAAAGAAGACCGGGCAAGAGCTAGCAAAAGAGCAGAAGAACCCGAAAGAAGACCGGAGAGCGCGGAGAAGTCAGAAGAGACCCCTGAAGACTAAATAGACCCCCAGAGCTGCCTAATAAATTACTTTAAAAACCTGTCTAGTGTTTTTATATTTTTGACACTTTTTATTCCAGGTGAATGGGTAGGGGGTACGATAGGGGGGGTGGGTTGTTACCGCCGACCGATCATAGTTGTTGAGGGGGGGCTGGATCGACTGACCTATTGAAGTTGTTGATCGGGGGGGCAGTGCGCCGACTGATCAAAGAGGCGTAGTTGCTGGACGTAGGGCCGCCTTCAGTAATTTTGGGGCCCCTTACACAGCTGCAGTGAAGGGGCCCCCTGGAGCAGCATTGAAGTTGTTGAGCGGGGGATGACGAAATTGCCACGAATGGGGAATTGCTGCGATTGCCGTGAAATTGCGGGAGGGGGTTGCCGCGAAATTGTGGGAGGGGATTGCCACGAAATTGCGGAAGGGGGTTGCCGTGAAATTGTGGGAAGGGATTGGCACGAAATTGAGAGAGGGGGTTGCCGCGATTGCCGCAAAATTGCGTGAGGGGATTGCCGCGAAATTGCAGGAGGGGGTTGCCGCGATTGCAGCGAATGGGGGGTTGCCTCGATTGGGCCCGGGGCTTGCTGAGTGGGGGGGGGGTGCCGAAATTGCCACGAGCCGGGGATTGCCGCGAAATTGCGGGAGTGGGTTGCTACAAAATTGCGGGAGGGGATTGCCGCTAAATTGCGGGAGGGGGTTGCCACGATTGCCGCCAACGGGGGGTTGCCGCGATTGGTCTCGGGGGGGTGCCGAAATTGCTGCCAACGGAGGATTGCCGCAAAATTGCGGGAGGGGATTGCCTCAAAATTGCGGAAGGAGGGTTGCCACGAAATTGCGGGAGGGGGTTGCCGTAAAATTGCGTTAGGGGATTGCCGCACAACTGCGGGAGGGGGGGTTGCCACAATTGCCACGAACGGGTGTTGCCGCGATTGGGTACGGGGCCCTCTATTGGGTGGGGCCAGGGCCGGGACAAGGGGTGGGCAGGATGGGCGGCCGCCCCTGGCTTAATTGTTTTTTTGCAGGGATGGGGGGGCACCCAGATCCTAACCCCTAGGGAAAGAGGGCGCAGTTTGGCATCTTTGCCCTGGGCGCTGGATGACCTTGTCCCACCACTGGGTGGGGCCCATGGGCTTGAGCCCTGTCAAGCCCAATGGTAAGTCCGGCCCTGGTTGTCACGCTAGGACAGGAAGTGTGTTACTGGCAGAATTACTAGGTGAAAAATCAAGGTAAGAAAAAGCCTGAAAAATAAGTGGCCAGCTGCAATATAGATTTTTTTTCCTTGAGCTTAGATTTTCTGTAACTGAACTAAGTGTAATCACTTATAAAAATAATCTGAAATCCTATGGCGCTGCGTGATTCTGGAGATGACCCTTTATCCTTACGTGACACCGTCCTTCTCATGTGCTGCTCGCTGGAATCGCAGCTGTTTTCTGTTTCCCGTCCTACGCCGGACCAGGTGGTGCGAGGTTTGATGGCACGTCAGTGCGAAACGCTGTGAAATGACTTCATTTTTTTCCCGACAACTTCCTTCGGAGAGCCACACTTGTTACGAGGTCAAACGCACAAAGTAGACAAGTGTCGGATAAAAGGCTTTTGCGTGACCTTCGGGGTGTGCCTTGCCAAAAATACTCATGCAGGTGCAACGCGGCGAATGTAGCGGGAGCCTGGGGATCGGCTTCTTTCATGTTCTCCAAATGTTCTCTCAACTAATTATGATATAAAGAAAGGATGGAGATGTTTAACCACTTGCTTACTGGGCACATGTCCCCCCTCCTGCCCAGGTGAAATTTCAGCTTCCGGCACTGCGTCGCTTTAACTGACAATTGCGCGGTCGTGCGACGTGGCTTCCAAACAAAATTGACGTCCTTTTTCTCCCACAAGTAGAGCTTTCTTTTGGTGTTATTTGTTCACCTCTGCGGTTTTTATTTTTTGCGCTATAAACAAAAAAGGGTGACAAATTTTGAAAAAAAAAATCCAATATTTTTTACTTGTTACTATAATAAATAGCCCAATTTTTAAAAAAAAAAGTTTTTCTCAATTTAGGCCGATACGTATTTTTCTACATATTTTTGGTAAAAAAATAAAATTAAATTAAATCGCAATAAGCGTCTGGTTTGCGCAAAAGTTATAGCGCCTACAAAATAGGGGACAGAATTTTTATTTTTATTTTTTTATTAGTAATGGCAGTGATCTGCGATTTTTATTGGGACTGCAACATTATGGCGGACACATCGGACACTTTTGACACATTTTTGGCACCATTCACATCTATACTGCGATCCCTGCTATAAATATGCACTAATTACTGTATAAATGTGACTGGCATTGAAGGGGTTAACACTAGAGTGTGAGGAAGGGGTTAAATGTGTGCCCTGCATAGTGTTTCTAACTGTGGGGGAAGGGGACTGACTGGGGGAGGTGACCGATCTGTGTCCCTATGTACACAGATCCGTCTCCTCTCTCCCTGACAGGACGTGGATCTGTGTGTTTACACACACAGATCCACGTCCTTTTCTCTGTAACTGCCGATCGCGGGTGCCTGGCGGACATCACGGCCGCCAGGCACGCGCATCGGCATCTCAGTGATGTGGCGGGCACGCGCGCGCTGCCGTCGACGGCTTTTGCGCGCCTCTCAATGGCTGGAGGCCGTATATAGACGGCCTCCCGGAGATTTAGATCCCCATCCAAATGGATCTAGCAACAATTGACACCCCAGTAACACTCCCAACAGCCAGCATCAATAGACCCTCCAGCAGTCAGCAATAGTAGACCCCTCCCTCAACAGTATATCCCTCCAGAAATGATTGACCCCCTGCAATATAAGACCCACCCCAGCAACAATACAACCCCCCCCCCCACTGGCAACAACAGACCTCAACAGCAACAATAACCCCCACACAAAAACAAGTCCCCTCCAGCAACAATAGATCCTCCATGAACAACAGAAAATCAACCCAGCAACAATAAACCCTCATCCTCAGCAAATAGATTTCCTCCAGCCATGGGAAGACTGACAACTCATGGGGCCCCCGAGCAATAGGAGTGGGTCCACACAGTATACACACACACACACACACACACACACACACACACAGAAAAAGTATAGGAGAGGCAGGGCAGCTATAATCTTGGGATTTAAAAAAAAAAAAAAAACTTTTTACATACTGTGACTGGTTTTACTGTAGCTGGCAACCCTAATGGGGCTCCCAGTGGCATGGGGCCCTCGGGCAGTGCCTGAATGGCCAGTCTGCCCCTGCTTCTAGTAACAGATTCCACAGCAACAGCATCAATAGACCCTCCAGCACCTCTTGCCATTACATATATTCAGTTCTGGAGGTGCCGGAACTGCATTCCCCCCCAAAAAAAGCCCTGGTGGTTACTCATCCGAGAAGAAAAAGTTGCTCATTACTCAAGGAACCCCTAGAAATCCCTGGAAGAACTCTTGGGTTCCGTGGATCCCTAGTTGAGAAAGGCTGCTTTATGCTGTTGATGTGATTTATGTTTCCATAGATTTTTATTAATTTTCCAGGAAAGGGTATATCAACTGAAATGCCCACGCAGGGGCAATTAGTCATTAGAAAGCTCACAGCACGGTGCAATAAAAATGGCAAGGTGACAGTGACATATTACGTCTTGACATAGAAGAAGGAGTCATTGCATGGTTTCTTGGCCATCGGGGGTCTTCCACACGTGTTGAAAAGAGAACGTGAAGTGGGAAGTATAGATGAAAGATGGGGGGGGGGGGTGAAAGAATGAGTGGGTTCCAGGAAAGGGAGAGAAGGGAGGCAGTATGTTGTTGGAAAGGATTTGCCCCCCAGGGGCTTAAGGAGTGGGATGACAGATTGTTTTCACAAGTAGCTAAGGCTGGATGAATTTCGAGTGGGAAGTGCATTGTGTTGCCAAGGTTCCCAGATTTTGAGAAATTTCGATTGGGGGACATTGACTACGCTGATTAATTTCTCAATAGTTAGCTACGTGTTCATGTGCTCTTTCACTTCCTTTAGGTTTACTCTCTGTTCTATTTCCAAGCCCCGGCCGCAGTGCGTTTGGCAGCCAGAAACAGCAAAGTGGCCAAGTGTTGTTGGGTTGGGGTCAAGCCCGGTATTAGGAGGTGGAGAAGAACTAGTTAGGGGTCTTCGGGGATAGTGGTGTGGAAAAGCATTTGTATTGGAATGAAGATTCTTGATCAAAATGGAACCAGTTTTGGACAGGACCACCGGGTTTGAGGGACATCACCCTTTTATGACCACATCCTTTAAAAATATCCATTACTCTATGGGTTGGCTTTCACAATTTGTACTGGGAAGCAGCACAACCCCAGTAAGATCTTTGTAAGCTGATTTAATTATCATTGTATTGAAGGATAATTTAGCTGCCTTAGACCAGATCTTTTTTCCAATCCTCATTTGTTTATAGGATTGGTCTTGTTCTCATTTTGTGGTATGCAGTGGCGGTGCGTCCATAGAGGGTGCAGGAGCGTCGCCCCCCCTCTCCTGAACCACTCTAATTACCAATAGATAGATGGTGGCGTATCTAGGGTATGGCAGCCAAGGAAAGTGCCATTGGCTCCACGTGGGGGGGGGGGGAAGGCACCCCCCACACACAAAAAAACCCACCCGTCCTGTGGCCACCTCTCAGCTCTCGTGGTCCCTCTGTCTGTCCCCAACGTCCCTCTCTGTCCTTGTCACACTGCGTCCCTCTCTGTCCTATGCGTCCCTCTCTGTCCTCATCACACGGGGTCCATCTGTCTGCCCCCAGTGTCCCTCCCTGTCCCTGGTGTCCCTCTTGTCACACTGCATCCCTCTCTGTCTTTGTCACACTGCGTCCCTCTCTGTCCTTGTCACACTGCATCCCTCTCTGTCCTTGTCACACTGCATCCCTCTCTGTCCTATGCGTTCCTCTCTGTCCTCATCACAGTGGGTCCCTCTGTCTGTCCCCAGCATCCCTCTCTGTCCTTGTCACACTGCGTCCCTCTCTGTCCTTGTCAAACTGCGTCCCTCTCTGTCCTCTGCGTCCCTCTCTGTCCTCATCACAGTGGGTCCCTCTGTCTGTCCCCAGCGTCCCTCTCTGTCCTTGTCACAAAGTGTCCCTCTCTGTCCTTGTCACACTGCATCCCTCTCTGTCCATGCATCCCTCTCTGTCCTCATCACACTGGGTCCCTCTGTCTGTTCCCAGTGTCCCTCCCTTTCCCTGATGTCCCTCTCTGTCCCCAGTGTCCCTCCCTGTCCCTTGATTATGTGTTATTGGGTCATTGATTTTGTATGAGTTACTGTGTGCACTAATGTATTTTGATGAGTGTGAGGTGTGCCAGTGTGTTGGCATCATCAGTGATTTTTGTATCAGTGTGTGCCCGCGGGCCATTGTTAGCTGTTTTTTTTGTTAAGGTAATAGTTATTTGAAAGATGGGTTTTGAATGTTTTGACAGGGGCGCAGTTTCAGTGCTTGCCATAGGCGCCATTTTGACTAGATACGCCTCTGCATGAATCTATCTATTGTCGCCGATGCCGCCCTCTATTCATGTGCCCGGCCCCTTGTCGGGCGATAGGCATATGAATTACAGCAGCAGCAGCAGCGGGTGTGTTTTGGAAGTGCCTGATTAGAGCCAGTGGTGTGTTAGGGAAGCGAATACAACGCTTCGCTAACACCGACCCGCCTCTGAGCCAATCAGGTGCACTGGGTCTGGTTAAGTGGAAATGGTAAAGTGCAGCGCTGAAAATTATGATTTTAATGTGATCAAAAAATATATAAATAGGTAAATAAGAGGGCGCTGTCTATATGAATTGAACCATTAGACTGCACAAATGTAAGTTACGCTCACGTCAAAAGCATTGAGTAGTTGCGTCATAATTTGGAGCATGCACACTGGGATAGGTCTACGGACAGCGCATGCGCCATTCTTTTAAAGCGTCAATTACGTGGAGTCACGATTCATTTCCATAAAACACGCCCACCTCTTTCACATTTGAATTAGGCGGCTTACGCCAGCACATTTACGCTACGCCGCCGTAACTTTGCTTTGTGATTACTGCACTTGCCTCACTAAGTTGCGGCGGCGTAGCGTAAATATGATACGATACGCCCGCTCAAAGTGTAAACAAGTGAGTATATTGGGCCAGATTCCGAAAGAATCGCCCATCTTTCCGGCGGCGTAGCGTATCTCATTTACACTACGCCGCCGTAATTTTGAGAGGCAGGTGCCATATTCACAGAGAACTTGCGCCCAAAGTTACGGCGGCGAAGTGTAAATGTGCAGGCGTAAGCCTGCATAATTCAAAGTAGGCTGGTAGTGAGCGTGTTGTATGTAAACTAATCGTGACCACACGTAAATGACGCAACGAACGAACCTCACATGCGCCGGCCATGAACGTATCCCAGTGCGCATTCTCCAAAATAACGTCGGATATATTCATTGATATCGACATAAACGTAACTTACGCCCTGCCTCATTCCCGTACAACTTACGCAAACGACGTAAACGACGTACAATTCGACGCTGTTCCGACGTTCATACTTAACATGGGCTGCGCCTCATATAGCAGGGGTAACTTTACGCCGGTCGAACGCCTACGTAAACGACGTATATCAATAAGCCGGGCGCAACTACGTTTGTAAAATCGGCGTGTCTACCTAATTTGCATATTCGATGCGTAAATCTACGGAAGCGCCACCTAGCGGCCAGCGTAGTCCCCGAAGTCCTCCTCGGTCCCATCCACCGCCGCCATGTCCCCTCGTAGCTACTTCCTGTTTTCGCCACTCCGGCGCTGTGATTGGCCGGAACATCACTCCCATGCGCAAAAATAAGGTATTAACCCCAATGATGCCATTCCCAAAAACGGCATGCTCAGTGCGCCTGCACCGTTGTCTACAGTGCGCATGTGCTGTAGACATCGGTGCCCGTTTTTGTGAAAATATCTCCTTAACTCTGTAGGTTAAGGAGATATTTCTTGCACCTACAGGTAAGCCCTAATTAGGCCTCGTACACACACGACAGAGGAACTCGTCGGAAATGAAACATCGTTTTCCTCGACGAGTTTCTTGTCAGGCTTGTCGAGAATCTTGACAAGCTGTCTTTGCGTACACTGTCAAGACAAAATCTCGTCGTTCTCAAACGCAGTGACGTTCAACACGTACGACGGCACTATAAAGGGGAAGTTTGATTCCACAGGCGCCACCCTTGGGGCTGCTTTTGCTAATCTCATGTTACTGCGTGTTAAGTAAAAGTTTGGTGAGAGACGATTTGCGCTTTTCAGTCTGTTACAGCGTGACGAATGTGCTATCTCCATTACGAACGCTACTTTTACCGAAGGTGTGCTCCCGTCTCATACTTTATTCTGAGCATGCGCGGGTTTCAAAGCATACGCACAGGGCCGGATTTGCTCTCCCTGCCGCCCCAAAGCCAGGTTCCGCGATGCACCCCCATCCCCGCCAACCTAACCACCCCCCCACCCCCTAAATCAATGGAGAATGGCAACCGTATGGCAGGGGTAGGACAGTTAGTTCAAATATTTTTTGTTTCTATTTTTTTTTTTTACTTTTTTATCACGTTTTTATTTTTATTTATTTGTAGCTTGTCGTTTACTTTTTTTTTTTTGTATAATTTTCTTATTATTTTTTATATTTTTCTTATTCTTTACTTTTTTCTTTTATTACTGTAATTATTATTATTATTTTTATTAATTATTTTTCACTTAACTTTTTTGCTATCATACGGGAGAAAACAATTCCCTGTGTGATAGTAATTGGAGGTGACAGGTTCTCTTTATTGACCCTGTCACCTCGAAAAACAGGAGTCCTAGCACTGTGTTAGAACTCCTGTCACAGCTGAGATAGGAAGAGCACAGCTCACCCCTCTCACTGTGTACATTGGCGGCAGGGACAGGAGACTGACTCTGCGGCTGGGGGGGAGACGGAGTCCCGAAGACAGAGCGTATGTGGGTGGGGGTGAGGACGGACGGTGTATTATCGGCAGCACACATATAGCCGCAATCACTTAACGAGCAGCTTATCGCCCTTAACTCTATATTTCGGCCGCCGAGGGACTCCGTGCCGCTGCCGCCCCGAGGCCTGGCCTCTGTGGCCTTGTGGGAAATCTGGGCTTGCATACACACCAACGTGTTTCTCTAAACCAGCCCGACGAGAAACACAAGGAAATTGAGACTCCCGACGAGGAAAAAGACAACTTTTTTTTTTCGGCGAGTTCCACGACAGTTTTCTCGATGAAAAACATACACACGACCGTTTTCCTCTGCAAAAAAGCTCTGCCAACATTTTTCTTGATGGATTTTGTCGAGGAAAACGGTCGTGTGTACGAGGCCTGAATCTAGGCTTACCTGTAGGTGCAAGCTGTGTGGTTGGGTTTACAACCATTTTAACATCAATGCGGCTACTTTAGATATTGCAAACGAGCCGTCTCACAGTCAAACCCTGGCCGAGATTTGCCTCTAAAACATTTCTGGTTCTGGCCGCGGTGCCAACAAAAAAAAAAGTGTATTCGATGGCAGATTTTTCTTTGCGCACCTGCAACCGGAGGAAATGCGGTGACAGATTTGGGTACGGATAGTGAGAAATAATTGATAGCGGCATGTTATAACAGAGAATGGAAAGGATTTCCTTAGAGAGACAACACACGCAATGTAGTAATTAATCTGATAAATGACCACCAGTGAAAGTTTATTTAGGAGGAAGAAGGTTTTGTGGGAAGTCGGTTTTGTATTATGGCCACTCTAACAAATGATCAGATATTAAAACTTCCATTTAATCTGTACATACAGGAAACTTGCTGGGCTCACTTTTAACCTTCACTTTACGTAATTACCCCCGTTCATTGTTTTATATTAAAGTAGATTCAAATCTAATCCAAAATAGCATATAACCTTTCAAGTAGAACTCGCCCCCCCCCCCTTTCCATTAAAAAACATGTATTTGCTGCAGCACTTCATTAGAAAAGCATCTCTGCATAACGTTTTCTCTTAATTCTACAAATATCTGTTGATCCTGCCAGTGAAGTCCACCTAAGGCAGCTTACTGTGATGCAGTGGCAACAATGCTGCACTGCTCCTGAATCCAGAGCAGAGTTGCCACTCTCCTGATTGCAGGGCTGCTGTTAGAAACCACAGGGGGCCCCGTACAGCCTACCTGGCAGGGCCCCCCCCCAATATATCAAAACAATATTTTCACAAAAAATATACTAAAATCATTATTAGCAGCCACAAACATAAGAGGGGGACGTACTAAACTGCATATTGGGATGATTGGATTATTGGCTGCAATACTGAGAACTCTCACTAGATGTCAGTGCACTTTATACACATATATATGGTAATGATTCTGTTGTTTCTCAAAATATGTTATTCTTTCCTGTAGTGCTTGATACAATTTTGGGAACCCGTGTGAATTAATCCTTTTTTAATTGTTTTCTTCCATTTTTTTATTTAAATGTGTTATTTTTTTTTAAATGTATACAATTAACCACTTAAGCCCCGGACCATTTTTTTAACGAAAGGACCAGGCCCCTTTTTCCGATTCGGCACTGCGTCGCTTTAACTGACAATTGCGCAGCAGTGCGACGTGGCTCCCAAACAAAATTTACGGTCTTTTTTCCCCACAAATACAGCTTTATTTTGGTGGTATTTGACCACCTCTGCGGTTTTTATTTATTGCGCTATAAACAAAAATAGAGCGACAATTTTGAAAAAAAAGCAATATTTTTTACTTTTTCCTATACTAAATATCCCCCAAAAATATATAAAAAAAATATTTTTCCTTAGTTTAGGCCGATACGTATTCTTCTAAATAATTTTGGTAAAAAAACATTGCAGTAATCGTTTATTGATTGGTTTGCGTAAAATAACGTTTAGAAAATAAGAGATAGTTTTATGACATTTTTATTAATAATTTTTTTACTAGTAATTGTGGCGATTAGCGATTTTTATCGTGACTGCGACATTATGGCGGACACATCGGACACTTTTGACACTATTTTGGGACCATTGTCATTTTTACAGGGAGCAGTGCTATAAAAATGTGAAACTGTGAAAATGACACTGGCAGTGAAGGGGTTAACCTGTAGGGGGCGCTGAAGGGGTTAAGTGTTTCCTAGGGAGTGATTACTACTGTGTGGGGGCGTGGCTTGGTGTGTGACATCACTGATCATTATTCCTTATGACAGGCTCACTAGGAAGCACGGGGAGAGGTATGTTTACACTGACCTCTCCCCGTTCTTCAGCTCTGTGATCCGATGTCGGGACACCGGCGACGATCAGGTCCATGGGTCCAACAGGCACGTTCACGGAGCTCAGGACCAGTTAGCGAGTGCGCTACCGCCGGCGCACGCGACCCATGACTGGGCTCTTAAAGGCAACGTACCTGTATGTGCTTGTGCCCAGCCGTGCCATTCTGCCGATGTATATAAGCATGAAGGGGTCCTTCAGGGAAGGGATCTGAAGTAAGCAGAACATGGAGGTTGATCGGTGCTGGGGAAACAATTGCAGGAAAGATGCCCTGCATCTGTGTCTCTCCCTGCAGCAGCTGAAAGCCGGCGGGAGGGAGAGAAACTGGCTTTTAGGTGCTGTAGAGAGCCGCACAGGGCATCTTTCTGTAACTGGCCCTCTGTCCGACCACACCGACTCCTCCTGCTGTTGGGCCCTCCTGTGTGCCCGGGCCCCCTACAGGAGGACTGGTGGTCCCCCTTATTAGCGGCCCTGCCTACTTGCACTACAGTGGGAGGAGAAGATGTTGTAGGGGTGTGGCTATGAGCATTGTCACTGCTGATTCACAAGCCTGTAGCTTGTCTGTCAGTAGCCACACCTAGTCCCGCCCACTGCTTTCAGGAAGTCCTCCCACTGTGAGCTGCAGTACCTGGGAGGGGGACATGTGGGACCCAATTATAGGAAGATTTGGCTTCTATACTAGAGAAAGTAAAGGACGTCTTCTCTTCGCTTTATGAGGTCTGTGCATCACATAGTAAGTGGATTTGGCGCTTGTTTAGACTGTTAACCAATTCAAGACTAAGCCTAGTTGGGAGCATGAAATTGTCCAAAATGTCTTGGTATGCTAACACTTTAAGAGTTCCCCTCATTGGAACTAAGGGGCCAAGCCCAACCCCTTAAAAACAACCCCATCCATAATCCCCTGTCCACTAAAAGTGCCTGCTCTAATTCATCCCGAAGGTGTTCATCAGGGTTGAGGTCAGGACTCTGGACTCTCTTGGACAATTTCATGTTCTCAACTTTTCGGGACGGTCCCTTCCTGTTCTAACATGACTGAACACCAGTACACAAAGAAAGGTCCATGTAACGGTCACCACCGTTTACGATCTTCCATCAACCCAAGACAGCTTATCCAACAGTCCGACAGTCCGAAAATCTATGTAGACACGACCCATTCCATTTCCCAGAATCACGAGACTCACACAGCTCTGTGTTCTGGTTTCAAAATGTGTGAATGACCACTTTTATTGGTACCTTAGCATTCTTATATACAGTACAAACATGGTACATTTAATCAAAGGAACATAGACACACTCCACCCACACATCAGAGAATGAGGCTTCAATCACATTCTTTTAGATAATGACATTCCGAGGAGTTAATTATCCCCCAGACGTCCTGACTCTGCCAATAAGTGATTGGCCTGCAGAATACACATTCCTATGTCAGACGGTCTGTCTCCAACAATAAGCTATTCACACCTGATCATCAATAGGCTTTAAACAGTGTTATTAGCATATACAATGAAAGGTCTGTAGAGCAGACTCAATTAACACCTAAACAGCCTAGGTTAAGCATTGAAGGAGTCATTATTGACCGGTTGTGGGTCAGCGTTAACCAAACTGTAATATTCCAAGATATCCTGCAATACATGACTTATCAGTAATGTCCCATCTTATGTAATCCGAGATATAATTTCTCAGTCACCCTATGCCCCTATCGGACATAGGGTGACCCTAGACATAAGAGTCATTGGTGACGCCGGCACAGGAGCACCCCCCATCCCTCAAAAGTCTCTGGGTGTCACAGGCCATTCTGTTACAGTCCATAAAGACGTGGATGAGCGATGGTGGGAGAGGAGGGAAGCCAGAAGCACTGTGCGGGGAAAGGGGCACACAGGGGGGCCCAGACGGCAGATGAAAGGGGGTGCATGTGCTCGCACCAACCCCCCTGCAGTGCAGCAGAGAGAGAAAAAAGTGGAGAAGCTGGCAGTGCTGCAGGGGGAGGTAGAAGAGGATCATTGTCTGCAATAAGAACGATCAGCCGGCCCTAGTGCTCAGCAGGTGCCCGGGCTCCCGTTTTGAACTGATGGGGCCCAGACCCAATACAAGAGGGCTGTTGTAATGACTTATCAGCGGCCCTGGCTACATGAATCATTTGCCCTTACTTAAGATGGCCAAAGCCATAAATTCTACGGGGGTTTTCAAAGTAATTTCTTCACCAAATAAAGCATGGAGACATGGAGACAGATTGATGGTGACATGGATGGATAGATGGAGACATGGAGACATGGAGGGATTGATGGTGACATGGATGGATAGATTGAGACATGGACGGATAGATGGAGATCAGGACGGATTGCTGGAGACATGGACGGATAGATGGTGACATGGACGGATTGATGGAGACTTGGACGGATAGATGGAGATCAGGACGGATTTCTGGAGACATGGGGGTAGATTCACATAGATCAGCGGATCTTTAGATCCGCGTAATCTATCTTATTTACCATCCGCCAGCGCCAGTTTTTGAGGCAAGTGCTGTATTCACAAAGCACTTCCCTCTAAAGTGGCGCCAGCGGCTCGTAAATCCCCCGGCGGAATTCAAATTCCGCGGTTAGGGGGAGTGTATTATTTAAATCAGGCGCGTCCCCACGCCGATTTAACTGCGCATGCGCCGCCAGCTAGATTTCCCAGCGTGCATTGCTCCAAATGACGTTAACGCAAATTACATATGGCCGTATTCAACGTGGGAACGACGGCCATACTTAACATATGATACGCCGCACTTACCCCTCATATAGCAGGGGTAACTATCCGCTGGAAAAAGTCAAACGCAAACGACGTAAAAAAAAAGCGACGGCCGGGCGTTCGTTTCTGAATCGGCGGTTCTCCTAATTTGCATATTCCTTGCGTATACACACGGAAGTGCCACCTAGTGGGAGATTGCAACATAAGATCAGACGGTGTAAGTCAGACTTACACCTGTCATTACACCTGTTGGATCTAAGGGAGATCTATGCGGAACCTGATTCGATGAATCAGCCGCATAGATCCGACCGTCGGATCTCAGAGATACGACGGTGTATCAGTAGATACGCCATAATATCTCTATATGAATCTACCCCATGGACGGGTAGATGGAGACATGGACGGATTGATGGTGACATGGAAGGAATGATGGTGACATGGAGGGATTGTTGAAGACATGGAGGGATTGATGAAGACATGGACGGATTGATGGTGACATGGATGGAATGATGGTGACATGGAGGGATTGTTGAAGACATGGAGGGATTGATGAAGACATGGAGGGATTGATGGTGACATGGATGGATTGATGGAGACATGGAGGGATTGATGGAGACATGGGAGAGTTTGAATATTAAAAATGTATTAAATAGTGTTTTTGGTTTGTGGTGCTCATACACAGTGAAGATCTTTTTTAATACATGATCTCTCTTTTATCCCGGGAGGAGGCGCGGGGCTTTGGACGCATCCAAGTGGCAGGTGCCAGCCTATGGGCACCTCAGGTGGTGTCGCAAATTCTGCGATTCAGCATGTCCTGTTTTGGTGGCGCAGCTGCGCTTCCTCCTTGAGTTGCCTGGCTGCTGCTAGTTACTAATTAGCTTCTGCCGGACCAAAATTTCTCTCCCCCAGGATCCTCGTTTCGCTGGGTGAGAGTGCCAGTTGGGCCCGCGATAAAATTAGAAAACAAAATTAACAAAAAAAAAAAAAAAGAGAGGAAACAAGTCAACTGGAGCCAGAGACGGCGTTCCAAGACTGCGGCGGAGGTGGATCAGTTTTTGGAGGTTTATGTCGTCTGTTCTTTTACTGAACGCCACATTTCGGTGCTAGAGGGTGCTGCTGCCTCACCTCTTACAACAAAAAAGGGAAATGAAAACTTCCAGCCGCTACAAAGTATCAAATGCTGCAACCATCTGGGCTGGGAACCACGACAGGCTGAGATTCTAGAAAGGATTTTTTTTTTCTCTCTCTGATATAAAAATATTTATTGGCAGAAGCAATCTGGAACGGGGGGGGGGGGGGGGGAAAATCTTTTATATAAAAGTATTAAGGCGAATTTAATCCAAAGGCAAAAAAAAGCGACACAGGAAAAAAAAAAGGCGCTAATGCCTCGGTACGGATGGTGACATATTTCTAGTAATGTTTATAGGAGACGAAGGCTGCGAGCGCGGAATTGTACTTTTGGGACTCGTGTATGTAGGAATTACACGCGGCTCTTCTAAAAGGGGAGAGAGGAGAAAAAATGACTTCAAGAGAGTCAACGGTGAAGTAAGGAGCTGGAAAAGTTTCGGCTGGGTTTTTAATGGTCATTATTCGGGTCATGCCCCCCCCCCCCCCTCCACGGCAAATGTCCACCAAGTTTCAGATTATCATATTCATATAATCATCATTTATTTATTTATATATTTACAGTATATAGTCATAATCATATTTATATTTATTTATATATGTATAAAGTCATATTCATACAGTCATATTTATATAGTCATATTTTTATTTATTTTTATTATATTTAAATATTTAGATTCATATAGTTCATATTTATATACACTGTAGTCATATTTTTATTTATTTATATTATATTTATATATTTCATATTCATATAGTCATATTTTTATTTATTTATTTATATTGTTCATATTCATATGGTCATATTTATATAGTAATATTTTTATTTATATTATATTTATATATTTCATATTTATGGTCGTGGCCCTCTGACCGAGAGTGATGTGGATCACATAAACACGCGACAAGACTTACAACATAAATAGACCTGAAGTGTGCCTTGGTGGTCTGGTCAGTATGCCAAGAAAAGGGGGCATACCCAAAGTAAGTAATGGGTAGTTAATTGAAGAAGGATATGCTGAGAAGTGCCCTGAAAAAGGGAAGGGCGGGAGGGTGTCGAATGCGATTGAATGCGCAGACTCACGGACATGAGGTGAGCTGGGAAGAGTCGGCCCAGTGACGTGTAGTACTGCACACTGAACCGACAAAGAGCATGTGTGAGTGGGCTGCTTAAATACCCTCCGGGCTCCTCCCATAAACTCAGGCCACCATACTGGCCTTCTTATTTTTATAGTCATATTCATATAGTCATATAGTAATTTTTTTTAAAATATATAATATTTATATATATTTAGAGTTGTGTTTTTCATATTCATATAGCCTGCCACCTGATGCGGATTGTCACTTGCCACATCGCCTGTCATCAGATGCAACTTGTCACTTGCCAGTGGCCATCTCTCTGCTCGCCCACCCACTCAGCAGTCTGCCAGTCTGCTCCCTCACCCACCGAGTCACCCGCCAGCTTGCTCCCTGACCCACCCGCCAGCCTGCTCACTCACTTACCCGTCCGCCAGCCTGCTCACACACCCATCCGCCAGCCCTGCTCACTCATCCACCCGCCAGCCTGCTCACTCACCCGTCCGCCAGCCTTCTCACTCACCCGTCCGCCAGCCTGCTCACTCACCCACCCGCCAGCCTGCTCACTCACCCATCCGCCAGCCTGCTCACTCACCCGTTCGCCAGCCTGCTCACTCATCCGCCCGCCAGCCTGCTCATTCACCCATCCGCCAGCCTGCTCACTCACCCATCCGCCAGCCTGCTCACTTACCCGTTCGCCAGCCTGCTCACTCACCCGCCCGCCAGCCTGCTCACTCACTCACCCACCCACCCGCCAGCCTGCTCACTCACCCGCCTGCCTGCCAGCCTGCTCACTCACCCGTCTGCCCGCCAGCCTGCTCACTCACCCGTCTGCCCGCCAGCCTGCTCACTCACCCATCTGTCAGCCTGGTCACTTACCCATCCGCCAGCCTGCTCACTCACTCACCTGCCAGCCTGCTCACTCACTCACCTGCCAGCCTGCTCACTCACTCACCTGCCAGCCTGCTCACTCACCCGTCCGCCAGCCTGCTCACTCACCCGTCCGCCAGCCTGCTCACTCACCCGCCGGCCAGCCTGCTTACTCACCCGCCGGGCAGCCAAGTCATCCGCCAGCCTTCTCCCTGACCCACCCACCAGCCTGCTCACTCACCCACCCACCAGACTGCTCATTCACCTGCCCGCCAGCCTGCTTCACCCGCCGGCCTGCTAAAAATTCAACACCCAAAAAGCTGCATGAGCTGCTTTGGCACATTTGTCACCTGGAGGGCAGCTCATTGAAATGAAAGGGCTACCTGAATATAGTGCTAAAATTAACACAAAAAAAACCCAAAATAAAACGTTATAAAACACAACTTCACAGAATTTTTTTTTACTTTCCTCTATAAAACATATCCCATAAAAATCGAATGTCTTTATAAATTTAGGCCAATATGTATTCTGCTGCATGTCTTTGGTAAAAAAAAAATATCCCAATAAACGTATATTGATTGGTTTTAGACTGTAATTTTATTTTTATTTTGTTTATGCTACTAATGTCGATGATCAGCGAATTATAGTTGGACTGTGATAGTGCGGCGAACAATCTGACACTAACTGATGCTGGAAGGGGGAGCTGAGTAACTTACACTGACATCTCCAGTGACATTAATGCAGTGATCATTGATAATACTATACACTGTCACTGTACTAATGACACTGGCTGGGAAGAGGTTAACATTTAGGGGTTAACATTTAGGGGCGATCAAAGCGTCAAAGCAGAATCCCCACCCTCAAAAAATTTAAAGTCAGCAGTTACACATACTGTATTATAAGGACACATCCTTGTCCTGGAGTCCAGCTATGTTGGCACCCCAGCCAATGTTTCCATCAGCTGTCGGGTGCTGCCGTCGCCATTGCCAATAAGGGAACCCGGCAGTGAGATTTTGCTGCTTCACAGCCGGTTCCCTACTTGCACACGTGCGAAGCACGCTGTGCTTTCTGAATAGCCTGGCGGTGGGGGGAGGAGGAGGGGGGCCGAATTTATAACGGACTCCCCCACGGCGGCGTTCGCCGCAAGTGGAGAGGGGTACCTGTCAAAAACGGGTATTCACTCCCCCTTTCCTGAAATGTGCCAAATGTGGCACCGGACTGGGGGTGGGGAATCAGAGAAGTGGAAGTTCCACTTTTGGTGGCATTGCTGGGCATCACTTGTCTGTAGTGTTCCATAATGTTGCCAGTCAGTGCCCATTTGTGGGCACTGACTGGCATGTATTGGGCACATGTTTTTATATGTGGATGGCCATGGGGTACATACCTGGCCATCCACATTTTGGTTGCTTCCCTGGTGGTCCTGGCGGCTTCCCTGGTGGTCCGGGCCAGTTATCCGCGAGGGGGGGGGCTGTGCTGATAAACAATCAGCGCAGACCCCCCTTGTCAGGAGAGCCGCCGATCGGCTTTCCTCTACTCGCGTCTGTCAGACATCCCCCTCCCGCCGCGTTCCAATGTTCTTACAGGGCCTCCCATCCCACCGGGAGACCCGTTCTGCGATCCGCCACTTCCAGCGGCTAGAGACAGACTGACACAAAGCCGGAAACGGCTTCCTTCCAGTCTCCTGTATGCAAATACGGAAGTGACGTCACTACGACACTTCCGGGTCACTCGGCTTCCAATGGCGCCGGTTTTAAAAAAAATACAGTATTCAGAATCGCCGTTTTTGGCGATCTGAATACTTTGAAGGGCAAAGGAGTGATTTGTGGTCTTTTAGACCCCCTGATTCCTCCATTAAGAGTACCTGTCACCACTTATTACTGTCACAAGGGATGTTTTACTTTTCTTGTGACAGCAATAAAAGTGATCAAAACATTATTATTTTTTTTAAACACAATGTAAAAAATATATATAAATAAAATAAGATTTTTTTTTTAAAGTGCCCCTGTAGGCGCTATAACTTTTGTTCAAACCAATCAATAGACGCTTATTGCGCAAATCTTCCGGGGGCTGAAGTGGTTAATGAATGAGATGGGACAGCAGCCATCCATATTTATTTTTTTTTTTTTAATTAAAAACCGTCAATAAATACTTTTGTGATTTGATCTGTATGGTCCCAAGTAGGGTTGTCCCGATACCGATACCAGTATCGGTATCGGGACCGATACCGAGTATTTGCGGGAGTACTTGTACTCCCGCAAATACCCCCGATACCTAAATAGAATACTTCCCCCCCCCCGCCGCTGCCGCCGCATCGAAAGCCGCTGCATGGGTTAAACGGCGTGCGGGAACATCACAGCTTTCATTTGAATAGCTGTAGTGTTCCCGCGCGTATAGACACTCCCCCTTGCTCAGGATTGGATGGGTGATTGTGATCTGTCCAATCCCGAGCAAGGGGGAGTGTCTATACGCGCGGGCAAACAGCTATTCAAATGAATGCTGTGATTTTCTCCATGCAGCAGCGGCGGCGGCTTTCGGGGGCAAAGGTATGGGGGAAATGGCTGGAGGGACATGGCTGGAGGGACATGGCTGAAGGGACATGGCTGAAGGGACATGGCTGCATATGTGAGGGACATAGCTAGAGGGACATGGCTGGAGGGACATGGCTGGAGGGACATGGCTGAAGGGACATGGCTGCATATGTGAGGGACATGGCTGGAGGGACATGGCTAGAGGGACATGGCTGGAGGGACATGGCTGGAGGGACATGGCTGAAGGGACATGGCTGGAGGGACATGGCTGGAGGGACATGGCTAGAGGGACATGGTTGGAGGGACATGGCTGCATATGTGGGGGACATGGCTTGAGGGACATGGCTGGAGGGACATGGCTGCATATGTGGGGGACATGGCTGGAGGGACATGGCTGCATATGTGCGGGACATGGCTGGGGGGACATGGCTGCATATGTGGGGGACATGGCTGGGGGGAAATGGCTGCATATGTGGGGGACATGGCTGGAGGGACATGGCTGCATATGTGCGGGACATGGCTGGGGGGACATGGCTGCATATGTGGGGGACATGGCTGGGGGGAAATGGCTGCATATGTGAGGGACATGGCTGGAGGGACATGGCTGAAGGGACATGGCTGGAGGTACATGGCTGCATATGTGGGGGACATGGCTGGAGGGACATGGCTGCATATGTGGGGGACATGGCTGCATATGTGGGGGACATGTCTGCATTTGGGGACACATTTAAAAAAAGCATTGGTATTCGGTATCGGCGACTACTTGAAAAAAAGTATCGGTACTTGTACTCGGTCCTAAAAAGATGGTATCGGGACAACCCTAGTCCCAAGTGCTGAAAACTGAAGTCCCATTCACTTATCCCATATATAATGAGCAGGAGACCTCTTCATTCTTCAAAGACCAAAAAAAGACAAAAAAAAGAAACACCCCCACAATACTCAGAGGATACTCACAATAAATGCTTCAGCAAGCTGTGTTGTCTTGTATTAATAGCTCTTCTAAGGGTCTGCTGGCTGTTTTTTACACTTGGCTGACATATGGGAGAGTGGAGGGAGGTGTTGTATATCACACATGTAACTCTGGTGCAATATGGCGTGTTGGAGATATAATAGTCTGCATTTGTTGCTTTAGTATCTGAAGTGTCCTTCCCCGCAAGACTGCAAAAAGATCAAAGGCAAAGCGTGAAAAGACCGAATACAAGCAACACCACCAGCAAAATATTTGTGGGCCCCGGATATCAAAGTAACAGAAGGGCAGTGACCAGACTGGGGGACTCGGGTCCCACTTCATGTCAGGGACAGAAGGCGCTTACATGCTTATAACATACAGGGGGGGGGGGGGGGGGGGGAGTTGGTGTTTTCATCTATTTTTTTTTTTTTTTAATAGCACGGTAGCATGGAAAATTCTTTTATATTTATATATTTATGTACATTGATAAAAGGAATGAAGAACTCCAGAAAAAAGTACAATTAAAAAAAAATGAGGTGCTACTAACAAAAGGTAGAAGTTAGAATAATTTTTAAAGTATATACACCAAGGCCCATGTTGACACAGAGAGTTGGGCGCACATTACGCTGCCGTAATGCAAACGCCGTACGCCACGCCGTCGCAGCGCGGAGAGGCTTGCACTGTATTCAGCAAGCTATTGCTCCCAACGATGCGCAGGACGGCGTAGGTGGAAGTGGGCGTGACCCCATGCAAACGATTGTCCGAGCATGGTGCAGTGTTTTCCGCCTGGCGTATCACGAACTGCGCATGCGCCGTGACATTGTCGTGACGTGGACGCATTAAACTACACACTTAGGCTGCATTCACACCTGAGTGTTTTGTCGCCTGAAGCGCAACGCTCAAAAACGCTAGAGGGGAAAAAATACATTATTCTCTATGGAGATGGTTCACATCTCCACTCCAAAGCGCTTGACGCCTGAAGCTCAAACAAGTCCCGGACCCTTTTTTGTCGCGGCTTGGGCATTTTCCATTGGTGACCATAGACCTGTACAAAATCGCAGAAAAAAACGCTGCGTTTTGTTGCGGCAAATCGCGGTAAAAAACCCCGCAAATCGCTACGCTCAGGTGTGAATGCAGCCTTATGCACACGCTCACAACTACGCGGCACAACTGCCTAAGCTACGCCGGATCACCAGGTACGACATGAACGTAACGTACGCCCAATACGCCGGCCTGTGTTCTCTGGGACAGACATTTGCATGTGTGTTGCCGGGTTGCGCCTTATCTATGGGGAATAACTTTACGCCGGACGTACAATTTACGCACACCTCGCGCGGCATGCGTCGGGCGCGCGTACGTTCGTGATTCGCCGTATTTCCCTCATTTGCATGTTTGAATGCCTAATCAATGTGAGCAGCAACATGCGCCCAGACGAAAAGTACACCCACGCTACCCCGGGGGAAGTAAGATATGTCGGCGTAGGGTGGCCAGTTTTTAGGCGTATATTGGTTTGTGACTCAGGCGCACACATACGCCGGCGCACATTTGCACTTACATTAACGTAACTTGCTTTACGCCGGCGCAAGTGCTTTCTGAATCTGGGCCTATATTGTCAAAAGTATTGGGACATTTTTGTCAATAGGCGCACAGAACGCAACTCAGGAGCGAGCCCCCATGAGTGCCCCCATAGTAAGCGACTTGCAATGCTTGGCATTTGGGGGAGGAGTGCCAACAGGGGACCCAAGAAGGGGAGGATCAGGGCTACTCTATGCACCGAGCAGGTAAGTATGGGATATATATTTATACATATATATATATATATATATATGTGTGTGTGTGTGTTTAAAGGCTGGCCGAAGGCCTGTGTTTGTGGGAGGAGTCTGCTGAGTACATAAGCCTCCTCCCCTGTTGGGTCCTGTGTTGGTGCCATTTCAGGTTTAGTAGAGCAGCAGCCGCCTCGTGGCTCACGCCGGGCATCATTGGAGTGGGTGCAGCCCGCCATCCAGCCATCCATCTTTTCCTATGGGCATGCCGGTTTCGAAGGAGGGAGGGGGCGCCCGCTCATCCAGCTATCCACCCAGTTCCGGCCCAAGACATTTTGCTGCCTGGGATCAAGAATAAAATGCTGCCCCCCCCCCCCCCAAAAAAAAAAAATCACGCCAACCAAAAGGCCCCTACATTCATTATTTTATATGATAACTAAAGGGGACCCGTCATTGCTCTATACATGTATAAAGCAAAGTCCCTCACAGGCAGCGGTGCCACTCACTCGCTAACTGATCCTCCCCCTAATGTCCACTCAGGCAGCCCGGCACCACGCTCCTCACAGCCCGCGGAACGGGCTGGCGGACGTCAGTATGCAGTATGCCGCCTCCCTAAAACTGCCGCCTGGTATCCATGGTACCACCCGGTCCCATCATAGGGCCGGCCCTGTATCCACCTTACTGGCAACTCATGCAGGCAGCAGAGAGGGGGCAGCCCGCCGTCTACGTGTTTCCTCCAGTGTTAATCCGGCAAAAGGGGGGGCTGCACCGCCAGCTTCTCCCTGTGCGAACACCAGGCGTCATGGGGGGGAGCATGAGCCCGCCATCTACCACACGCATACACACACACACACACACACACACACACTATATTGCCAAAAGTATTGGGACACCTGCCTTTACACACTCATGAACTTTAATGGCATCCCAATCTTAAAGTGGATGTAAAGCCACCCTCATCCTTTCTAAACTACTGCCATAGTGCTGATCTATAAGGGTATAGATGCCTCCTGCATGTATCCTTACCTGTCACATGTCTCCCTTCTGTCTGTTATAAGAACTGAAAAACTGCAGATTCTGTGGGTGGATCTGTTATCTGGAGCTCGGTGGGTGGAGTCCTGATGTCAGTAGACTCCCTGCCCACCTCTACACTCCCCTTACACTGAATTCTGCTATGATCACTAACATCCAGTCAAAATCCAGAAAAATAACCACATGACTTCAGAAAATAAATAATGCCTGTCTCCAGGCCAGTGCATGAGATATGTAAACAACGTGTCACTCACAGCAAGGGGGCGGAACGGACTAAGGTTTTTCTCTGCAAATCCGTTTTATTTCACTGAACAATAAAAGAGGATTGCCCAGAGCTGGATTAACTTGGTGTGGCAAGACTGGGCACAGATGATAGGAAATCTTATACATTGTGACATCAAAAAATAAATAAAAACATTTTGGGTTTACATCCACTTTAAGCCCTGTACACACGATCGGTTTGTCTGATGAAAATAGACCGAGGGACCGTTTTCATCGGACGAACCGATCGTGTGTGGGCCCCATCTTTTTTTTTTCCCTGTGGTTAAAAAAAAATAAAACCTGTTTAAAATTTTTCCTATAGTTAAAAAAAACGATTGTCTGTGGGGAAGTCCATCGGTCAAAAATCGTTGCAAGCTCAGAATCAAGTCGACGCATGCTCGGAAGCATTGAACTTCATTTTTCTCTGCACGTCGTTGTGTTTTACGTCACTGCGTTGGACACGATCGGATTTTTAACCGATGGTGTGTAGGCAAGACTGATGAAAGTCAGCTTCATCGGATATCTGATGAAAAAATCCATCGGATTAGAGTCCATCAGATATCCGATCGTGTGTACAGGGCATAAGGCTCCATGCACACTTGCAGTGCACTTGTAGTGCAAAGTGCATTTGCCTTTAGTAAATAACCCCCTATGCTCACACTTGGTCTGAGGTTCTTCAACTTTTGGACAGTTGGCCTCACAGTCTCACCAAGCACATTTTGATGTGATGCAGAACTTATAGGGCCAGATTCAGGTAGATGGGAGCATCTTTAATCTGGAGTAACGTTTCTCATTTACGTTACTCTGGCGAAATTTTAGGAGCAAGTGCTGTTATTCATGAAGCACTTGCTCCTAAAGTTGCGGCAGCGCATCGAAAATGAGCCGGCGGAATTCAAATTGGGCGGGTACGGGGCGTGTATTATTTAAACTAAGCGCGATCCCGCGGCGAACGTACTGCGCATGCGTCGACTGTCAATGCATCCCAGTGCGCATGCTCCAAGTTCTGTCAGTGAAGGTCAATGACGTCAAATCCCCATTCATGGACGTTTTACGCAAGCGACGCAAATTTTTTTTTTTTCGACGCGATGACGACGGCTATACTTAACATAGGATACTCCACTAGGGGGCTGCTTTATCTTTACGCCGCGTATCGCTTACGGAAACGTCGGAAAGTCACTGCGTCGCGCCCGAATACGATCGTGAATTGCCGATTCCCGCTGATTAACATATTTTTTCGGCGTTAATCAGCGGGAACGCCCCCAGCGCCATTTTTAAATTAAAGTTGCGATGCGATGGCGAAATTCAATTACGCCGCTCGCATCGGAACTCCAACCCGGCGTTTTTTGTTTTCTGGTTACAGAAAACAGAAACGCCGGCTTAAAGTGACAGTTAGGCTGGAGTATCACTGATACTCCAGCCTAACTCTACCTGAATCTGGCCCATAGTTGACTCAAAGGGGTTCATTTACTAACGGTAAATAGACTTTGCACTTTGCAGTTGCTCCAGAGCTTAGTAAATGAGCAGAAGCTTTGCTGACATCTATTATTCAATCATGTGCAAAAATGCTGTTTTTTTTTTCCTGGCACGTGATTGGGTATTCTTTGCAAAGTGGAGTTTTATTTAATTTACTTAATTTACAATTGCACTTTGCAAAGTGCACAGTTTATTTGGCTTTAGTAAATCAACCCCCGATGACTGCAAGCTTCCCAGGTCCTAAAGCTACAAAGCAAGCCTTGACCATAACATTTCCACCACCGTGCTTCACACTTGGTATGAGGTTCTCCAACTTTTGGACAGATAGTCTCTCATCATGCTCATAATAATAACAACATTATGATAGGATGAATAATTTAAAGTTGACTCAATGACTACAAGCTGGCCAGGTCCTGAGCTGCAAGGCAAACCCAAACCATAACATTTCCAACAACGTGCTTCACACTTGGTATGAGGATCTTCAACCTTTGGACAGATGGCCTCACATGCTCATCAAGTACATTTTGATATGATACATAATTTACAGTTGACTAATTGACAGCAAGCTGCCCAGGCCCTGAAGCAGTAAAGCAAACCCAGACCAAAACTTTTGCACCACCATGCTTCACACTTGGCTTGAGGTTCCTTTCCTCAGATGCTGTCTTCGGCTTGACTAGCTAGCCAGCACCCCGAGACCAGCCAGGCCAGCACTGAGACCAGCCAGGCCAGCACCCTAAGACCAGCCAGCCAGCCAGCACCCTGAGGCCAGCCAGCCAGCCAGCACCCTGAGGCCAGCCACCCAGACAGCACCCTGAGACCAGCCAGGCCAGCACTGAGGCCAGCACCGAGTACCCTGAGGCAAGCCAGCCAGCACCCTGAGACCAGCCAGGCTAGCACCGAGATCAGCCAGGCCAGCCAGCACTGAGACCAGCCAGGCCAGCCAGCACTGAGACCAGCCAGACCAGCCTTGGGCACCCTGAGGCCAGCCAGCCAGCACACTGAGACCAGCCAGGCCAGCACTGAGACCAGCCAGGCCAGCACTGAGTACCCTGAGGCCAGCCAGCCAGCACCCTGAGACCAGCCAGCAAGCCAGCACCCAGAGACCAGCCAGGCCAGCACTGAGACCAGCCAGGCCAGCACCGAGTTCCCTGAGGCCAGCCAGCCAGCACCCTGAGACCAGCCAGACAGCCAGCACCGAGTACCCTGAGGCCAGCCAGTCAGCCAGCACCCTGAGACCAGCCAGCCAGCACCCTGAGACCAGCCAGGCCAGCACCTAGACCAGTCAGGCCAGTACCGAGACCAGTCAGGCCAGTACTCAGACCAGCCAGGCCAGCACCAGTATTTTCTGTGAAATATAAATGCATATGAGCGTATCAATTATTATTTTTTTGGTGGGGGAGTGGATCTTGGGTGGGAGTTACCACACTTTTTTCCCCAGGACTTGACCCCTGGTTCAGAGGGCATGTGTAGGCCTGACCGAGAAGATTTTGACAATCTGTTTTATGCCCTTGGCGGCACCCAAGCCTGCATAGGGCCTCAGCACACTTGAGTTGGGAATAGGTGAGTATAAGACTTGTAGGTCAGCAGGGGGTATAATAAAAGACACAATTACATTTTAAAGAGGCCCTGTCGCTTCGCCCTAAAGGCGACAGGGTGTCTCTTTTAAAACAGATAACTGTCATTGGCATGGTTTTGGTTCCTTGGCTTCCTAGTCTTAATACTCACCCATGGCTAATGGTAGCACGGAGCCACATAAGCTCTCCTAAAGATATGCACATATTTAGTTATAATAGGCTAATAGCACGGGCGCAGTTTTTTGGAATAATGAGCTAATATGACAGAGGACACAAATGCAAGTGAACAGGCCCCCTTCCCCTAATAGAAAACTTCCTTCAGAGGCTGGTGGTGGAGCCGAGTTCCCAGGGTATCCTGTCCGTTTCCACCAGACCGGAGTAATTCCAAATTATGCAAATGGTCTTTATTATGAAGGAAAGGAGCATGCATGGGTCGGCGTAGAACGTTCGTACATCAGGAAAGGGCAGCGACTCCTGCAAGAAATATCACCGACAGCCCCGTCACCAGAAACATTACTTGAGCAGAACAAAAAAGGACCCCCCCCCCACACCACCCCCGGTCCCCGCAGCACAATATATTAACATATTTCCACATAATTAGTTTGTTTTCCAGTTGAAATCAGAAAAAGACTCGACGTTGCGTTTCCCGCCTCGGGGACGCGGCGTACGGGTAGGATCCTTTTTTTTTTGCGCGCGTCGCTTCATATGCTGAATAATTAGCAGGAATTAATCTCTTGAAATTACAGTTCTTAGAATATTATGGATCTCATGAATAGTGTATGGGACAATCAGGGAAATTAAACCGGTGACAGAAAAACGTAGACAAACCTCGTCGTTCCGAAGACTTCTGGCAGTCTACGTTTTTAATCAGGGAAACCGGGAGGCTGGAGGGCTGAATGTGAATTGGTGGTCCAATCCGTTCGGAGCTGGGGGGGGGGGGGTCTTCTATAAAATATGCTTGATTAATATCCAAGTCAACCTCAGTATAAGAGGAGCGCGGGATGAGGAACAAACATCTCGGATCACAAGCGCCGCCGATTATTGGAACTGAAATCCTCGGCTCAAAAAGGCCGGAATGGTAACTGACAAGTGTAATGTGTCTGTGAGCGATGCCCAGTACGTATAGAAATACTAAAATAAGGGGTTTGGCCTCTGCAAATTTTGCCAAATAAAACACATAAAAAAAATTAACCATTAAAAAAAAACATAAAATAAAAATAGAATAAAAAAATATATAAATAATAATAATAATAAAAAAATATATATATTATATAATTTAGGTTTTGGCTTTGGCAAATGTTGCCAAATAGAACACATAAACACAATCCCACTAAATAAAAATAGAATAAAAAATAAATATAAATAGAATAAAAAATAAATATAAATAATAAAAAAACTATTATAAATATATTATTAAATTATATATTATATCATTCAGGTTTAGGCCTCTGCAAAATTTGCCGATTAGAACACATAAAAAAAAAAAATATTATTAATATCCAAGTCAACCTCAGTATAAGAGGAGCACGGGATGAAGAACAAACATCTCGGATCACAAACGCCGCCGATTATTGTAACTATGTATGTATATATATTTTTAAATATATTATTAAATTATATCATTTAGGTTTTGGCATCTGCAAATTTTGTCAATTAGAACACACATAATTTTTTTTTTTTTTTTTTAAATGAACCATTGGAAGAAAGTCTAAGAAAATAAAATAATTATATTAAATATAAATAAAAAAAAGTATGATAAATATATTATTAAATTATATATTATAGAATATATATATTATTATATAACTTAGGTTTTTGGACAAGAAAATAAAAATAGAATAAAAACTAAATTATATATATATATATGTTATATATATATATATATATATATATATATAAAACTATTATAAATATATTATTTAATTATATATTATATCATTTAGGGTTTGGCCTCTGCCAACTTTGCCATTTAGAAAATATAAAAAAAATAACCATTGAAAAATAAAATAAAAAATATATAAATTAAATAAAACTATTATAAATATGTTTTTAAATTATATATTATATCATTTAGGTTTTGACAATTAGAACACATAAAAAAATTAACAATTGGAAGAAAGTCTAAGAAAATAAAAATGTAATAAATAAATATAGATAAAAAAAATGATAAATATATTATTAAATTATATATTATTATATAACTTAGGTTTTTGTTCAAGAAAATAAAAATAAAATAAAAACTAAATTATATATATATAATATATATATATATATATATATATATATATATATATATATATATATATATATATATATATATATATAAAACTATATATAAATATATTATTTAATATGTTATTTATATTATTATATCATTTAGGGTTTGGCCTCTGCCAATTTTGCCATTTAGAAAACATAAAAAAAATAACCATTGAAAAATAAAATAAAAAATATATAAATGAAATACAACTATTATAAATATGTTATTAAATTATATATTATATTATTTAGGTTTTGACAATTAGAACACATAAAAAAAATTAACCATTGGAAGAAAGTCTAAGAAAATAAAAATGTAATAAAAAAAAATGATAAATATATTATTAAATTATATATTATTATATAACTTAGGTTTTGAACTCGGCAAATGTTGCCAATTAGAACACACACAAAAAATTGAACCATTGGAAAAAAAATATGATAAATATATCATTAAATCATATATTAGTATATAATGAATGTTTTGGCCTCTGCACATTTTACCAATTAGAACATATAAAAAAATGGAGGAGGAGGGAGGGGAAGGGAGGACCTTGAGCTGCCAGGATGACACCCCGCAATGGGTGGCACCCGTCAGCATGGCCACCTCTACTGCACATGCGCTATTGTCTGCTCCTGATCGGCACTTTTTTTCTTTTGACAAACGAAAAGTTTTGGCAGTAGAAATTTTGGGGCATCCCTAATTTTTTTCTTTATTAACTATATTTCCAATAATATTTATTATTATAATACAGGATTTAAATAGCGGGAACAGTTTGCGCAGGGCTTTACAACATGAGGGCAGACAGTACAGTTACAGGACAGTACAGTTACAATATAATTCAATACAGGGGGAATCAGAGGTCTTAAATTAAAAACATGCTTAGCTTAAATGAATAACCGTGAATACAATTTTATTGCTCAATTATTAGAAATCCTTCATTCTCTTGTCTCCTCTTACAAATATTAACCTAAAAATATTCTCCTAATCTTAAAAAAAATATTCTGCATTTGATTTCTGATATTTATAGTTTTTTTCTTTCAAACATATAAATTGTATCATCTTCTATACTGTATTTATACGTATCACTTATTTAAAGACAATTAAAATATTATCATTTCCATAATAAAATTCCTTTCTAAGACTGTAAAAAAAAATACCTTCCAGTTGCCAGAACATTTCAGTTCAAATTGCTGTCTCTTCCTCAGCTAATGTATGAATAATTTTATTCAGTAACCTTGTTAAAGCAGAGCTGGCTTGTGCATCCCTCATGAAAAATGGCCGTTAGAGTTGGCTAAAACTTCAGTTTTAAAAAGGAGTAAATGGACGGGGTCCAGTGCATTGGCATGGCACCAGTCTCTAAAATATAAAAAGAAAAATGCAGATGGGGAAGTCACAGCCAGCTGGTATCAGAGGCGGCCAGGGAACGTGTCAAAATATTGGTGACTTTTTATATTTGTTCAGCAACAGCGAAAGGACCTGAGAAGCTCTTCTGCCGAATGTTTCAAGAGCTTCTTTTTTTTTTATAGGATTTAGGATACAGTCTCACAGTCATTACAAGATTTTTAAAAAATGTTCTTTATTTTTTTTAATAGGATTTATTATTATTATTATTATTATTATTATACAGGATTTATATAGCGCTAATTTAGGATACCGTCTCAGTCACTACAGGATTTTTTTTTTTTATAGGATTTAGGATACAGTCTCACAGTCATTACATGATTTTTAATTTGTTTTCTTTATTTTTTTAATAGGATTTATTATTATTATTATTATACAGGATTTATATAGCGCTAATTTAGGATACAGTCTCAGTCATTACAGGATTTAAAAATTTTAATTAATTATTATTTTTTTATAGGATTTAGGATACAGTCTGACAGTCATTACATGATTTAATTTTTTTTTTAAATTAATACGATTTTTTATTATTATTATACAGGATTTATATAGCGTTTATTTAGGATACAGTCTCACAGTCATTACAGAATTTTACATTTTTTTTAATAGGATTTATTATTATTATTATTTTTATACAGGATTTATATAGCATTTATTTAGGATACAGTCTCAGTCATTACAGGATTTTTTTTTTATATATAGAATTTAGGATACAGTCTCACAGTCATTACAGGATTTTTTATTTTTTTATTAGGATTTATTATTATTATTATACAGGATTTATATAGTGTTTATTTAGGATACAGTATCACAGTCATTACAGGATTTACTTTTTTTTTTTTTTAATAGGATTTATTATTATTATTATTATTATTATTATTATACAGGATTTATAGAGCGTTTATTTAGGATACAGTCTCAGTCATTACAGGATTTTAAATTTTAATAATTTTTTAATTTTTTTTATAGGATTTAGGATACAGTCTCACAGTCATTATAGGATTTTTAATATATTTTTCTTTATTTTTTAATTTTTTAATTGGGATTTATTATTATTATTATTATTATTATTATTATACAGGATTTATATAGTGTTTATTTAGGATACAGTATCACAGTCATTACAGGATTTAATTTTTTTTTAATAGGATTTATTATTATTATTATTATTATTATTAGTCATTACAGGATTTTTTTTTTTTTTTATAGGATTTAGGATACAGTCTCACAGTCATTACAGGATTTTCTATTTTTTTTTTTTTTTCTTATCATGAAGACAGATTCCACACTTGAGAAACATTTATTTTATGAGTAGCAGTTTAAATAAAAAATAGCCAGTTAGCATTTTTTTTTTTGCCTTTGCAATTTGGAGATCTTATAATTGGCAGCAAAGTACCTGCCGCCAGTGGCGGTGCGTCCGTAGAGGACTCTCTCTCCTGCACCCGTCAATCAACAATAGATAGATTCATGCATTGCATGGAGGACGGCGCTGACCCGAGAAAGGTAAGTGCCGGGCGGTGGGGCAAACTGGCGGCATTTGATGGGGCAAACTGGCGGCTATTGATTGGGGAAAATTTGTGGCATTTGATGGGGCAAACTGTCGGCATTTGATGGGGCAAACTGGCGGCTATTGATTGGGGAAAATTTGTGGCATTTGATGGGGCAAACTGTCGGCATTTGATGGGGCAAACTGGCGGCATTTGATGGGGCAAACTGGCGGCAATTGATGGGGCAAACTGGCGGCATTTGATATGGCAAACTGGCAGCATTTGAAGGTGCAAACTGGCGGCAATTGATGGGGCAAACTGGCGGCATTTGATGGGGCAAACTGGCGGCATTTGATGGGGCAAACTGGCGGCAATTGATGGGGCAAACTGGCGGCATTTGATATGGCAAACTGGCAGCATTTGAAGGTGCAAACTGGCGGCAATTGATGGGGCAAACTGGCGGCATTTGATGGGGCGAACTGGCGGCATTTGACGGGGCAAACTGGCGGCAATTGATGGGGAAAACTGGCAGTAATTGATTTGCAGAATGGCTGCATTTGATGGGGCAAACTGGCGGCTATTGATGGGCACAGTGGCTGCATTTGATGGGGAAAACTGGCGGCTATTGATTGGGGAAAATTGGCGGGATTTGATGGGGCAAACTGGCAGCATTTGATGGGGCGAACTGGCGGCATTTGATGGGGAAAACTGGCAGTAATTGATTTGCAGAATGGCTGCATTTGATGGGGCAAACTGGCGGCTATTGATTGGGGAAAATTGGCAGGATTTGATGGGGCAAACTGGCAGCATTTGATGGGGCAAACTGGCTGCATTTGATGGGGCAAACTGGGATCATTTGATGGGGCATACTGGCGGCGTTTGATGGGGCAAACTGGCGGCATTTGATGGGGCAAACTGGGATCATTTGATGGGGCATACTGGCGGCGTTTGATGGGGCAAACTGGTGGCTATTGATGGGCACAGTGGCTGCATTTGATAGGGAAAACTGGTGGCTATTGATGGGGCAAACTGACGGCTATTGATTGGGGAAAATTGGTGGGATTTGATGGGGCAAACTGGCAGCATTTGATAAGGCAAACTGGCTGCATTTGATGGGGCAAACTAGGATTATTTGATGGGGCATACTGGCGGCATTTGATGGGGCATACTGGCGGCATTTGATGGGGCAAACTGGTGGCATTTGATGGGGCAAACTGGCAGCATTTCATGGGCAAACTGGCTGCCTTTCACGGGGCAAACTAGGATTATTTGATGGGGCATACTGACGGCGTTTGATGGGGCAAACTGGCTGCATTTGATGGGGCAACCTGGCAGCATTTGATGGGGCAAACTGGCGGCATTTGATGGGGCAAACTGGCAGCATTTGATGGGGCATACTGCTGGCATTTGATGGGGCAAACTGGTGACATTTAATGAGTCAAACTGGCTGCATTCGATGGGGCAAACTGGCGCCAATTGATGGGGCAAACTGGCGGCAATTGATGGGGCAAATTGGCGGCAATTGATGGGCACAGTGGCTGCATTTGATGGGGAAAACTGGTGGCTATTGATGGGGCAAACTGGTGACATTTGATGAGGCAAACTGGCGGAATTTGATGGGCACACTGGCGGCAATTGATGGGCACAGTGGCTGCATTTGATGGGCACAGTGGCGGCGATTGATGGGCACAGTAGCTGCGTTTGATGGGCACAGTAAGGCTACAATTGATGTTTTTTTTTCAGTTTGTTTGTGCCCCCCCAAAAAATTTTTAACACCAGCCGCCACTGCCTGCCACCATTGTAAATGACGTGTCTGTGCCTGCCCCATGGATTACAAGAAGTCAGGACATGCTTCAAAAATTAATCTTTGGAATCTGTAAGATAATAAAGAGTTAACGCCCAAGTCCAGTCCAATTTTTTTTTTTATGTAGCCCCCTTGTTCTAAACAGGGGCTACTATGTCAAATTTGTTTTTGGTTGGGCTGGAGTTAGACTCATTGGACCAGATTCACAAAGAGTGGGCGCACATTACGCCTCCGTAGTGAAAACGCCGTACGCTATGCCAACGCAGCGCGGAGAGGCAAGCACTGCATTCAGCAAGCTATTGCTCCCAACGCTGCGTAGGCGTGGTGTAGGTTTCGAAGACGCAGGCCGGTGTAGGTGGAAATGACCCCATGCAAATGATGGTCCGAGCATGGTGCAGTGTTTTACGCCCGGCGTATTACGAACTGCGCATATGCCGTGACGTTGCCGTGACGTGGACGCATGAAACAGCACCCTTATGCGCATGCTCACAACCACGCCGGGACAAATGCCTAAGCTACGCCGGATCACCACGTATGCCGTGAACGTAACGTACATCCAATACGCCGGCCTGTGTTCCCTGGGACAGACCTTTGCATGTCTGTTGCCGGTTTGCGCCTCATCTATGGGGAATAACTTTACTCCGGACGTACAATTTACGCACACCTCGCGTAGCATGCGTCAGGCGGACGTACGTTCGTGAATCGCCGTATTTCCCTCATTTGCATATTTGAATGCCTAATCAATGGGAGCAGCAACATGCGTCCAGATGAAAAGTGCGCCCACGCTACGCCGGGATAAGTAAGCTACGTCGGCGTAGGCTGGCCAGTTTTTAGGCGTATGTTGGTTCGTGGGTCTGGCGCACAGATACGCCGGCGCAAATTTGCACTTACTGGCGCAAATTTGCACTTACATCGGTGTAAGTGCTTTGTGAATCTGGACCCATGTATAGTTTTTCACCTGTTTTTTCCATAAGCTTAAAGTGTTACTAAAGCCCCATATACCCAATTCTATACCCAAAAGGAAGGCGAGAAACCCCAGCAGAGCATGATCCAATTTGCTACAGCAGGGGAAAAAATTCCTTCCTGATCCCCCGAGAGGCAATTGGATATTCCCTGGATCAACTTTACCTATAAATGTCAGTACCAAGTTATATTATGTACATTTAGGAAAGTATCTAGACCTTTCTTAAATCTACTGAGTTGGCCAGAAGCACCTCTGGAGGGAGTTTATTCCACATTTTCACAGCTCTTACTGTGAAGAAACCTTTCCGTATTTCGAGATGAAATCTCTTTTCCTCTAGACGTAAAGAGTGCCCCCTTGTCCTCTGCGTTGAGCGTAAAGTGAATAACTCAACACAAAGTTCACTATATCGACCTCTTATATATTTGTACATGTTGATCATATCCCCCCTTATTCTCCTCTTCTCAAGAGAAAATAAATTCAGTTCCTCTAATCTTTCCTCATAGCTGAGCTCCTCCATGCCTCTTATCAGTTTAGTTGCCCTTCTCTGCACTTTCTCCAGTTCCCCGATATCCTTTTTGAGAACTGGTGCCCAAAACCGGACTGCATATTCCAGATGAGGTCTTACTAATGATTTGTACAGATGGGCAAAATGATATCTCTCTCTCTAGAGTCCATACCTCTCTTATACAAGAAAGGACTTTGCTCGCTTTGGAAACCGCAGCTTGGCATTGCATGTTATTATTGAGCTTATGATCAACTAAAACCCCCAGATCCTTCTCCACATCCTTCTCCACTACAGATCCCCCCAGATCCCCCCAACCTCATCTGCCACATAGTCGCCCCAATTAGACAGAACATTGAGGTTGGCTTGTAAATTGGAGACATTCTGTAAGGACGTTATTCCACTGCATAGCTTGGTGTCATCTGCAAAGACAGAAATGTTACTTTTGATCTCAGACTCAACACAATTTATAAAGATATTAAAAAGTAAGGGTCCCAGCACTGAACCTTGGGGTACACCACTGATAACCTCAGACCATTCAGAGTAAGAATCATTAACCACGACTCTTTGAATTCTGTCCAAGTATACCACATCCACAGCCACCCCTCTGTCCAAGTATTTGGACAATTTCATGCTCCCAACTTTGTGGGAACAGTTTGGGGATGGGCCTCTTCCTTTTCCAACATGACTGCGCACCAGTGCACAAGCACTGACCTGACCTCAACCTGATAGAACACCTTTGGGATGAATAAGAGTGGAGACTGTGAGCCAGGCCTTCTCATTCAACATCAGCGCCTGACGACACAAATGAGCTTCTGGAAGAATGGTCAAACATTCCCATAGACACACTCCTAAACCTTGTGGACGGCCTTCCCAGAAGAGTTGAAGCTGTTTTAGCTGGAAAGGGCGGGGCCAACTCAATATTCAACCCTACGGACTAAGACTGGGGTGGCATTGATGTTCATGTGTGTGTAAAAGCAGGCGTCCCAATACTTTTGGTCAAACATTCCCATAGACACTCCTAAACCTTGTGGACAGCCTTCCCAGAAGAGTTGAAGCTGTTTTAGCTGGAAAGGGCGGGGCCAACTCAATATTCATCCCTACGGACTAAGACTGGGGTGGCATTGATGTTCATGTGTGTGTAAAAGCAGGCGTCCCAATACTTTTGGTCAAACATTCCCATAGACACTCCTAAACCTTGTGGACGGCCTTCCCAGAAGAGTTGAAGCTGTTATAGCTGCAAAGGGCGGGGCCAACCCATTATGGAACCCTACGGACTAATACTGGGATGTCATTAAAGTTCATGTGTGTGTAAAGGCAGGTGTCCCAATACTTTTGACAATATAGTGTATGTATTTCCTGATGGAGTTGAGTTTTAAGCTTTACAGTGGAACCTCGGATTGCGAGTAACGCGGTTAACGAGAGTTTCGCAATACGAGCGCTGTATTTTTTTAAATCCTGACTGGGTTTGTGAGTGTTGTCTCACAAAACAAGCAGGATTCAAGCCAAAGCAGTGTGCAATGCCACGTTTGGCCTGAGGTGAGGGCGCGCCGGAGCCAAGCGGCACCGATTGAAGTCGATCGGAGCCGCTCAGAAATGCTCAGAAAGTCACGGAAATCCGTTCACGAGCCTTTCCAAGGTTTTCCAAGTTCAGCTGAGCTGTCCTCTGGCATTTCCGAGTGATTCCCAGGCTCTCCGGCGCCCCCCACCTCACCTCTGGCCACATGCAGTATTGCATGTCATTGAAGACAATGTGGAAAAAAATATTTTCGTTTCCATTGACTTCTATGGGGAAACTCGCCTTGATATGCGAGTGCTTTGGATTACAAGCATTCTCCTGGAATGGATTATACTCGTAATCCGAGGTTCCACTGTACATCTAGATTGCGTTCTTCACTGAAATGAGTTTGTTCAGCTTTTTAAGAAACTTCCCGCCAGCCGCGTTACCTTATTTTCACCTTACGCCTCCAACTTCCGAAATGTCCCCCCCCCCCTTGCAGCGCCATAACTTGCATTTGACCTTTCTGCTGCCTTAACACATCTCCGACGCTCCCTGTCCGCAGGTAACGTGTCACCAGACGCCGCTTTACCTGAGCCAGCGCCGTGTCTCCGAAGGGGCTGGTATTTATCAATAAGACTCCGCCGAGAACAAAAAAAAAAAACAATCGTTCCCCCTTTGTCATTCGTATAGAATCATCCGCTGACCTTAAGCCTCTGTCCTAGCGCAATGATCAGAAGCGATACCCGGGAAAAGTTTGATGCGCAGATATGCAAAACGGAGTTGAAATGTCAAATTTGCATACATTTCAAGTGACCCAGTGGTTTTCTAGCTGCGAGCGTTCTTTATAGGCTTCATGACAATTGCAGCATGGGGTAAGTGAGTCATTTCTCATGTCTGCGCGGCAGTCTTGTCATTGCTCGTTAGGCCGCACTTGTTGAAAGGATCAAAAAATCTGAACGTCGCTGTCTCGGATTAACGGCGCACCTAATTGGATGTGACAGCCGCAGCTTATTTATATTGGGCTACTAGATCCCGGAGCTGGTGGGGACAAAGAAAGCCTTACAGCGCTCTTAATATGCATATTTAAATAGTTCATTATGCAAATTTGCCCTCTACCTGTCAATTAAGGGAAACTATAAACATAGGCGTTTATATATGTTGTATGAGGGGCTATTTTTCTTTTGGCTATGCTTTGGTAGAAAGTCTTCAATTGTCTAATTTCTGAATATATCTCGTGAAGTGTATCAAAGGGACAAAACTTTTGCATAACGTGGGGAAGGGCTAGAACTTCTGTCAGGATTCAATTGCCACCCCCTGTGTCTCTGCTGGGGAGTAGACATGTGCATTCGTTTTTGTCTGAATTCCTCTGATTTTCGCGTTCGTTTTAATAAACAATAACGAACGTGCAGAATCCGAAATCCGAAAGATCTGACATAAAAAATGCTTTGACACAGAGAGAAAAGATTTGACACAGAGAGAAAAGATTCGACATTATAGAGAGAAAAGATTTGACATAGAGAGAAAAGATTTGACATTATAGAGAGAGAAGATTCGACACAGAGAGAAAAGATTCGACATTATAAAGAGAGAAGATTCGACACAGAGAGAAAAGATTTGACATTATAGAGACATGAAGATTTGACATTATAAAGAGGAAAGATTCGACATTATAGAGAGGAAAGATTCAACATAGAGAGAAAAGATTCAACATAGAGAGGAAAGATTCGACATTATAGAGAGAAAAGATTCAACATAAAGAGGATAGATTGGACATAGAGAGAAAAGATTCAACATAGAGAGAAAAGATTTGACACAGAGAGAAAAGATTCAACACAGAGAGAAAAGATTCGACATAAAGAGGAAAGATTCGACATAGAGAGAAAAGATGCGACATAGAGAGAAAAGATTCGACACAGAGAGAAAAGATGTGACACAGAGAAAAAAGATTCAACACAGAGAGAAAAGATTCGACACAGAGAGAAAAGATTCGACACAGAGAGAAAAGATTTGACACTATAGAGAGAAAAGATTCGACATAGAGAGAAAAGATTTGACATTATAGAGAGGGATAAGATTTGACATTATAAAGAGGAAAGATTCGACATTATAGAGAGGAAAGATTCAACATAGAGAGAAAAGATTCAACATTGAGAGGAAAGATTCGACATTATAGAGAGAAAAGATTCAACATAAAGAGGATAGATTGGACATAGAGAGAAAAGATTCGACATAGAGAGAAAAGATTTGACACAGAGAGAAAAGATTTGACACAGAGAGAAAAGATTTGACACAGAGAGAAAAGATTTGACATTATAGAGAGAAAAGAATCGACATAAAGAGGAAAGATTCGACATAGAGAGAAAAGATTCGACATAGAGAGGAAATATTTGACATAGAGAGAAAAGATTCGACATAGAGAGAAAAGATTTGACACAGAGAGAAAAGATTCGACACAGAGAGAAAAGATTCGACATGGAGAGAAAAGATTTGACATTATAGAGAGAAAATATTTGACATTATAGAGAGAAAAGATTTGACGCAGAGAGAAAAGATTTGACATTATAGAGAGAAAAGATTCAACATTATAGAGAGAAAAGATTCAACATAAAGAGGATAGATTCGACATAAAGAGGAAAGATTCGACATTATAGAGAGAAAAGATTCGACATTATAGAGAGAAAAGATTCGACATTATAGAGAGAAAAGATTCGACATTATAGAGAGAAAAAATGCAACATTATAGAGAGAAAATATTTGACACAGAGATAAAAGATTCGACACAGAGAGAAAAAATTCGACATAGAGAGAAAATATTCAACATAGAAAGAAAATATTCGACACAGAGAGAAACGATTCGACATTATAGAGAGAAAATATTCAACATAGAGAGAAAAGATTCAAGGGGGAGGCGAGGCGAGGGATCCCTTATTCTATAGTGGGTGACTCCAAATATGATCATTACTTAAAAAAAATAAAGTTTTTGAAAGTTTCAAAGTAGAATGACCTACATCTGCTGAGGTTTTGGTGACCCTAAAATGGTAGAAGCATGCCAGCTTCCTTTTCCAGGTGGAGAATAACCTGTCTCCACACAGGATGGACAAAGATGCCATGAGGGGCCCAAACCTAGATCATCTGCAGGATTCTCTGGCCGGTGCGCTCACTTCATGAAAGTCCTGTGCCAGTCTTGGTAAAAGTACCCCAACCACACAACATACTTAAAGAGGCACTGGGAATTGTATTCTCCCCCCCCCCCTTTATTTATTCTCCCTGGAGAAGAGAAGCTTAAGAGGAGATATGATTACAATTTACAAATATCTAAATGGTGATGTTATCACTTACCACGGGGGACAAAATATTCAGTCTCACGTCGCCTAAGAAGACACATGGCACTCAACAAAGCTACGTTGTAGACTAGAAGAGGTTCAATCTTAGGCTGCATAATGGGTTATTTTTACTGTTAGAGTGATAATTTCACAATTGGGGGTGTCAGCGGGAAGTGTCGATAATTTCCCAAAAATGTGGTTTAGTCTGAAATGCATCGCCCCTCCGTGTGCTCCTTGCTGCAAAGGCAACTTATAGGCGGGGCATCACATTTGTTGAGTATAGCCTCATATAAAACATTAATAATAACTAATTGTGATAGAATACCATCATACTAATTAATATAGAGAAACAGGGAAGGGTGAGAATCGAGGGGTAGTTGCTGAAGTTAGCCACAAAGATTCCCGCCCAATTGGTTGTAATGGACTATCTCGGTACTGATAAACGCCAACATCATTTTTATATAAAATAAAGTATTTATTACATAAAATTGACATACAAAATTCATAAAAAAACAATGAACAAATACTTAGGGTTCCCCCAAGAGGTATCTGTTGATACAGTATATGTCATAACTTAGCGTATCCTCAACTAGTTTCACGGCAAGCACGCCACTTCTTCAGGAGGAATGATCAATAAGACAGATGATACAAACAACCCTAAGACAAATACATTGGAATTAGACATTTTCAAAACAGCAATAGGTATAACGAGAAGGTATAAGGAAAGAGAAGCAAGGACAAGGGAGGAAGGGGAAAGATGTAGAGCAGATGGGATACAAGAAAAAGAAAGATGAGGAATAGTGTTGCTCACAAATATTCGCATTGCGAATATTCGTTACGAATATTGCATATTCGAGTATTCGCGAATAACTCGAATATCGCGGCGAATATTCACTATGGCGAATATTCGTATTTTTTCAAATTTATTTTTAAAACAGATCACATCCTAGTGATCTCCATCGACGTCTAAAAGCATTGCTGGTATGATTAGAGACCCTGGGCCGAGTAGCTGAGGCGATCCTTTTATGTTGCCGAATATTTGCAATGCGAATATTCGTATTACGAATATTCATTTTTATATTGGAATTAGACATTTTCAAAACAGCAATAGGTATAACGAGAAGGTATAAGGAAAGAGAAGCAAGGACAAGGGAGGAAGGGGAAAGATGTAGAGCAGATGGGATACAAGAAAAAGAAAGATGAGGAATAGTGTTGCAAATACTTTCTCTGCCCTTCTTTTGCATCAGAGCCAATCAGAGTTCTCCTACCACAGTTGTCAGAGGTTAGCAACCTCCATAGCAACCAATAGGAACCTGCCTGCACGACCATTATATAAGATCACTCCCAGCAGTATTTCAGTGCACATTCACAAGGTGGCTAGAGAGAGTGGAGTGTTTCTGTGCGTTTTTCCTGTGTATTGCGATCTTAGAGCTTAGCATTGTGCTTCCTATAGGAAATGATCTCCGTTTTCGCGTGTTGTTCGCGCGCATGCGTATGCGCAGACGAGAATTTCGCAATCAATTTCGCATTCGCATTAGCGAAATTTCGCACATTTTTTTTTTTTATAAAATATCACGAATATTCGATATTAACGAATATTTCACGAATATTCTTCTATATATTCGTGAAATATCGCGAAATCGAATATGGCGTATTCCGCTCAACACTAATGAGGAGGACGAAGGGGACCAAGAACATGGGGTACTGGAACTCGATGAGTGGAAACAAGAAGGGAAGGGAGGGTAAAGAGCTCAGCGAAGCTGGCCCCCCTACAATCAGCACAAATAAAAACTCAAGTGTGTTTCTTTAGTGCTACGTTTGTGCTGTTTTGTGCCGCAAAAAATTACGTTTGTGCTGCTTTTATTTTGAAGATATTAGCAATTGTTTTTTCCAGACTATGACATCACACAGCCCCCCTACAACAGCCAAATGGCACAAAACAGGTCTCATTTATTAGTGCTACGTTTGTGCTGTTTTGTGCCGCTAATATTTCCGTTCTATCTTTTATCGTTTTTGCGTTATTTATGATTTATTAAAGGTCACCAAAGGTCACACAGCCCCCCCTACAATGCCCAAATGACACGAAACAGGTCTTGTTGGTTAGTGCTACGTTTGTGCTGGTTTGTGCTGCTAATATTTTTATTTGTGCTGTTATGGTTTTAAAGTTATAACAGTTTATTTATTTTTTCAAACCCCACTCACTTTGCCCACCTTACAATCAGCACAAATAAAAACTCAATTGTGTTTCTTTAGAGCTATGTCTGTGCTGTTTTGTGCTGTTTAAATTTCCTTTCTATCTTTTATCGTTTTTGTGTTATTAATGATTTATCAAAGGTCACCAAAGGTCACACAGCCCCCCTACAACGCCCAAATGACACAAAACTGGTCTCATTGGTTAGTGCTACATTTGTGCTGTTTTGTGCTGCTAATATTTCTATTCTATCTTTTATCGTTTTTGCGTTATTTATGATTTATTAAAGGTCACCAAAGGTCAATTAGCCCCCCTACAACACCCAAATGACACAAAACTGGTCTCGTTGGTTAGTGCTACGTTTGTGCTGGTTTGTACTGCTAAAAAATGTATTTGTGCTGTTATGGTTTTAAAGTTATAACAGTTTATTTATTTTTTTCAAACTCCACTCACTTTGCCCACCTTACAATCAGCACAAATAACAACTTAAGTGTGTTTCTTTAGTGCTATGTTTGTGCTGTTTTGTGCTGCATATATTTCCGTTTTATCTGTTATTGTTTTTTGCGGCACAAAACAGCACAAACGTAGCAATAAAGAAACACACTTGAGGTTTTTTTTGTGCTGATTGTAGGGGGGCCAGCTTCGCTGAGCTAGGGTAAAGATGGGGAAAAGAGAAGGGGAAGAAGAAAGGGGAAAAGAAAAACAGGAGAAACAGGGGGAGAGGGGAGTTTGGAGAAAAGGGTGGGGAATGGGGATATTAAGGGTGACAAAGAATGGGGAGGAATGAGGGGGAAGAAGGGGGGGGGGATACAGGGTAGAAAGAGAAAAGGAAGGGAAGAGCAGGGAAAGGAGTGGGGGGGGGGGGATTCCAGAAGCAACAAGGGGGGGGGGAGGGAAATGAGAAGGAGAAGAGGGAGAGGGGGAAAAAAAAAAAACCACAACATACTGGAGTGGCTAGAGGTATTAATTGGGATAACACATCACTCACCAATAAAATGATAAGTATAATATCAATTATTATATCACTCTAGGGCAGGGATCTCCAAACTATGGCCCTCCAGCTGCTGTGGAACTACACTTCCCATGAGGCATTGTAAAACTCTGACATTCGTAGACATGACGGGAATTGTAGTTCCTCAACACCTGGAGGGCCGTAGTTTGGAGACTCCTGCTCTAGGGCATGGGTCCTCAAACTACGGCCCTCCAGCTGTTCAGGAACTACAATTCCCATCATGCCCTAGTCATGTCTGTGAATGTCAGTGTTTTACAATGCCTCATGGGACTTGTAGTTCCGACACAGCTGGAGGGCCGTAGTTTGAGGATCCCTGCTCTAGGGGAAACAAATGAAGGAGAAGGCTAGCAGGTCAGGTGCAGCAAATGGTAGGACTGAAGTTGGAGACACCACAATACTGGGATAGTCAATAATCAAGTGAATGGTCACAACATTTTCAGTAATTAGGTGTCCAACCAGTGTTTCCTAGGGCAATGCTAGGTCATTATAGGTGGGGGCAGTGGCCATTTGTTTGTACTGTTGGAATACTGTTGAGGGGACGAATGGGACACATTTCCTGCCATTGTGCTATGTGTTGGGTGTCCATTGTGCCCCTGTACCTTTAAGGATGGGTGGGCTTCCTCCAGGCTCACCTGCTCTCTATCTATCTGTAGCGCCCCTGTACTTTCAAGTAAGAATTACTTAGCTCTCATCCATGTGATTTATGCTAATAAGGTCGCTGTGCTGTAGTTTTATTCTGTGTTCCAAAGATACCTTTCCATCTTGGAACGACAGGTGGCGGCAGTGGAGTCCAGTGGGAGCGCCTTCTTGCCAGCAGCCAATCAGAGGAGGTTTTCCCTCGCGGGGCATGCTGGGGGAGGGTACTTTTGTTTAGACGCCATTTTGGCACAGAGAGTTCGAGGTTGGATCCGGGTGCGGCACCCACCTTGAGGGTGTGCACACATCACGGGCCTTCCATGCCAGTATGGCCTTCCATGCCGGGGCGCACGTGCTACGAGCTGTCCTTGGCTCTGGGACCCTACTGGCCCGGAGTGACTAAAGCTGTGGCGGGACCCAGTGACTTGTTGGGACCCTCCATCTTTTTGAGAGAAGATCCCAAGCGAGTTGTGCTGTTCGGTGGGGAGTCAGTCTGAGGAGAGCCAGAGGCAGGCTGTCCAATAGGGCCAAGATGAACCATCGGGGATCAAGGTACTGGACACTGGGAGTTTGTTAATGGCAACCTGTCAGTCGGTCACCAAATTCAAAAGCTACCTGAGGGAGATTCAGGCAATTGTTACACTTGAGAAGGAATCGCTCCACTAAGTTGCATTTCCAGAGAAAAAGACCTGTGGCAGAGGTCCCATTCCTATTCCAATTGAGCCAAGTCTGTGGCAGAGGCTTGTTGTCCTTCTCAAGGTTCCGAGTGATATTCCGGCTGCCAGTTCTGTGAGAGAGACTGTCCGGTTACACTACACCCACTCCAACTAGAGTGGCGACGAAGCAAAGGTACTATTTAAACAAGAATTGTTTCCATGATAATCAAGGCCTGAATGTGCAGTTTTCTACTCTTCTTCACCATCTTTCTCTATCTCACCTGAAGTTACCTATTTGCCGTGTTCAGCGCAAAAATAAAAGCACAGAAAATGACACCTTGCTGTTTGGACATTCTATCATTGCTCACGCCAGTTATTCTTCATCATAACCCTAGACATGCTACAAAGGTAACACGCCAAATCTAACTAGCGGCTCCTGCGGGGGTAGCGCTACACGTGGGGGCTCATCCGGGATTCAACTGTTGCCATTGAAGTAGGAGTTAACCTCAGGTGGCTGGAGCCTGGGCGCGCGTGCGAGATGTCTGCTCCCTCGGTGAGATCTACCACTCTTCAGAGATTGAGGCCCCCGATGACTACCCCGGGAGTCTCCACCATGTCTGCCGCAGTCGGAGTGCCCCTCACTGATACGGGGATCCGGATGCATACCGATGGCAAGTTTGTGCTGTATACGAGCGGAGGATCAGAGGCCCTTGGACTGTCCTGCCCTCGTTGTGCGGAGCTCGCTGTTCAGCTCCTACCTTTCGCCCGGTGCAAGAAGTGCCGGGCCTACTTGTTTCAGGTCCAGCCACCCACTGAAGTTCCTCGAGAATATCGGGTGGACTGGCTTTCCGGGACTGTTACCGCCGAGGAAGAGGCCCCATGGCCGGAACCTTCCCCATCCGTAGAGATCGTAGAGCCGGACACCGCCGATCCGGAGATCATCACAGTTTCGTCCACCATGACTCTGTTATCGGCTACCTCGCCATCTCATTCACCGAAGGTAATCCCACTGGATGTAACTGTTTCCAATGATTGTACACCTGCCACAGCCTGTGCGCCAGTTGATGCAGTACTGGAGGTTGCCCCCATTAATGCAGTCTCCGTTTGGCGTACTGTTGTCAGAGAGGGCCCTACGAAGGCTCCCTGCTGTAGTGATTGGAAGCGACCTGCCCGTCCGTTGGACTTGTCTGTTCCCCCGGCTGGGGCCCGCAATTATTTGCCCGCCGAGGAGTACAAGTCCTCGGATCTGGAATCACTATACGACGATGAAGGGATTGAACACCTGTTCAAACCGGAGTTCCTGGAGTGGCAAGGCTATGGAGGATTTCGGGCCCCCAGAACCCGGCACGAAAGAAGAAGCACTCCGGCTGGAGCACACCCAGCGTACTCAACTCCAGTGTTCTGCAGCTGACCTGGGAAATTGGTGAGTCATCTACTGTTTTTAATGCCACCAACCCCATACCCGCTACCGTGCCTATAATAAGACGGGCCCCTGACTCTGTTGTAAAGCCAGGACTTGGAGACCCCCGCATGTTGCCCAAATTGCCCCGTCTCCAGCGGGTTGTGATGCATCGGTTTGCCGCTGACTATGGCTGGGAGTACCCTACGTACCTTCAGGGACATGAGAATGACATTGAGAATGATCAGCTGCGGGACAAGTGGTACAGAGATGCTATATGGGAGCATTTGAAAGGAGACACCTTACGCTTTCCTGTGTGTTGGCAACCGGCTGGAAGGTTGTCTCTGGGGATGGAGCCCTGGAAGATACATTTTTGCGGATCGTGTGGTTCTGAAATGCCCCGGGAAGGTGGATCAGGTTTTCTCCATCACCACCACTGACTCCCACGGGGACACCCTTGTGTTGCCTGATCCACGCTTCTATCGCTAAGGCCTTATGCCTATGTGTCAACGCTTGCTGCTTTTAATCACTTAAGGACCCCCGCACGCACATATACGGCCACAGAATGGCACGTACAGGCACAAGGGCGTAAATTTACGTCCCCGCCTGAGTGCGGTTCGGGGGTCCCATCGGGACCCCCTCCGCGGCGTGCGGGGGTCCCCCTACCTCTGGGAGCGATCCGGGATCTGCGGGCGGATGTCCGTGATATCCGCCCCCCCCGCGATCGCTCCCAGCCAATGGGAGCGCGCTCCCAGCCTGTCACTTCCTCCTCCTGTGTTTACACAGGAAGGAGGAAATGATGTATTCTCTCATCGCAGCGCTGTTTCCCAGCGCTGCTGATGAGAGAAGACATCACAAGTAAGTGTGCACCAACACAACACTGACACACACTCACATAGGCATATTAACCCCTTGTGATCGCCCCCCCCACCCCCCTGTCACAGTGTCACTGAATGCAGTGATTTAATCACTGCATTTAGTGTCAGTGTGACAGGCAGTGTAAAAAACAGTTAGTGTTAGGTTCAGGATAGCCCCCCACCCCCCCTAATAAAGTTTTAACCCCCTGATCACCGCCCTAGTTAACCCTTTCACTCCCTATTGCCAGCGTCACTAAGCGATCATTTTTCTGATCGCTGTATTAGTGCCGCTGTTCCCGCTAGGTAGCTATTTTTTTTTATTGCGATTTTTTTTTTTTACTAAAGACATGTGGCTAAATAAATTTTGGCCTAAATGTTTGACTAAAATTTCGTTTATTTGATTTTTTTTTTAACAAAAAGTAAAAAATAGTGTTTTTTTTTCAAAAATGTCGCTCTATTTTTGTATATAGCGCAAAAAATAAAAATCGCAGAGGTGATCAAATACCACCAAAAGAAAGCTCTATTTGTGGGAAGAAAAGGACGCAAATTTTGTTTGGGAGCCACGTCGCACGACCGCGCAATTGTCTGTTAAAGCGACGCAGTGCCGAATCGCAAAAACACCTTGGGTCATTTACCAGCGTATTGGTCCGGGTCTTAAGTGGTTAAAAAGACCTGGACAAGAACTTTCAATCCTATTCAAATTTTTGTTCGTTTCTCCCACCGGATCCACATATTGCTGCATGTGCAGAACTTCGGGTTGGGTTTGGCTCAGTTAGTCAGAATAGTTTCTGGCAGGTTTTTTTGCAGCACTACAAGAAATTTCAGCGAAGGAGATGCCTTGTTTTATATTTCCCTCCTGTTGCTGTACACTTTGTACTGAGTGATTGCCTGCCCTGCAGTACCAAGCCATTGGCAGCTAGGGGTAGTGTTCTGCAGACTTCACTGGTGTTTTTTTTCCTCTCCTCTCTTTGCAAGCAGAAAAAAATGTATATATTTATTTTCTCTCTTCTTAGGTTCAGTAATTTAGGAACATGCCTAGCACTTATTTTTGTGGGTTTTTTTTTTACTCTTTTACTTTTACTTAGGAGGAAAGGAGATTTCATTCTCTGGCTAGAGGGTGCAGTCTCAGATTCTCCCATTGAGCTGATGGGTATGCACGGCTGTGTATGCCTATGTGTATTGTATATTTTATATTGTATTTTACATATTGTGTATTTTGTGTGCATTCTCTTGTGTTTTTTTTTTTTTTTTGCAGGTTCATTGACCCACTATCAACATTGCCGGAGAATGGGGCAGTCTAGATAGATAGGATTGTTTTGATATTTTGTGTGTAATACCATAGTTCTTCCTGTAGTATTCAAGGAAGCTAATATTGTGTAAATCTTGAAGTTTTATATTTATTTCTTGCTTTCACTCTCTGTTGCTGTCATGCAGATTTGGGACGGCATTCAGGCTTGAATGCCTTTGTTAGGACACTGGGGACAGTGTTTCTTCAAGTGGGGGGAGTGTGTAGCGCCCCTGTACTTCCAAGTACAGACGCTGTTTACATTTAGAGGGGGATGAGAGAATTACTTAGCTCTTATCCATGTGATTTATGCTAATTAGGTCGCTGTGCTGTCGTTTTATTCTGTGTTCCAAAGATACCTTTCCATCTTGGAACGTCAGGTGGCGGCAGTGGAGTCCAGTGGGAGTGCCTTCTTGCCAGCAGCCAATCAGAGGAGGTTTTCCCTCGCAGGGCATGCTGGGGAGGGTACTTCTGATCCGGGTGGGACACCCACCTTTGGGGAGTGCGCACATCACGGGCCCCGGCGGTATGGCCTTCCATGCCGGGGCGCACGTGCTACGAGCTGTCCTTGGCTCCGGAACCCTACTGGCCCGGACCGACTGAACCTGTGGCGGGACCCAGTGACTTGTTGGGTCCCTCTGTCTTTTTGAGAGAAGATCCCAAGCGAGTTGTGCTGTTCGGTGGGGAGTCAGTCTGAGGAGAGCCCGAAGGCAGGCTGTCCAATAGGGCCCAGACGAACCATCGGGGATCAAGGTACTGGACACTGGGAGTTTGTTCATGGCAACCTGTCAGTCGGTCACCGAATTCAAAAGCTACTTGAGGGAGATTCAGGCAATTGTTACACTTGAGAAGGAATCGCTCCACTAAGTTGCATTTCCAGAGAAAAAGGCCTGTGGCAGAGGTCCCATTCCTATTCCAATTGAGCCAAGTCTGTGGCAGAGGCTTGTTGTCCTTCTCAAGGTTCCGAGTGATATTTTCCGGCTGCCAGTTCTGTGAGAGAGACTGTCCGGGTACACTACACCCACTCCAACTAGAGTGGTGACGAAGCAAAGGTACCATTTAAACAAGAATTGTTTCCGTGATAATCAAGGCCTGAATGTGCAACTTTCTCCTCTTCTTCACCATCTTTCTCTATCTCACCTGAAGTTACCTGTTTGCCGTGTTCAGCGAAGGAGATGCTATATGGGAGCAAGGATAAAAGCACAGAAAACGACACCTTGCTGTTTGGACATTCTATCATTGCTCACGCCAGTTATTCTTCATCATACCCCTAGACATGCTACAAAGGTAACACGCCGATCCCAAATCTAACCTGCGGCTCCTGCGGGGGGTACCGCTACATATCCATTATTATGCATGTGCTTCTACTATGGAGGATCTCAAAATTTTGAGTTAGGACTGCAGATAATACTGGGTTTCCGTGAAGTGGCTCTGCAGCTTACGCATGTTTTTTTAAATGTGTGCAAACTAAACTCTTCACTGGAAAGCACTGAACTCAATCATTTGATGAGATGTCCACATACTGTTGGCCATGTAGGTAGGTGTAATGGTTAGGTGTCCACCAGTGGCGTAACAACCAGGGGGGCAGGGGGTGCGTCTGCCCTGGGCGCTGAGCTGAGGGGGGCGCCTGTGACCGGCAGCTCTGCGGATAGTATAGTGAGCGGCTCCTCCACTGAGCGCACAGCCCCCCGCCGGTACCTCCCAGCGGCCGGCACAGGCATGCCTGGAAGGATGCAGGGGATGCCCTGTTTGGCATAACACCGGCGCGCGCTGCGGAGGCTCCAAGATGGTGACGTGCTCTGCAGTCCGGCGGCGCCTGCAGGGACTCCTGCTCAGCCAAGCAAGTAAGCGGGGATGTGATGCAGGGAGAGAATGGTTTAGCAGAGCCTGTCCCAAGTCTTCCCCAGTGCACACCCTGCCTCTGCCACAGGCTGAGCCTGGGACTCCGTTGGAGAAGAGTGTTGGCCCGGCCCGGCCCGGTCCATAGCTTAATAGGGAGCTCCACACTGCAGCCCTGATATCATGTTTATATAAGGGGGGGGGGGCGGAAAAAAAAAATCTGCCCCGGGCGCCCATGACTCTGGTTACGCCACTGGTGTCCACATACTTGGCAGTATAAGTTTGCTGGGTGAGGAACACGTCAACAGCCTAAAGAACTGAAAGAATCGCTGCTACAGGATGCTGAGGATCAGTGAGAAAGTGTCCCCAGGAGACATAGGGCCAGATTCAGGTAGATGGGCGCTTCTTTACTTTGGAGTAACGTTTCTCATTTACGTTACTCCGCCGACACTTTCGGCGCAAGTACTGTAATTCACATAGCACTTGCTCCTAAACTTGCGCCGGAGTAACGAAAATGCGCTGGCGTAACCCGACGCAAGTGGAAGTGGGTGTGATCATATGTAAATGATGGGCGGAGCCCAGCGCAGAGGCTTACGTTCAGCGCATCATCCACGGAGCATGCGCAGTAAGTGAGGCTTCACTCGCCCCCTTGTGCGCATGCTCACAACTTCCGTCGGCACCACTTCACGGGAAACGTCAGCGCAATGCGTTCCGTTGGGCGTTTAAATGCGCCCGTAGATGCGCCATTCCGGCGCTAAAGTATATCCTGTTCCCCCTCCCCGCAGTGAAGTTACTTTTGTTCTGAGATGGCTGCTCTCGTTCCCCGCAAACACACAGGAGAAAGCTGAACTCTAAAGGCCAGGAGCTGTCAGCCGTCATCTTGGCTATGGAGACCTATGATGTCTTCCTCCATGGCTGTAAAAGTTGACAGACAAGCATGGACAGAGGTGTTGTCCTGCAAGTGGGGGTGCTCAGCTACCGTGTTTCCCCGAAAATAAGACACCGTCTTATATTTTTTTTTCCTCAAGAAATCACACTATGGCTTATTTTCGGGGGGTGTCTTATTTTTATTACAGAAAATAAAGGTTGCCTACCTGAACCACACTTGCGCTTCTTAGCATTTCCTCTGTCCACCTGTAGACTGAGATTATCGTATTCTGCACGCCATTTTTGGACCATTCGGATATCCAACTTCTTCTCTTTGCACTCATCTTGTCTGGCTGTACAGAAAGATAGGCCAGCAAAGCTGATGTGGAGCACAGTGGAGCTGGGGTGATCTCTTTGGGCTCAGTACGGTAGCAGCTTTTCCCCCTATCCCCTTGTGTTTGTGTGGGGTGAGAGAGGGGTTTGCTGGTCAGTGCTGGGAGAAGCTTTACAGCTTTACGTTCTTCTCCTCACTTCAGCTCCAGTACAGTACCGTACGCCTATCACGCGTTGTTTCCCGCTCTGCGCCGCGCCGTTACGCATACGACACGCCCATCACTACGTCTTATTATCGGAGATTCGCCACGCCATCGCTACGTCTTATTTTCGGAGATTCGACACGCCATCGCTACGTCTTATTTTCGGAGAGGGGTGTCTTATATTTCGATCTTGTGTCGAAATCCCGCTACGGCTTATTTTCGGAGTACGTCTTATTTTCGGGGAAACACGGTAGCTCTTATCGTCGGTAACGCTGCTGTAGCTGCTCTCCTGCTGACCTGAGGCCGTCTGGAGTAAAGATAAAGCAGCTATTTGTAGAAATACCTTTGCGCCGGACGGACGAGATACGCGCGGCGCATGTAGCCAGCGTATGGTGCTAATCCGTTCGCGAATCGGGAAATCTCCCTCATTTGCATATTTGCAGGGGAAATCAATAGGCGCGACTGATGCGCCAAACAAAATTATGCGCTGACGAGACTCTGGCGTCGGAAAGTTAAACCGATCGGAAATGGCCCGTTTTCTGTCGCATCTAGTTTGGTGGGTACGGCCACATAGAAACGACGGCGCATATTCACAGTTACGCGGCGCATATCGAAATACTCCAGCGCAACTCTACCTGAATCTGGCCCAAGGACTATATATAGGCTGCAAAAGCAGGTTGTGAGCCTTCTGCTTCTATGAACAAGCTACAAGATTCAGACAAATAATAAAACAAGCAATATTCCAACTCATCCGACTTTTACCCCATTCTATCCCACCAGACTGTACCGATTAGACTGGACTGAGAATACCACCATCCCCATTTCTGAATGATCATATTCCAAAAAATAGTGAAGTCTTCATAGCAGTGAAGGAACTCTATCCAACTAACTTCACTATTTATCTATATATATGTATCTTTTTTTTTTCCAGAATTATATTCTATCTGAAAGTAATTTTCATATAATTTGTATCTCTAGTCAAAACGTTTTCATTTAGATTTGGACAATATAAAGGACGTTTAGCACCTCTGTCAGGTTTTTATTGCTATCCCCACCGGGCAGAAGATTCATGGTTGTCCTGGTGACCATTGTTAGTGTTTGTCATGCTCCGCACAGGAAATCCTGGAAAACAGAAAGTTGACACACAGGCAGGGCTGCCATCAGGGGGGTACAGGCAGTACACCTATAAGGAGCCCAGAGGCAACCCGCCCTTTTTTTTAATAAAAAAATATATTTTTATTTTATTTTTTATTAACGGGAAAACATTTTTTATATTATTTTCTTATATATATATATATATATATATATATATATATATATATATATATATATATATATATATATATATATACTTATATTTATTAAAGGGCTCAGAGGTCCACAGGGCCCCATTAGGCAACCCCCCACTTTTTTTTTTTTATAAATGTTTATTTTTTTATTTTTGTTTATATATATTTTTTTGTATTAAAAGGCCCAGAGGTCCCTAGGGCCCTGGATGGCAACCCCCCTTTTTTTAATTTTATTTTTATAAATGTTTATTTTTTTTATATATTTTTTTTTTTTTTATTAAAGAGCCCAGAGGTTTGTTTTTATTTTTTTATTAAAGAGCCCAGAGGTTTCTTTTTCTTTTTTTTTTATTAAAGGGCCCAGAGGTCCCGGGTGGCAACACCCCTTTTTAAAAAAAATATATATATTTTCTTTATTTTTATTAAAGGGCCCAGAGGTCCCCAGGGCCCCGGATGGCTAAACCCCCTTTTTTGATGCATATTTTTCTTTATCTCTTCTGTAAAGGGCCCCCCCCCCCCCCCTGCTTCTCAATTCGCAGCAGCCCCCCCCCCCCCGGTTCTCAACTTCTCAATTTTTTAGGCAGCAGCACCCCTCCCCCCCCTGGTTCTCTGCTCCAGGGGGCACATATCTGAAGCTGTGTAATTCCTGATGGCGGGCATGCACACAGGTAGAGATTGGAAGTGAAGCAACAACCCAATGTGATGTTGCATCCAGTCAAAGAGCTGATTGGTAGTCCAGGCAGGCAGTGAAGGTTTAGGATGGAGGCCAATGAATGGGAAGAACACATATAATGTCTCTTTCACACTTATACAACTTCAAACTCGTGCGATTTTGCCGTGATTTTACCACGATTTTGCGCGATGTTTCAGCAGCGATTTGGGATAACTGAGAATGCAGCCTATCCTTTCACTAGAGACTGATGACATCACTGAGAATGCAGCCTATCCATTCACTAGAGACCAGTGACATCACTGAGAATGCAGCCTATTCATTCACTAGAGACTGGTGACATCACTGAGAATGCAGCCTATCCATTCAATAGAGACCGGTGACATCACTGAGAATGCAGCCTATCCATTCACTAGAGACCGGTGACATCACTGAGAATGCAGCCTATCTATTCACTAGAGACCGGTGACATCACTGAGAATGCAGCCTATCCGTTCACTAGAGACTGTTTTTTTTTTTTGAAAAGCCTATGGCGTGTGGAACACACCCAAAAAACTCCACCCGGTGCAGAAAAAAATGTGCACACACATAAAGAGTGTTCACAAAAACGTGCAGACGGGTGCAACGTCAAGTGGTCCTCCTGTACAGAAGGGACCCAAACCCTGATCCCCCGGGGCATTAGGCTCCAGACGGGGACTGAGGTACTGTGGTCCGAGCAACCGAAGCCGACACGGACCCAATTTCCTTGGAGGGACTGCCGAAACAGAACCCTCCAAGTATTAGGTGGGACTCCCCCGAAGGGAGACCCCATGAGAGCAGGCAGACTAAGCCAGAAGGCCATGTCCACCCACTCCCAAGACGTTCAGGGCTGGCCCGAGGACCGGCACCCTACTAATCACACAGTGAAGAAAACGTGCACAAACAAAAAAAGACAAAAACGTGACAAACATAGGCAATAAATTAAATAAAGTGGGGGAAAGGGATAGTGGAGAGGAGAGTGAAAGAAGTGGTCATTGTCATGGGCGTCCACTGAAATTTTTTCAGAGGGGGGCGCTTCAGCAGCGGTGATACACAGTCGCCTTTCTTAAAATGCTAATGGGGGTTAAAAGCACCCCGCTAGCGTCCGAATAGCGCAGCTAAAACAATGATAAAGCACCACTTTTTAGTGGTGCTTTACCGATAACGCCATCGGCTGGCAGTGGGAAATAGCTCTTGAGATAATTCAGCTTCACTCCATGCCCATATAAATATAGCCCAGAGAATGTACAGACCCCCCCTTCAGCACAGACCCCTCCATTCAGCACAGATGGACCCCCCATTCAGCACAGACCCCCTTAATTCAGCACAGACCCCCCCTTCGGCACAGACGGACCCCCCTCCCCCATCCCATTCAGAACCTCAGATCAGCCATCAGCGCGGCACAGGCACAGCAGGTTCCCTCCCCCTGTGTACACATAAATACCGGAGGGGGAGGTGGCTTCACTCTTCTCGCTGTGTCTGTGTGACATCCGGGTCGAGACCGCTCAGACAGCTCGCAGCCATTAGACTCTTCAAGACCTTCTCGATTTTCCAGGGGGGGTCAATTGCCCCCCCTTGCCCTATGGAGCGGATGCCCATGGTCATTGTGTTGAACAATGACCAGGCCCTCCGGCCAGGAATAAAAAATTCCTCCGGTCCTGGCCAAAAGGTGTAGCTGGTGCAGTGACCGTGGTGTCTTTAAATCAAAGTGACCCTCACTCACAGTGATTCTCAGACACCCCTGGACCGCCACTCCAGGGGCACATGCACCATAGGCTTTTCCGTTCCAAATCCAACCCCCCGACCAGCCAGTGCAGCCCTCCACCCCTGCCAGATAGAGAGCCTTTTAAGGTCTTCTTGGGGAGAGCTGCCCCCATCTAGCAGCCTCCGCCAATACCAACCCTTCCAGACTCCCTGTCAACCCGGCGGGATTTGCATGGCCCTACCCCGTTGTACCACAGGGCAGTTCCAGCTCCTCCTACCAGATCTCTGACAGGGACAGCACTTACACCAGCCAGCCAGAAGGCCAGACTAGAACCCGGCAAAAAGACCAGACCAGGCGCAGCCACCCATCCTCACCAGAAGCACCCTTCCAGGTGGCTCAGACGCAACCATTGGCCGGCCCCCAGTATCTGTCGGGCAGCACGGCGTAGTCCCTGCTGAAACCACCCTTCCAGGTGCAATGACGTTATTGGATTGCATCCACCCTCCACATATAGGAGGTGCTTCAGCGCTCCTCTAACAACTGATGAGAACGGATACCACACCTGATCTTAGCCAAAAGGCCGAGCAGTGGCAGGGATGACACCACGATCAGCCCAGCCGGAGTGCAATGGCCGAGCCTCGCCCTGGGAGAACCATCTTCATGATCATGGTGTCTCCCCTGCCAGGTAAGACATCACTGAGAATTCAGCCTATCCGTTCACTAGAGACCAGTGACATCACTGAGAATACAGCCTATCCATTCACTAGAGACCGGTGACATCACTGAGAATACAGCCTATCCATTCACTAGAGACCGGTGACATCACTAAGAATGCAGCCTATCCATTCAGTAGAGACCAGTGACATCACTCAGAATGCAGCCTATCCTTTCACTAGAGACTGATGACATCATAGCCTATCCACTCATTGGCTATAGTGTTGGAAGTTGAATCCATTGCGCTCTCTCTGATCCCTCTACTGTCATGTAATTTGGGGGTTAAATATTCTAACTACATATAAAACATGAACTTTTACTTTCTTCCTTCCTCTTGGCTTGGCTGTGATTCAGCGGCGGTGCCGGCTGAGTGTTCTTTTGTTTAAACATCAAAAAGAATAAAGTAAAAGTGATTTGCTTCCGACCACAACACCTGACAGGTCTGGCTGCTAACCCGGAGCCCGGGCGTTCCATTTCACATTCACAGCATATGTCGGTGCCATCCTCGGCACACCATGTGCATACAAGAGCAGGGCAATACCCACCTGTGTGATGTTCAGACGTCCCCCGCGGGGAATACTCTCAGCAGTCGGCGGTGCCGATCCCACGCACACATCTCTTCCCAACCTGAGAGGAAAAAAAAATCCACGTCAAATCTTCTGAAGTTTGAATGAAAAAGAAGATTTATGAGACAAAAGCAGTGGAAAGGTGCCAGGAGCCTCACGTTGTGTCCCCAGTCATGCCCACAGCGGGTGTGAGATCACTACAATAAAATGCTACTTTCTCTAATGTTTTTGGGTCTAATTACAGCCGTGAGCAGTTTACAATACTTATACCATATATCAGTGGTCTCCGGGACTGTGGCCCTTTGATTGCTTGTATCTGGTCCTTGGGGCACTATTCCTCCCACTGACACCAATGATGAGGCACTATTCCTCCCACTGATACCAATGATGGGACACTATTCTTCCCACTGACACTAATGATGGAGCACTATTCATCCCACTGGTACCAATGATGGGCACTATTCCTCCCACCGATACCAATGATGGGACACTATTCCTCCTACTGATAAAACTGACAATGGTCCAAAAATGGTGTTAAAAGTGTCCGCCATAAAGTCGCAGTCACAATAAAAATCACAGATCGCCGCCATTACTAGTAAAAAAAAAAAAATGCCATAAAACTATTCCCTATTTTATAGACACTACAGCTTTTACGCAAACCAATCAATATACGCGTATTCCAATTTTTGGAGAAGAATACGTATCGGCCTAAACTGAGGAAAAAAAATAAAAAATCATATATTTTTTGGAGATATTTATTATAGCAAAAAGTTTATTGCAATTTTTTTTACCAAAAATAGGTAGAAGAATACGTATCGGCCTAAACTGAGGAAAAAAAATAAAATGTTTGTTTATATATTTTTTGGGGGATATTTATTATAGGAAAAAGTTAAAAATATTGCTTCTTTTCAAAATTGTCGCTCTATTTTTGTTTATAGTGCAAAAAAAAAACACAGAGGTGATCAAATACCACCAAAAGAAAGCTCTATTTGTATGGAAAAAAGGACGCCAATTTTGTTTGGGACCCACGTCGCACGACCGCGCAATTGTCAGTTAAAGCGACGCAGTGCCGAATCGCAAAAAGTGGCCCGGTCATGAAGAGGGTAAATCCTTCCGGTCCTTAAGCGGTTAATGACGCCTCCAGATCGGTTTGCAGATTGCAAACTGTGAAATGGTGCAGGAATCGGATCGCATAGGTGTGAACATCAATGCGATCCGATTCCAGTGCGGACCAAAAAAAAAAAAGGTTGTTCACTGTTTTGGTCCGAATGCGATGCAAATTCAGCCATACAATCTGTATGGCTGAATTTGCATCGCACAGACATCGCATGTGATCTGCACAGCAATACGGTGCGATTCACATGCAATGTATGACGATGGTCCCAAAATTGCATCAAAAGTGTCCGAAGACCATAATGTCGCAGTCACGATAAAAATCGCTGTCATCGATAGTAAAAAAAAAAACAACATATTTTCCGGTGTATAAGACGACTTTTTAACCCATGAAATTCTTCTCAAGAGTCGGGGGTCGTCTCATACGCCGGTAACCTAGCACGCAGAGCGTGGCCGTCCATTTTTCAAAAGCCGCGCCTCCTCCTTCTGCTGGTCCGTGATAGGCGGAACACTCAGATTCCCAGGAGACACACTGGGCCAGATTCTAAAAGGAATTACGGCGGTGTATCTACAGATACACTGGCGTAATTCGAAATTCACCCTGGCGTATCGTTGTTTTCTATCCAGAAAACATGAAACGCCCGATTTACGCTAAGATCCGACTGGCGTAAGTCACTTACACCGTCGGATCTTAAATGTAATGTTACACCGGCCGCTAGTTGGCATTTACGTCGATTTACAATTTGACTATGCAAATGAGCCTGATACGCCGATTCCCGAAAACGTTTTTGCGCCGCCTCGTCGTCGTTTACGTCGTTTCCGTAAGCGTAAACCTACACCTGCTATATGAGGGGTCCGTCGTATGCCATGTTAAGTATGGCGTCGGGTCAGCGTCGTCTTTTTCCGTAGTTTACGTTGTTTCCCTAAGTCGTTCGCGAATAGGGCTTTGCGTAAATGACGCTCACGTCGGCTTCATTGACGTTTTCCGACGTGAGTTGGAGCATGCGCACTGGGCTATTTTTACGGCCGGCGCATGCGCAGTTCGATCAGCGCGGGGGCGCGCTTAATTTAAATACAAGCCGCCCCCTTTGAATTACGCGGCCTTACGCCGGGCCATTTACACTACGCCGCCACAAATTACGAAGCAAGTGCTTTGAGAATACGGCGCTTGCTCCAGTAAGTTGCGGCGGCGTAGTGTAAATGGCATACGCTACGCCGCCGCGGATTCTACGTGAATCTGGCCCACTGTGTTCAGTGTTCTGCCTATCACGGATGTCTTCTCATCCTCGGTCTCGGACGAGAGGACATCCGTGATAGGCGGAACACTGAACACAGAAGATGCAGGCGCAGTGCCGAATCGCAAAAAATGGCCCGGTCATTGGGCAGCCAAATCCTCCGGGGCTGAAGTGGTTAAAGTAGCGCAGTGCTGAACTTAAAAAAAAAAATGGCCTGGTCATGAAGGGGGGGTAAAACCTTACAGAGCTGAAGCAGTTGAAAAAAAAGTCCCTTGCATTAAAGCACACTGCAGTGGACAGATATGCTGCAAAAAAATCTTGCAGTTGCATTTAATGCGCTGAGCACATTGAAAATAAGAGTGGTGACTCAATCCAACGCGTAGCGATCGACTGTGAATGGGCCCCCAATGTTCTGAACGAAAAAATATAAAAAATATTCAAAAACATCAATTAGGTTTATTTCTTCCCGCGCCACAGGACGCAGCGGGTTAATTCTTGGCCTACAGTCGCAGGTTCTGCTTGTCTGCCGCCCGCGGCCTCTACTCATCTCTCTAAATAAAAGAAGACCCTCCGGCTTTGTAGCAGCAGATCCAAAGCAGATGCGGTTCCCAGAAGAAGAAGAAAAAAAAAAAGTAATTTTTTTTTTATATATTTATTTTATGCGAAGTTTCCAGTACACAGTGCGCCCTTTGTGTCGGCGAACCTTTGTCTAGAAGAGCGCAGATTAGGGGAGCCGGATCCGCGCAGAGAGGGGAGGCCGCCCGCCCGCCCGCCATGAGCAAGGACCATGTGGAGGCCCGAAGCCTCTGAGCTAGTCATGCATGCTTCTCCTGAGCTCTTGTCCAACCTCTCCAAATCATGTATTGCTTCTATCAGTTCACTGGCTTCTCTCACACGATTTTTCCATAAGCCTTTTATCAGAGCTCCTCCAATACAATCGTGTCATTCTCCGGCTCTCCTAAGCCTTCTCAGTTCCAGGGGTTGACTCCACGCTGTATCTCCGCTACTCAAGATGTCGGCTGCCTCCTCTCAATGCGTCACCACTCATCCAGCTCTTCATAATCTCTCCATTAATACTTTGCTTACCAGCTGCTCTGATTAGAGAACGGGAGACTTTTTTATTTATTTGTTGGCAGGTCCAGTCTTTAGTGGCATCTTAAAGGGAAACTTTAACCCCTTTTTTGCCGCAAGTCAAAGTGCGGCACACGAACCAAATTTTCACCCGATGCAAAATTTTATGCAGCCTTCTAATCAGGGTTGGACTGGCCATTGGGACTACAGGGAGTTTCCCGGTGGGCCGATGGCTCAGTGGGTCGGCCTTAGTGACAGCGGACCGCCGCACCGTCCGCTCCTTTGTCTCTCCCTTCCGCTCACCTGGGGGGAACAGAGAAGCAGGGGGAGGACCAAAGGAGCAGAGACGACGACAGAGGAGCATGGGGGAGGGGACAGACAGCTGACTCAACAGCTATGGCCTGGGAGTTTCTTACTTCTGCATAATCTTGTCCCATAAGGGGGGGGGGCACCGAACTGATTCTTTGCCCCGGGTGAAATAATATCTAGCTTCCCCGCTGGTACTGCCTATAAGAGTACCAGTACCAGCCGTTCTACTCTAATAAAGTAGAATGGCTAGTGGCTATTGAAGGGGGAGAGGGGGCTTGGGTGGCCAGGGGGGGTGCAGGAGTTGTCCGGCCGCCATGGGAGAGACCTGTCAAAGTGGGAGCCGGATGTAAGGCGACTCTGATGAGTACCTGGATGTAAGAGGGACTCTAATGCAAGGCTGCTGATAAGGCAGTACAGCCAGCCCTTCTGTACTTGGCCCGGGCCCAATCAGTTCAAAAGGGGGGCCCGGGCACCCGTTGAGCACGCGGGCCAGTCGTGCTTTCTTATTGCAGACACTGATCCCCCCTGCAGCGCCTCTTTCTCTCTTTTGCTACACTGCAGGGGGATTGGTTCTAGTACATGCACCCCTTCCATCTGCTGTCCGGGCCCCCTTGGAGGAAAAAGACGACCCTAATGAAAAAACATTATACTAATTGAATAATAATTGTAAAAAATGAATAATATTAATAAAAGAAGCTAAAAAAAATCCAACAAATGATGCAACAGATAATAGTTTTCTCTATTGGCTAATAAAAAAACGGCAAAACACAAAAAAACACAGCATATAAACGCGCGAGTCGCACATAATAACGTGCCAAAATCGTGAATAAAAACGCACAAAAAGTGCCAGAAAATCGCTCATTGGTGTGAACGCAGCCTTCTCAAGCGGAGCTTTACATAAAAATGGCGCGTTGAATACATTGTTGCGATGTCAGGAGCGTCACGTTAAGAGGTTCCCGTCCAGCTGTGTTTGTTTAAATAAAAGTGTAATTTTAATACCTCCTACTGCGACATCGCTGCCAGAAAAAAAAGAAAAAGGCGATTTTGTCGCGGTGACTTAGCGGGCTGGAAGATTTATCCTGAAAGGGAGGGGGGAGGGGGGACCACACACAGTTTTTTTTTTTTTTGTCTGAAACGTTGCCACTAATGGATCTGTCGGGGCCGATTCAGCTGCACTTTCAAAGGTTCCACTTGAAAAACAAAATAGAAGCGTCATGATCTCAATCTCGCCAAGTACGGCGTAAGTGGAGACGCGAATCAAAAGGGACGGAAAGTGCCGTACTTGACTGAGGGCAGAGGGATGAATCGGGGGTGTCATGGGGCCACGATGTTATTAGGGGCCGGTGGGGGGGGGGGGGGGTCAGGCAGTATGTTGTCAGCTTCTGAAAACTGGAGCCATTGTTCCCGGAGTGGGAGCATCTCAGTACAAGAAGTCAAGTTTTGGCAACAAGAAATGGTGCAAGTCAATTCTTTGGTGACCCTTTACATAAAGCGGTTTTGAAATCGCTGGTAGAATTCCTAATCGCAGAAGAATGTGCAACGCGGGTCTGGCTGCCATTATTCTTAATGGCACCCTCAAAATTTGTAGAGGGGGCAAACAAACTGAAAAAAAAAAACATCAAACGCAGCCACTGTGCCCATCAAATGCAGTCACTGTGCCCATCAAATGCAACCACTATGCCCATCAAATGCAGTCACTGTGCTCATCAAATGCAACCACTATGCCCATCAAATGCAGCCACTGTGCCCATCAAATGCAGCCACTGTGCCCATCAAATGCAACCACTGTGCCCATTAAATGCAGCCACTGTGCCCATCAAATGCAACCACTGTGCCCATCAAATGCAGCCACTGTGCCCATCAAATGCAACCACTGTGCCCATTAAATGCAGCCACTGTGCCCATCAAATGCAGCCACTGTGCCCATCAAATGCAACCACTGTGCCCATCAAACGCAGCCACTGTGCCCATCAAATGCAGCCACTGTGCCATCAAACGCAGCCCCTGTGCCCATCAAACGCAGCCACTGTGCCCATCAAACGCAGCCACTGTGCCCATCAAATGCAGCCACTGTGCCATCAAACGCAGCCACTGTGCCCATCAAACACAGCCACTGTGCCCATCAAATTCAGCCACTGTGCCATCAAACGCAGCCACTGTGCTCATCAAATGCAGCCACTGTGCCCATCAAATGCAACCACTGTTCCCATCAAACTCAACCACTGTTCCATCAAATACAGCCACTGTGCCCATCAAATGCAGCCACTGTGCCCATGAAATGCAGACACTGTGCCATCAAATGCCACCACTGTGCCCATCAAATGCAACCACTGTGCCCATCAAACACAGCCACTGTGCCCATCAAACGCAGCCACTGTGCCCATCAAATGCAGCCACTGTGCCCATCAAACGCAGCCACTGTGCCCATCAAACGCAACCACTGTGCCCATCAAACGCAACCACTGTGCCCAAACGCAGCCACTGTGCCCATCAAATGCAGCCACTGTGCCATCAAACGCAGCCCCTGTGCCCATCAAATGCAGCCACTGTGCCCATCAAACGCAGCCACTGTGCCCATCAAATGCAGCCACTGTGCCCATCAAAGGCAGCCACTGTGCCCATCAAACGCAGCCACTGTGCCCATCAAATGCAGCCACTGTGCCATCAAACGCAGCCACTGTGCTCATCAAATGCAGCCACTGTGTCCATCAATTGCAACCATTGTGCCCATCAAATGCAGCCACTGTGCCCATCAAACGCAGCCACTGTGCCCATGAAATGCAGCCACTGTGCCCATGAAATGCAGACACTGTGCCATCAAATGCCACCACTGTGCCCATGAAATGCAACCACTGTGCCCATCAAACACAGCCACTGTGCCCATCAAATGCAGCCACTGTGCCCATCAAATGCAGACACTGTGCCATGAAACGCAGCCACTGTGCCCATCAATTGCAACCATTGTGCCCATCAAATGCAGCCACTGTGCCCATCAAATGCAGCCACTGTGCCATCAAACGCAGCCACTGTGCCCTTCAAACGCCGCCACTGTGCCCATCAAATGCCGCCACTGTGCCATCAAATGTCACCACTGTGCCATCAAATGCCGTTACTGTGCCCATCAATTGCCGCTGCTGTACCCCATCAAATCTGCCAGTGTGCATTACCCGGCACTTACCTGTCTCGCAGCGGGTAGCGGTGGTGTCCTCCATACTCCTCGCTGTCTTCTCCCGCCCTCTCTATCAGTTGTCCAATCACAGCACCTGTCGTTTCCCCCAATCAGGTGACAGGTAACAGAGCACCTGATTGGCTGAGAGGCGGTTCAGTGTTAGCAAAGCGAATTCCTTCGCTTTCCTAACACAACGCTGAGTTGGATGCCTATGAAAGCCTGTGGCTCTAATCAGGTGCTTCCAAAATCCCCCCCGCTGTAATTCAGGCTCCCGGCGCTCCGGACACCTGAATAGGGGGTGTCAGCGGCGAGTCGGCGACCATAGATAGATTCATGCAATGCATGAATCTATATATGGTGATAGAGTGGTGTCAGGAGAGAGTGGGCGGTGCCCATGCTTCCCTTATGCACGCACCGCCACTGAGCAGGAGCCTCTTTTGACCAACAAACACGCAACAGGGCAGCTCATTGAAGTGAATGGGCTGCCCTATGCACAACACACGCTTTTGCGTGTAAGCTCTGGTTCACATTGATGCCATTTGGCATGCGATTTTTGCAATGGCACAGTCCAAAACGGTGCGACGCCGCATTAGCGTCACCAGCGGTGAACTCGATGCTCGTCGGCGGCCCATGATAGTGTCACGGCATGGCAGAAAGGGGAGATGCCTATGTAAACAAGGCATTTCCCTGTTCTGCCTAGCAACATGACAGGAATCTACTGCTCCCTGTCTTCGGGAGCAGTGATCTCTGTCATGTTGTACTGAGACCATCCCCCCCACAGTTAGAATCACTCCCTAGGACACACTTAAAGGGTTAGTAAAGGATTTTTTTTTTCTTTTAAGATAACTAACATGTAAGGCGGCGTACACACGACCGAGCTTCTCGGCAGAATTCAGCGAGAAGCTCGCTGGGATCCATATTCTGCCGAGGTTCTCGGTCGTTTGTACACTTTTCGACGAGCGTCCCGTCGGGAAGCTCGTCGAGCCAAAAAAGAGAGCACGCTCTCTTTTTCCTCGTTGTTCAATGAGGACTTTGGCTCGACGAGCTTTTCTGACCGCTCATCTGGGAACCTCGTCGGGCGGAACGATGTGTTTAGCCCGACGAGGTTCTCGTACGTGTGTACGCGGCCTTATACTTACCTCCACTGTGTAGTTCGTTTTGCACAGGGTGGCCCTCCTCTTCTGGGGTCCCTCTGAGGCTATCTCTGGTCCTCCCTGCAAGTACTGACCACAGTCATGCAAGAGCTTGCATGGTGGTGAGTAATTGTGGGCACGCTCCCGTGATACAGCGATCGGCCATAGCAGCTCACTGTATCACTCGGCCCCGCTCCTCGGCGTGCCGGGTCATTGGATGTGATTGACAACAACACCAGCCAATGGCTACGCTGCAATCAATCCATCCGCTCTAGCCAATCAACAGCCAGGCTGAGCAGCGAAGAGGATGTCGGGGCCGAGTACGGGACTTTCGAGGGGTCAAGTAAGTATAGCGGGGGGCCGGGGGGGGGGGGCGTTATAGTCGGACGTTTTTTCACCTTAATGCAAAGAATGTATTAAGGTTAAAAATAAAATCCTTTACAACCCCTTTAACCCCTTCCTCGCCCCCTAGTGGTTAACCCCTTCCCTGCCGGTGTCATTCACACAGTAATCAGTGCATATTTATAGCACTGATCGCTGTATAAATGACAAAAATGGTCCCAAAATAGCGTCAAAAGTGTCCGATGTGTCCGCCGCAATATCGCAGTCATGATAAAAATCGCAGATTGCCGCCATTAATAATAAAAATAATAATAATAAAAATGCCATAAAACCATCCCCTTTTTTGTAGACACTATGGGCCAGATTCTCAATACAGTTCTGGCGGCGTATCTCCAGATACGCCGCCGTAATTTCAAATCTGCACCGGCGTATGTTTACACCGATTCTCAAACGCAGATACGTTAAAAAAAAAAAAGGCTTCTTCCGCCGACGTAACTAGCCTACGCCGACGTATAATTGTGTGGAATTATACGCTGGCCGCTAGGGGCGCTTCCGTCGATTAGCTGCGTCAAATATGCAAATGAGCTAGATAGGCCGGTTCACGAACGTACTTGCGCCCGGTCGTCGTATTGTACATCGTTTACGTAAGCGTAAAGTTACCGCTGCTTTATGAGGGGTAACTTTGCGTGGGTGAGGCGTACGCAATGTTAAGTATAGAAGTCTGGACAGCGTTGAATTTTACGTAGTTTGCGTAAATCGTTCGCGAATAGGGCTTTGCGTAAGTTACGTTCACGTCGAAACCAATGCATTTGCGGCGTAATTTGGAGCATGCGCACTGGGATACCTCCACGGACTGCGCATGCGCAGTTAAAAAAAAAAAACACCAAAAAAGTGGGGTCACGATTCTTTTACATAAAACACGCCCACCTCATCCACATTTGAATTACCCGGGCTTACGCCGGGCCATTTACGCTACGCCGCCGTAACTTAGGACACAAGTGCTTTGAGAATACGGCACTTGCGTCCAGAGTTGCGGCGGCGTAGTGTAAATACGATACGCTACGCCCCGCTGGCATTTACGCCAATATACGAGAATCTGGCGCTATAACTTTTGCACAAATCAATCAAACGCTTATTGCGATTTTTTTTTTTTCCAAAAATATGTAGAAGAATACGTATCGGCCTAAACTGAGGAAAGAGAAAAAAGTTTTTTTGGGGGGATATTTATTATAGCTAAAGGTAAAAAATATATATTTTTTCAAAATTGTGGCTCTTTTTTTGTTTATAGCGCAAAAAATAAAAATCGCAGAGGTGATCAAATACAACCAAAAGAAAGCTCTATTTGTGGGGAAAAAAGGACATCAATTTTGTTTGGGTGCCACGTCGCACGACCGCGCAATTGTCAGTTAAAGTGACGCAGCAGCGTATCGCAAAAAGTGCTCTGGTCAGGAAGGGGGTGAATTCTTCCCGGGGCTGAAGTGGTTAACAGTGACTGAGCATGTCTTGGGTCTGCCATGTGTTTGTCATGCGTTGCGCTCAGCGTGCAAACATGAGATATGTGCATCGCTCGCTCCTTGTTCCAAGCCGCTACACAATTCCCTTTTCTTTTTCTTTTTTTTTTTTGTGAGCGCTCGGCCAACTGTAGAGCCCAGGCTGGATACGGCGCGGTTCCGGCCAAGAGCAGAAGGGTTTTCGGCTCCCATCCAGCAGCAGCTGCTGAGGACGGGAGGATTTGGAATGTCAAAGGACTGGTTTGTGCTGGCTGACTTCATCTAAATAACACAAACGCCTCCGGTAAAACATGACTTCAACGGGAACTTTAATGTTAAAATTAAAACTACATGTTCCCTCCCACCTTCCCTAACCTCCTGGCAGCGCGACCTCCGGTTCAGCTCCGGACGCTGCAGACAACGATTCCGCCGCCAGATAAAAAGGACCTGGGCGCGTCGTGGGGAGGCTTGGAAAAGAGGCGGGCCGCACTATTCATTCCTCGTTTGAATTTTTCCATTGCGTGTCGCGCGATAGCAGGTGTTGTGCATTTGCGCGTTGGCCGCGCTACACAATCAGAGCAGTCCATTCATTTAAGGCTGCGTTCACACCTGAGCGTCGCAATGGTGCGTTTTTTTCTGGCATTTTAAAAAAAAATATCTGGATATCTGAATGATGGGTGCAGATACAGGGATCATTCAGATATCACCGTCTTCAGCCGCCGTTTCTCTGCACGATAAGAAAGATCAAAGCGGCAGTTCCGCCGATTGATCATTTTTATAGGCAGTGGGAGGAGATGCTTCTCCTCCCACTGCCTCCATCCGGTGCTTCTCTGAGCTCTCCTGTGTCATGTGGTGCTTTTCTGAGCTCTCCCGTGCCATCCGGTGCTTCTCCGGGCTCTCCCGTGCCATCCGGTGCTTCTCCGGGCTCTCCCGTGCCATCCGTTGCTTCTCTGGGCTCTCCCGTGCCATGAGGTGCTTCGAGCTCTCCTGTGCCATCCGGTGCTTCTCCGGGCTCTCCCGTGCCATCCGTTGCTTCTCCGGGCTCTCCCGTGCCATGCAGTGCTTCGAGCTCTCCCGTGCCATCCGGTGCTTCTCCGGGCTCTCCCGTGCCATCCAGTATTTCTCCGGGCTCTCCCGTGCCATCCGGTGCTTCTCCGGGCTCTCCCGTGCCATCCGGTGCTTCTCCGAGCTCTCCCGTGCCATCCGGTGCTTCTCTGGGCTCTCCCGTGCCATCGGGGGCCCGGAGAACGAATCGGCCGGCACTGGCTGGGAAGCATAGAGATGACTGGTGACCATCTCTATGACTGTCGGAGGCCCGGGCGCGGCGTTATGACGTCACGCCCTGTACCCGGAAGTAAACAATGCCGCAATCGCGGCTGTCGGCATGAGACCTGTGATTTTTTTTCACTATCTCATGCTTGTAAGCCTGGAGGAGAGATGTGGGGGCAGGGGAAGGTCTTATTGACCCCACATCTCTCCATAAAGAGGACCTGTCACAGCGATTCCTATTCCAAGGGATGTTTACATTACTTGTAATAGGAATAAAAGTGATTAAAAAATAAAAATACATTTTTAAAAAAAGTATAAAAATAAAAAAATTAAGTAAAATAAAAATTAAATGACATTTTTTTTTAACACCCCTGTCCCCGGTAGCTCGAGCTCAGAAGCCAACACACATGCAAGTCCCGCCCACATATGTAAACGCCGTTCATAAACCCCACATGTGAGGTATCGTCGCGTGCGTTAGAGCATGTGCAACAATTCTAGTACTGGACCTCCTTTATAACTCGAAAATAGTAACCTGTAAAAATATTTAAAGCGTCGCCTATGGAGATTTTTAAATACCGAAGTTTGGCGCCATTCCATGAGTGTGCGTAATTTTAAAGTGTGACATGTTGCGTCACGCGTGTCAAGCGCCCAGAGGCGATTAAGTTTGCATGTGCCGCGCTATATAAGTTTTCATTCATTCATGTTGGGTATCTAATAACTCGGCGTAACATCATCTTTCACATTAAAAAAAAAAAAATTGGGCTAACTTTACTGCTTTGTTATTTTTTAATTCATGAAACAGTTTTTTCCCAAAAAAAAGGCGTTTGAAAAATGATTGCGCAAATACCGTGCGAGAAAAAAAGTGGCAATGACCGCCATTTTATTCCCTAGGGGTATCGGCTAAAAAAAAAATATAATGTTTGGGGGTTCTGATTAATTTTCTAGCAAAACAAATGTGATTTTTACATGAAGGAGAGAAGTGCCAAAATAGGCCCGCTGGTCAAGTGGTTAAGCGTTTTTGTACAGCATTTTGAAAGAGTTTTTTGAGTGTTGGCGTTTTTTTTAACCCCTTCATGTCTAACTTGTTGCTTACAAGTTAACCACTTAAGGACCGGAAAGGATTTTCCCCCTTGCCCATTGGCTGAGATACCCCCATTTATCCATAACCTGACCTTGGGTTGTCCTTCTCATATCTAGTACCACCAAGTGCCCGGCCACCTAGTGGTAAAAGAGAAAAGTACAACAAGGCCAAATTTATCAAACAAATTGATGGATCTCATAAGTCTCATACGCACGATCGGATTTCCATCAGACAAATCCGTGGAATTTTGTCCGAAGGGCGTTGGCCGAGAACTTGTTCTGCATACACACGACAGAACTTTTTCAGCCAACATTCAACATTTTTTCTGCTCTTTAGCGCCACCCTTTGGTCAACTTCTGCTATTGTTGTCTTATGGTTAGCATTGGTTCGGCGCATGCATGTTTGTACTTTGGATGTTAATTTCGACTGACTTGTGTACACATGATCAGATAATCTGACGGCACACATTTGTTGTCGGAAAATTTGAGGGCATGGCTATCCAACATTTGTTGTTGGAAATTCCGACAACAATTGTCCGATGGAGCATAAAGGCGGTCGGATTATCCGACAAAAACCCTGCCATCGCACAATTGTTGTCAGAAAATCCAATCGTGTGTACAAGGCTCAACAATTTAACCACTTATGGACCGCCCACTATATATATATACGTTGGCAGAATGGCACGGACAGGCATAATCATATACCTGTACGTGGCCCTTTAAATGCCTGTCATGTGGTTGCAAGCTCGTCTCCGGCGGCGCGCTCGCGACCCTGCCTTCCCGCCGCCTTCCCCGTAAGTCGGACTCACGGAGGTATTAAGCAGGAAGATGCTTGTGTTAACAACTTGCTTACTGGGCATGTATACCCCCTTCCTGACCAGGTGAAATTTCAGCTTCCGGCACTGCGTCGCTTTAACTGACAATTGCGCGGTTGTGCGACGTGGCTCCCAAACAAAATTGGCGTCCTTTTTTCCCCACAAATAGAGATTTATTTTGGTGGTATTTGATCACCTCTGTGGTTTTTATTTTTTGCGCTATAAACAAAAAAAGAGCGAAAATTTCGAAAAAAAAGTCAATATTTTTTACTTGTTGCTATAATAAATAGCCCATTTTTTAAAAATAAATAAATACATTTTTCTCAGTTTAGGCCAATACGTATTCTTCTACATATTTTTGGTAAAAAAATAAAATAAATTGCAATAAGCGACTGGTTTGCGCAAAAGTTATAGCGCTTACAAAATAGGGGACCGAATTATTATTAATTTTTATTATTATTTTTTTTTTACTAGTAATGGCGGCGATCTGCGATTTTTGGAGGGTCCAATTGTGTCGGACTGACTATGTCAAAGGGGCCTATGGCTCAGTGCAGGTAATCTGCAGGTGCACTGCTCTGCACCTGCGGATCAGTTTGAAAGCAGCCCAATAACCACTGCAGAACAGATATGCCCACATATACACAGATTTTAGTAATAAACTTACCTTTAATAACAGTATTCTATTCTTTCCCAGAGCAGGAGGTCGCGGGCCACATGAGAAGGCTCCGCGGGCCAAATGTGGCCCCCCGGCCACTGGTTGGGCACCCCTGCCCTACAGCATCACCTAGTGGTTAACCCTTTCACTGCAAGTGTAATTTTCACAGTAACCAGTGCATTTTTATAGCGCTGATCGGTGTAAAAATGACAATGGTTTCAAAAATGTGTCAAAAGTGTCCGATGTGTCCGCCGAAAAAAAAATGGCTGATCGCCACCATTAGTAGTAAAAAAAATAATTAATAAAAATGCCATAAAACTACCCCCTATTTTGTAAACCCTATAACTTTTGCGCAAACCAATCAATAAACGCTCATTGCGATTTTTTTTTACCAAAAATGTGTAGAAGAATACGTATCGCCCTAAACTTTTTTTTTGGGGATATTTATTATAGCAAGAAGCAAAACATATTGATTTTTTTATTCTATTTTTGTTTATAGCGCAAAAAAATAAAAACTGCAGAGGTGATCAAATACCGCCAAAAGAAAGCTCTATTTGTGGGGAAAAAAGGACGTCAATTTTGCACGACCGCGCAATTGTCAGTTAAAGCTACGCAGTGCCGAATCGCAAAAAGTGGCCTAGTCCAAATGGAGCTGAAGTGGTTAACTATGGTAGCTACTCCTGACAAGGAATAATTTGGTGAGCAGCTCCCTGACTAAACCCCAGGGCGCTAGAGCAACATAGGATAAAAAAAAAAAAAAGTATAACAATGATTATATTAATCTATATATATATATATACTGTATATATATATATATATATATATATATATATATATATATAAAAATAAATTAAATTCTGCGCATACCCAAAATATTATGTGATCAATTGTGTAAATATGTGAATGCTGCTACTCGAGAATCGGAATACAAATTCAAACAATATATACACAAATAAGTGCGCAATCACAGGTAATGAATGACAACAAGAATTGCAAAGAAAAAAGTAAAAAAAAAAAATATGATCCACATAACTTAAAAAGTGTCCATAGGTGCCGCAGTATGGAATCTTGAAAATCCACGCTATTAGACGATGTATGGCAAACAAAGCCTCTTACCAGAGAAGATGGATCCCAGATTACAGGGATTAAAAGCGCTTGATTTGATTATGACCAGCTGCAGTGCTCCTCTCCTTCAGCTCTGTCAGGAGACCTGGCAATGTCGGTTCGTCTGGATATGGAATTACTTCCAATATTTCCCCAAAGTACTCCAAACTCCAGCGGTAGCAGGAAGAGACTCCATGGTGCAGTACGTTTTAAGAACATTTATTTACAAATTAAACGAAAGACTTTAGCAAAAAAACAGTTGCGGGCCTTGTCCTGCAGGCTAGAGCATGGTGACGTCACAGATAGTAGCTCCACCCAGGGGAGTGAATAGCTGGTTGTTAAGGAGTGGGCCGGCAAGCTGGCCACTGCGTCCTTAAGAACAGATGAGTCATGAACTGTCAGCGGGTTTCTCCACTGAAAGCTGAACGTAAAAAAAAATTGGCAGCAATAAAAAAAAAGACGCGGGGGTCCCAATGCATACAAGGCCCTTTGGGTCTGCTATGGATTTTAAGGGGAACCCCACGCCAACATTTCTAAAAATAAAATAAAAACAGCGTGGTGTTCCCCCCAAATCTATACCAGACCCTTATCGAAGCATGCAGCCCGGCAGGTCAGAAAGGGTGGGGGGTTGAGCGAGTGCCCCCCCCATGAACCATATCAGGCCACATGTCCTCAATATAGGGGGGAGTGCGTTGATGCAGGGGGGCCCCCACTGACAGCTGATAACTCATCTGGCCATTATGGACGTGAGTGAGGCCTCATGTCTAAGCTTTGTCTAAGGCCTCACAAGCCTGGAGCCACCTCTGTTCCCACTGACCACCAATGTTGGGAGCATTCTTCCCATTGACCACCAATCTAAGGAGCGTTCTTCCCACTAACCTCCAATGTTGGGAGAATTCTTGCCATTGATCACGATTCTAATGAGCATTCTTCTCACTGACCACCAATCTAAGGAGCATTGAGTGAGTGAATAACTTGTATAGTGCTACAAATGCGAACTAAATCGACTCAAGGCGCTTTTTACATCCAGTGTCGTCCTTATCCTTCAAAAGAGGTAGGTCTTACGTTTTTTCCTAAAGACCCAATAAGTTTCTTCCATGTGGATGTTCATTGGTAGAGCGTTCCATAGCCGTGGTCCTTGGACTGTAAGGAGCATTCTTCTCACTGACCACCAATCTAAGGGGCATTATTTCTACTGACCACCAATGTAAGGAGCAATCTTCCCATTGACCATCAGTGTAAGTAGTATTCTTCTCGCTGACCACCAATCTAAGGGGCATTCTTCTCATTTACCATCAATCTAAGGGGCATGCTTCTCACTGACCACCAATCTAAGGTGCATTCTACTCATTGACCACCAATCTAAGGGGCATTATTTACACTGACCACCAATGTAAGGAGCATTCTTCCCATTGACCACCAATCTAAGGGGCTTTCTTCCCATTGACCACCAATCTAAGGAGCATTCTTCTCACTGATCACCAATGTAAGGAGCATTCTTACCATTGACCACCAATCTAAGGGGCATTCTCCCCACTGACCACCAGTGTAAAGAGCATTCTTCCCAATGACCACCAGTGTAAAGAGCATTTTTCCCAATGACCACCAATTTAGGCACATTCTTCCCGTTGACTACCAATGGGTTTTAAAATTATTTCAAGGGTTCCTCTGGGGTTACAAAGGGTTGAGAAAGGCAGCACTTTAGCAGCAAAGGCTAGCTTAGGATCACTTCTTTAGTAGAACTGTTCAGAACTCAATAAACAAAACGAAAATTCAGAAAAAAAAATGTCTAAAGCTAACCCAAAAATCTGCAATGAAAATGTTCAAACACTTAGAACGGTCAAACATTTCATGAATTACAAGATGATTATCAAATACAAAAGATCCAAAAAGATCAGCCAAAACAATAGAAAGGATCACATAAGGTTGGCGGCGTCGCGAGTCCCCAATAGTAGCGCGGGATGAATATATAAACACGTATCTGTTGGCAGACAACGCGGAGGGGCCTCCACCACGAGGCACGCCGTTCTGGGCTCCTCTCCATTCGATCTGTGAATTAATTGACTTGGTTTGAACTCCGGTGTTTTCTGCTGGAGAAGTCACTGTGAACATGTTGTACATATCTCAGATATCAAATAACAAATGTTCCAAATGTTCCAGATGCTGAACAGGAGCCAGGATTTTTTTAATTTTTTTAAACATTTGGAGGAGCTTTAAAAAAATAAAAAGAGGAAATTGGACACACAAAAGAAAATAACAATCAGATAATAGAAAAAAGTATTATCATCATTCATAGATTAAAGTTTATCATCATTATCAGTATTATCATCATTCATAGACTCCCCCTAAAAACACCTTCTGCTTTTGGATAAGGGAAGTTTTTTAGGGGGGGATTTTTAGAGGTGCCGGCAAGACAAGCAATTCAGATACTAAAGTATATAAAAAAATATTAAATATTTTATTATTACATACAATACATAGTTAAAAGGTTGGCTATGCTTTATGTGCACAGGTACAAAAAAACATCTTGACCTTCAAAACGGATGAAAATTAGTCACTCAGCAATAACATTGGATTGATTGTCCCGACATGTTTCGCCACTCAAGGGCTTCCTCAGGGAATGTTTTAACCACTTTAGCCCAGACCCTTTGGGTGGTCAAAGACCATGCCACTTTTTGCGATTCGGCACTGCGTCGCTTTAACTGACAATTGAGCGGTCCTGCGACGTGGCTCCCAAACAATTTCTGCTGAGAGCAAAGCTGGAATTTGAAAATATTGTGAGAAGAAATATTCTTTTCCAAATGCTACAAGGATCACAAAACACATCCTGGCATGCCAGAGGAGCCCTAAAGACATTGAAAATTCTTTATGGAATGATGAGAACTAGAATGAAAGTGGGAGGAGCTTTTCCCTCTTTCAGAAACACTCTTGCTGCTGTTTCTGGATCATCACAAAGTGTTTCTTCACCAGCAGCATCTTCAAGTCAGGAAGTGTTACAAACCACAAATACTAAATCTCTTCATTTATAGGGAAAATCCCACCTGAAAATCAGGAAAACATTCATCAAGCTCTTTATAGAGCAATATATGCTTTTTTCCCTTACAAATAGAGCTTTCTTTTGGTGGTATTTGATCACCTCTGCGGTTTTTATTTTTTGCGCTATAAACAAAAATAGAGCGACAATTTTGAAAAAAATGCAATATTTTTTACTTTTTGCTATAATAAATATCCCCAAAAAATATATAATTTTTTCCCCCCCAGTTTAGGCCGATACGTATTCTTCTACATATTTTTGGTAAAAAATTGCAATAAGCATTTATTGATTGGTTTGCGGAAAAGTTATAGCGTTTACAAAATAGGGGATAATTTTATGGCATTTTTATAAATATTTTTTTTTTTTTTTACTAGTAATGGAGGCGATCAGTGATTTTTTTCGTGACTGCGACATTATGGTGGACACATCGGACACGTTGGACACATTTTTGGGACCATTGTCATTTTCACAGCGATCAGTGCTATAAAAATGCACTGGTTACTGTAAAAATTACACTGGCAGTGAAGGGGTTAACCACTAGGTGGCGCTGTAGGGGTTAAGTGTTCCCTGCATTGGGTTTCTTACTGTAGGGAGGGTGGGCTCTGTGTCACATGACACTGATCTCCGCTCCGAGTACACGGAGCCGAGATCTGTGTCATTCTCACTAGTCAGAGCAGGGAGATGCTTGTTTACACTAGAACTAGAATGAAAGTGGGAGGAGCTTTGCCTTTTCCAGAAACACTATTGCTGTTGCCTCTGGATCATTACAAAGTGTTTCTTCACCAGCAGCATCTTCAAGTCAGGAAGTGTTACAAACTACGGCCTCCCAATAATACACAATTCCTTCATTTATAGAGAAAATCCCACCTGAAAATCAGGAGAACATTCATCAAGCTCTTTATAGAGCAATATATGCTTATAGATCAGCATTGTCAATACCTGAAAATGCATATTTAGCAAGAAGGTTTTAGGTTTTACCAAAATAAAGCTCTATTTGTGGGGAGAAAAGGATGTCAACTTTGTTTGGGTACCGCGTCGCACAACCCTGTAATTGCCAGTTAAAGCGATGCAGTGCCGTATCGCAAAAAATATGGCCCGGTCAAGAAGGGGACAAAATCTTCCTGGGCTCAAGTGGTTATGATTAGTTTTACCCTTAGGCGTGAAGGGGTTAAAAAGTATGTTTAATTTGTGCATATTTAGCTTTTCCTGGATCCCTGATAGTCCTGGCATGGAGGTCCTTGTTAGGTCCCACCTTGGTATAGGGCAGGGGTCTCCAAACTGCGGCCCGAGGGCCAGACATGGCCCTTTGCTAGCCTTTATCCGGCCCTTGGGGCACTATTCCTCCCATTGACACCAACAATTTGGCACTATTTCTTCCACTAATACCAATCATGGGATACTATTCCTCCTACTAATAGGGGTACTACTCCTCCTCCTATTGACCACCAACCCTGGGGCCAAATTTATTGTCAGTGATGCCCGACACTGGGACATTTTCTGTCCACGCTGGCCAAAACCTCGTCCTCCCGAAGTCTGAAGGACAATAAACTGGCCCTTTGTTTAAAACGTTTGGAGACCCCTGTTATAGGGTGACAACTGTCTCCCAATTGTGACTCCAAACGGCCATGCAGACACATTGCTCAGCCACGGTCCACCATTGTTACTATCAGGAAGCTAGTCCAGAAAAACACAATAGGTTCTATCTATCCCAAAGATATTTTACATTACATTATCTGCCGCTTCATCCGGACTCATCCCTATATGTGCTCCCAGATGTACGAATGTTAAAGTACACTACAGACACAATAGGATTTGTTTAGATTGCAAGATTAAATAAACATCGAATGATTCTATATTCTATTCACAGAATTACTCACATTTTTCTATGACATTTTCTCCTCTTTGATTATCTGTTCAGAAGAACGATCTCTCGTGAAGAAATTTAGATGACACAATCTGCCCATCTTCCATGATTAGAATCCAAGACTCCAATCCCGAGATCGGTCTTCTAGAGCAAAACCAAATCATTTGTCTATGGAGAGATTTCCCTAATAGATCAACAAATATGAAAACCAGTATATGACACCCTCAAAATTATGTGGTGGTGCCCCCCCTTCCACACCTGCACCTCCTGTCCTCCACATGTTTCCAGTGTCTGTGACCCCTGTGCACTCCAGCTGCCCCTGTACTCCTATGCCTTCAGAGACCCCGGTGATCCTGTGTCCTCCTAGGACCCCTGAACTTCTGTGCCTTCAGAGTCCCCTGTGCTCCTGTGTCCCTCTAGGACCCCTGCAATTTTGTACCTTCAGAGACCCCGGTGATCCTTTGTCCTCCTAGGACCCCATTACTCCTATGCCTTCAGAGACCCCTGTGATCCTGTGTCCTCCTAGGACCCCTGTACTCCTGTGACTTCAGAGTCTCCTGCACTCCTGTGTCCTTCTAGGACCCCTGCAATCCTGTACCTTCAGTGTTCCTTTGTCCTCCTAGGACCCCTGAACTCCTGTGCCTTCAAAGTCCCCTGTAGTCCTGTGTTATTCTAGTACCCCTGCATTCCTGTACCTTCAGAGATGCCTGTAATCTTATGTCTTCCTAGGACCCCTGTACTCCTGTGCCTTCGGAGCCCCCTGTGCTCCTGTGTCCTCCTAGGACCCCTGTACTTCTGGGTCCTTCTTGTACCCCTGAACTCCTGTGCCTTGAGAGTCCCCAGCGCTCCTGTGTCCTCCTAGGACCCCTGGACTCCTGTGTCCTTCTGGTAACCCTAAGCTCCTATGCCTTCAAAGTCCCCTGCACTCCTGTGTTCTTCTGGTACCCCTGCATTCCTGAACCTTCAGAGACCCCTTTGTCCCCCTAGGACCCCTGTACTCCTGTGCCTTCAGAGTCCCCTGCTCTCCTGTGTCCTTCTAGGACCCCTGTACTTCTGTGCCTCCAGAGACCCCTGTGATCCTGTGTCCTCCTAAGACCCCATTACTCCTATGCCTTCAGAGACCCCTGTGATCCTGTATCCACCTAGGACCCCTGTACTCCTGTGCCTTTAGAGTTCCCTGCGCTCCTGTGTCCTTCTAGGACCCCTGCAATCATGTACCTTCAGAGACCCCAGTGATCCTTTGTCCTCCTAGGACCCCTGAACGCCTGTGCCTTCAAAGTCCCCTGTAGTCCTGTGTTATTCTAGTACCCCTACATTCCTGTACCTTCAGAGACACCTGTGATCTTATGTCTTCCTAGGACCCCTGTACTCCTGTGCCTTCAGAGCCCCCTGTGCTCCTGTGTCCTCCTATGACTTATGTACTCCTGTGCCTTCAGAGCCCCCTGTGCTCCTGTGTCCTCCTAGGACCCCTGTACTTCTGTGCCATCAAAGTCCCCTCCTAGGACCCAAGCATTCCTGTACCTTAAGAGACCCCTGTGCCCCAATCTCCTGGTGTTGCCCCCCTCCACCTCACATGATCTCACAGAGACCAGGGCAGCTTCCATTCCTGCCCAGCATTTGTCTCGGCCCTGCCCAGGGTGTTCCCTGGAGCACCCTCATTCCCATACTTCTTTGTAGCTTAATTTTGTTAAAGCGGAGCTCCGCCCAAAAGTGGAACTTCTGTTTTACGCACTCCTCGCCCACTTACATACCAAATTTGGCATGTTATTTTTTGGGAGGTGCTTAGTTTTGAGTGGGACTTCCTGTCCTACTTCCTTCTTTCGACTACGGTCCGCCTAGGTGACTCTTCCTCTTCCCCTAGGCGGCCCCTCCCTCTCAGCAATCTTCTGGGACACATCACAGGTTCCATAAGATTGCCTGTGCACTGACAGAGCTCAGCAGCCATGAAGCCGCAAGCTGTTGTGGCCGGGTGCCCCACAGGTTCAATGAAGGCGTCAGGGAGAGGAGCGAGGCTTTATGCGGCCGTATCGCTGGACCGTCCGTGGGACAGGTGAGTGTTTGTTTATTAAAAGTCAGCAGGTACACTTTTTGTAGCTGCTGACTTTTAATAAACAAAAACAAGCCTGGAACTCCCCTTTAAGGACTTACCAATTACAATGGATCTGTCCAGCACTTTGGTGTTGGATAAACCCCCATGGCATAAGTTGGACTTTTTAAGTCTGCTCAACCCCTTGACCGAAACCAAAAAAATGTGCATAAGCAGTTACTTTCCTCCATCTTTTCGATGAGCCGTCCTAGATTCAGCAGTAACATTGTTTTTTTTTTATATTTTCCCTTTAAGTCCTTCCAGTGATTATCACAAAGCGGCAGGCAGATAGTGTCTCAGAGTCAATGGACCATCAGAAATCCCCATTCTATTTAATCTCGAGGAGTCCGATTACCGTACCTTGTACCGTATCTGATTTTCTAACGGCACAATCTTTTTGTTTCCCAAAGATTATTTTTCCAAGCAATTTTCTTTCATCTAATTATAAAGTCTAAAATAAGCACGTGAATATTCACGGTATTTCTGATTAGAGGGAAACTACGGTTGAAAACCCCCTAAAAAAATCAGTTATATCGACGACAGCCTACCAAAATTCCAGCCCTTTGTTCCATCATTCGCCTTTATACCATATGTCCGCTTGCCCTGAACATGGAGACTCAGAATTATTTTTGTTGTAAATGTTATTCCTGTCTTCTGAGACATGCCTGACTTGGGATGAGCACGGTGATTGTGGCAAAACTACAGATTTTAAGTTTGCCAAAATTTGGGCAAAATTTCACCTTGTGGACTGCTTAGTGGAAATTGGCTTAAAAAAATCGCACGTTTTTTTAAAAGCCACGTGATTACCATGATGTCAGGTAAAATCTTAATCACATGGCTTATGACTTAAAAAACAAACAAATTTGTAATAAATAATTAAAGCGGAGCTCCACCCAAAAAGGGAAGCTCCACTTGTCTGGTTTTGACAGGCACCGCTCTCAGTTCCTGCTGAGTTTACCGTGGCAAACTCAGCCGGAAGTTCGGCCCTTTCCGCAGCCGGCCCATTGAGAAAGTGCAGTGCGATTCGGTCATGCGCAGTAGAAAACTGTCTGTGATGTGATGCCCAGGGCAGCCGTCACAAATTTTGGGGCCCCTCACACATCTTTAGGCAGGGCCCCCCTGGAGCAGAGAACCGGGGGGGGCTGATGAAAAAAAAGTATAATCCCTTCTCTCCTGATGCAAGATAATAAGTGGGGGGGGGCACCATCTGGCCCCTTAAGCCGCGTACACACGATCGGTCCATCTGATTCTCATAGGTTAACCGATGAAGCTCACTGATTGTCTGATGTGCCTACACACCATCGGTTAAAAAAACGATCGTGTTAGAATGCGGTGACGTTTACGTGTTTTAACACAACGACGTGCTGAAAAAAACGAAGTTCAATGCTTCCAAGCATGTGTCGACTTGATTATGAGCATGCGCGGCCTTTTAACCGATGCTTTTGCATACTAACGATAATTTTTGCCCCATCTGTCAGGCGTCCATCGGTCAAATTTTAAAGCAAGTTCTCTTTTTTTTGACCGAGGGATAGTTAACCGATGGGGCCCACAGTAAATCGATTTGGACCGATGAAATGGTCGTTCAGTCCGTTTTCATCGGTTTTGACCGATCGTGTGTACGCGGCCTTACAGGTGTAATGCAAAAAATAAAGAAATAAATAAAGAAAACCGGGAGGGGGTCATCGGGCCCCTCACAAGTGTAATGCAAACAAAAAAAAAACGGTAGGGGTTTCCGGCCGGGCTCCTTACAGGTGTAATGCCTGTACCCCCCTGATGGTGGCCCTGGGGATGCCGCAAGGTTTCCTTTACCCAAGATGGGGACACCAGCCCCCGAGAGCCGATTCAAGATTTGGCTTGATTGAGGACACCGCGGGAACCCTGGACAGGCAAGTGCCCTAATAGGAAAAGTCAGCTGCTTGTATTAAAAAATACATTTAACCCCTTTCCACCAGTGACCAAGAAAGAAAGCCCCATAGTAAGGGGAACCCAGGCGGAGGGGCCACATGACTGGGGGAACACTGTGCGGTGCACACACAGGATAGGGAAGTGAGGTTTTAGGGGTGGGGTTACCTAGCACGAGGAGGGTTAGTTAAAAGTAGTGGGTGGGCGGGGCTGGTCATTCTGGGGCCATTTCATGGAAGAGGTAACACACAGAGTGTTTTTTTTTTTTTTTTGCTGTACTGCTACCTAATCCATGGATCACCCCGGCGGCCTGTTGGAGCGGTGGTGATGTTGCTGGGATCGGGGGAAGGTAGGTCCAGCCCCCCCTCCACGCCGTGCATGGTGGTCCCGTCCATCGGAGGGGTACAGCCCAGGACTTTTCAGCGCTGGAGTCCCGCGATCCGCGGCACCCCCCCGCGATCCGCGGCCCCCCCTCCGTGATTTGTGCCTCCCCCGCAATTTGCGGCCCCCCACCCGCAATTCACGGCCCCCACCCACGATTCGCGGCCCCCACCCGCGATTCGCGGCCCCTCCCCCATGATTTGCGGGCCCCCCCCGCAATTCGCGGGCCCCCCCCGCAATTCGCGGCACTCCCCGCTCAAAATCTGTGATCCGCGCTCCTTCCCCGCTCCACAACTCCGATCTGCCCCCCCCCCGCTCAAAAAAAAAAATGTCCCGCTGGGAAAAATGTTAAAATGTTGGGAGGCATGCGGACCCTCCAGGTCCTGGTAAGCATACCGGCTGCCACTTCAACTGGGAAAACAAGGGGGGAATCCCAGGCCGCGGCGCGACACTGCGCTGTGAGCGACATCTCCGTCGCCTGCCAGGCCTGATCTGGGTGGTGATGATGTGATGGAGCGGTAGCGTAGTACTCAAGCGCGGGTGAACGGCTGGGGGCCTCTCATCCAGGGCGGCCACGGCTGGAGCAGGAGGAAGCAGAATTCCTGTTTAGGGTGACGTCGGAAGTGGCACGGCCTGATCCCAGAGCTCCTACAGTTTTTCCAGCAGCAGGCATCCGGCCTTGTTGACGGGCGCAGCGTCCCCTGCTGGGCGGGGGGACCAACGGTCGGAAGGAGAGATCTCAGACACGGACTCCGAAGGTCCAGGCATAGTGGCGGGCCCGTAGGGGCTTCAGCGGGGACCCAAAGCAGCGGCTGGTCGGATGGTTTCCTCTGGGCAGCCGGGTAAGTCATCTTCTAGTTCTGCTACAGTTGTTTTTCCTGCTTTACTCTCCCTCCTCCCCTCCTTCTCCCCCCCCTTTCTCATGTGCATGTTGTCTGTATGCTGGGTCCCCGGGTGGGGGTGGGCTTCTCCTTTTGGGGTGGGACGGTTGCGGGGGGTACGCCTGACGTGGACGTGGTAATGCTGCAGCAGTTGTGGTCCTCTTTATTGCAATGATGTTGGGCCATGGCAGGTGGGGGGGCCAAGCGTGCCCCCTCCTGCCGTCACTGCCTCGTGGTTGGTTCCTCCCGTGACTGGGCCGGTTAAGGTAGGAGCATTTCATGTGACGCATTCAGTTTGGGGTGGGACTTCCCGGGGGAGTGGGGATGGTGGTGTGTTGTTAACCCCCTCCGTTCCGTCAGTGGGTGTCGGGAGTGTGGTTAAGTCCCAGGTGAGTTCGAGTGGAGTGTGGGTGCCTCCTCTGCCGGGGGCATTAACGGTCACAGGGACCGCTGTGGGTGACTTTCCTTTGGTGGTGCCGGGGTTGGCACAAGTAAGTACGGATCCGGGGGTAGCGTCAGGTGTGACGGCGGATGGTGTACGGTGGGCTGATGCGGCCCGGTGTGAGGTATTTATTTGTTTTCGATGGGCCCTTTGGGTCTCATTTGAAGGCAGAGTAAAGAGCGGATTTGGAAGGGGGAGTTTGCGGTAGTATTCTCGTTGCTTCCGCTTGGGAAGTTTATCTTGGATAAGGTCCGACATGATGTGGGTAAAACGGAGGAGGAGGAAAAGCAGCGTTTTTTCGCATTATTCCTTGGTCGTTTGCGAATTGGCCACAGGCGTATGATATTTTGGCGAGGGTAATTAGGGAATGGCGCCGCAGAATTGCATGGGCTTGTTTTGCTATATTGTTGTCATCGGAGAGGGTGTACAGCAAAAGGTTATCGCCTTGTGTATGGGGCTTATGACTCAGGCCAGGGCGCGCACCCCTCGTCAAAGTGCTGCAAGAAAGGAAAGAAGCTAAGTGACGCTGGAAAAAGGGGGGACCAGTGAAGGTGGAGGAGATGGCGACGTATCTACGTAGGTACCCGAATAGGATAGCGGCGCAGGCATTGTGGTTTAGGTTTTTTAAGTAGGGTTTCCCAATTTCCAGTGATTTGTAAGAAATCCCTCCTTTGGCGTCTAACCTAAAGTCATCTTATGACTACTCGGAGGTGGTTACTGAAAAGTTACGTAGGGCGGTGGGATTGAGTAGGATGGCGGGGCCATTGTGGGCCCGCCCGTTGGGAACGTGGGTGTTTCTCCACTGGGGTAGTGCCGAAGCGGGAGCCGAATCAGTTTTGGTCCATCCATCCTCTCTCTCACCCCAAAAAATAGGGTCGGTGAACGATGCATTTTCCTGCCCTGGGTAAGGTGTCGGATGCGTCTTTCGTTGTGGCGGGGTGCTGGGCCCAGTGTTTTGGGGGTGCCTTGTTAGCCATGACAGACATTGAATCTGCATTTTGGCTGTTGCCGGTTCACCCGGATGGTGTGCGTTTTGTGGGCTAACTGGCTTAGCGTTTGTGTTGCATTATCTCGATGATTTCCTGGGGGTCGGTCCGTCGAATGACGGGACCTGCCTTATTTTACTTGCCACCATTCAGCAGGTGTTCAAGGTGTTTGGGGTCCCGCTGGCTCAGGACAAATCATAAAGGGAGGGTGATCGAGTTGAAAAAATTTGAGGCATTATCATTGATTCGGTTAGGATGGAATGCCGGCTTTCAGAAGACAAGCTGGGGAATTGCGTGAGTCAGTCGCGGTGGAGGCGCGTTGTGCGAAAGTCAAGTTACGAATTTGTGGTCTTTATTGGGAAAGCTCAACTTTGCTTGCCGCATCATGCTGATGGGGAGAGTTTTTCTACGGACAACCGCTGCCATAGTGGTCGTTAGAGCCCCGCATCACTTTGTGCGGTTGGGTCGAGGGCACAGGGAGGATTTGAAGGTACTGGACCCATTTTTGGAGCAATAAAACGGAAAATCATGGTGGTTGGCGAGTAAATTGGAGCTTTTTACTGATGCGGCCGGGTTAGTAGGTTTGTTGCGGCCTACTTTGAGGGTATGTGGTGCGCTGGTCGGTGGCCAGAGCAACTGGCTGGTTTGCATTGATCAGTAATTTGAGGCTGCTGGAGTTGTTCCCGATAGTGTTGGCGGTTCAGCTGTGGGGGGTGGTGTTAGGAGCCGGCAGGTTCGCTTTCATTGTGTTAGTTTGGGGGTAGTACAGGGCATTTCTCCCCTGACAGCTTTGTCTTTGCCTGTAATTCGTTACTGCGTGGATTGGTTTTAAACTGTTAGGCGCTAAATATTGTTGTGGGTGCAGTGCATGTCCCTGGGGTCGAATATGAGGTGGCTCTTGCACGCTCTCTTTTACAGTGGGACTGGTTCCGGCAGCTGGTGCCGGAGGCAGAGCAGGAGGGGGTTTCTGTCCCCAGTGGCTTGTGGGACCTCGTGTTGGAACAGTGATGGCTCTAGTTTGGAGGTCAGTGGCTGACTCCACTTGGGGGTCATATGATCGTGTTGGGAAGGAGTGGCATGGCCTGGTGAGTGATCTTAAGGTTGGTTCCTCGGTTAATTTTTGCTTTGCTTCACTAAACAAAATAATGGCTGGATTGGCATGCCTTTTTAATTGAATGGGGTGTGAGCTGTTACCAAGGCGTACGTGGTTCGCAAGGCGTTGCGGGGTTATAGTAAAGGTCGGGTCAGGCCGGATTCCAGGAGGAGGGTTTCTTGGCATATGTTGGAGGTTCTTGTGGGTGTTTTGCCTTAGGTGTGCTCTTCAAAGTTGGAGGTTCAGTTTCGGACGGCGTTTTTGTCAGCAATTTTTGGGGCTTTAAGTGTGGGGAATAGGTCAGCCCTGCTAAGGCAGATGCAGGGGGATGCATATATCTGATGTGACGGTGCTCGCTGATTCGGTCACGTTGTTCGCGCGGAGGTGAATAAACCGATCAATTGGACAAGGGTACCAAGGTTAGTTCTGGAAAAAGTGTCGGGGGCTGGGGGTGTGCCCGATGGAAGTAGTTCGGGAATGGTTAGGTTCACGGCCTACAGGGATGGGGTCCGCCCCTTGTCTCGGGAATGGGCTGCCTTTGTCCAGGTATCAATTTGGGGCAGTTTTTTAAATGATGTTTGGGGGACGGGAGGTTTTTCAATGTGCTGGACTACTCCTCTCATTCTTTTAGGATAGGGGCACCAACGGGAGGCTCGCGTTGGGGCTTGAGCGTTGAGACCCTGCAGCGGATAGGTCGTGGGGAGTCCCGCCGGTTCAGGTTGTATGTCTGACCGCAACTGTTATAAGAGGGGGGGGGGGCAGGGGGTTAGGCATTCCTTACCCTGTTCTCAAGTCTTGGGTGTTATGTGTCTGTCTGTACGTCAATGCTTGTTCTGGGTGTGTGGTTTGTTCTGTGTGGTTGTGTGAATCTTATATGTTTATGTTTATGTTTACTTTTTAGGCCTGGTATGCTTGATATATATCTTGGGCCACTCCTATGTTCAGTGGGGGGCCAAGAGGGCGATGGTTAGGGGAGAAGGCAGACGGGTGGGTTTTTACTAGGGAAGACGCCAGGGTGAGTTGTATCGGGATTTCCTGCATGCCCTGGTCCAGGGTTATGCCGGAAGTTCGGCATTATGCGAGATTGGACAGGCCCCCGGAGGTGCTGTTGGTTCATGTCTAGGGGCAATGACCTTTGCCTTATGGCATCTCGTGATTTGATACAGGATATTACATGGTACTTTATGTGCTTACGCAGTGTGCTTCTTGATACTTTAGTCCTGTGGTCAGAAATGGAGCCCGGGTCGGTAGACAGGATTAACAAAGCCAGAATTAAGGCCAATAAGGTGGTCTCCAAGTTCGTCATCCGTGGCAGGGGGTTGGTTGTTCGCCATTGCGAACTGAAAGTGGTTTTGGTCTTTACTTTAGGGGTGATGGAGTACATTTAATCCCGGTGGGTATTGATGTGTGGGTCCTGGGGGCTCCGGGATGGGTTACAACGTGCCTTAGGGCTGTGGCGGGCCGCCCACATGTGAGGTGTCACCGTGTGCGTCTGTGACATTGGTCTGGGGTTCCTGAGGGTTGGGTGGTGGTTGGTATATATATATGGGATGTATATACCTGAGATGGTTGGTAGGAGTTGGGGCCTGTCATGGGATGGGCACCTTCCCTATCTGGTTTGGTGGGGGCTATTGGTCAATCGTGCTGAAGAGTGAAATGAAGGAGAAAGTCATTGTCTCGTGAGCTGATTGGAGCACGGCTAGAGGCCAGGATGCTTCCTGATGGAGTACAGCCCATTACCTAGCACATTTTCTTTCCCTTCTCTCAGGAACCCCTCGTTTACAGCAGTTTTGTATAATTGTGTTTGGGTTAATTTATTCTAATTTTGGTAAATATATATATGAAGTTTTATAAAGATATATATATATATTTTAAATGGTATTTTATTAAAGTTATTTTAATATTTACCTTTTGGTATTAAATAAAGGGGCCTTTAGTGGCCATTTAATCCAGAAGGTGTTGCATGGTTTATATAGGGGGTTAAGAGGTTTTGGGGTTTGTTATTGTTTAAGTAGCAAAGACACTAGTAGTACACCAGTCAAGTAAATAGAGGGATTGTGCCAAAAAGTAAACCAGTGTGATGAAATGGTAAAAAAAATAGTGTAATGTATCCCGCCAGAGGGGATAAATAGTGCATACAATCAAACCAAGTACCAAGGGCACAGGCATGGAGAATAAACGGTGGAAAAATAGAGAAGAAAGAAGGAGAGAAGCTACCACAATTATATACCTATATAAACAGGAAGGTCCAGTTGGTGCAGTGTCCATAGGGGCATAGACCATAGGGGCACAGACCATAGGGGCATAGACCGTAGGGGCATAGACCATAGGGGCATAGACCATAGTGGCATAGACCATAGGGGCATAGACCGTAGGGGCATTAACTATAGGGGCATAGACCATAGGGGCATTGACCATAGAGGTATAGACCATAGGGACTGGCCAGTTGAGCTGAGAGAAGTATAGTATTCCAAAACAGCCAAGGGTAAGCCACCAACGCCATGCTAGCGGTCAATGGAAGGAAGGGTGCCCACAGCCGAGCATTGCAGCTGGTGAGCGGTGTTGCACTGGTTTACTTTTTGGCACAGTCCCTCTATTTACCTTCTTGGTCACTGCAATCACAATTCCCCTGTTATATTAGTCACTCCAGTCCAACCCTATACATTATTATACATTATAAAATCTGACGCAATTCACATTTGTGGGGTTTATTTCCGGAGACTGCTGTGGTTCAGCTGTCTATCTCCACCATTGTGCCATGGGGGCAGCACAGCGGTGCAGTGGTTAGCTCCCTCACCTGGCAGTGAGGGAGCTGCCTGGAGTTTGCCTGTTCTCCCTGTGTCTGTGTGGGTTTCCTCCCACACTCCAAAGACATGCGTGCCTAGACGCGCTCCTATGGGAGCGCATTCGGCGCAATACAAATCCTACATCAAATCAAATGGGTTATGCTACCTTAGCTCCCAGGGGCTGATGACCTCTCGCCTTTCGGGACGGCCTCCGGCTCTCCATGCTTGCACCCAGAATCTTAGTTGGTCTGTAAGCATGATTGGGTGTATATATTATTATTATTATTTTTTTTATTATTTTTTTCCATCCTTTTTTAGATGAAAGAGAAAAAACGCATGGGTGGAGTCCATGGGCCGCACACCCCGAAAGTGCAAAGACAAAAATGAAAGGGCCCCCCAGTGGGGTTTTTTAGCGGCATGATGTACTGAATATAAGACATTGGTTTTAAAATATTGAAATACAATCTTTACTTGGTTGTACAATACAGTAAAAATACAACATGGTTGGAGCATTTAAAAAATAGTAAACATAGTACACTCTGGTTATACATAATTTGAAGAAATATAGCAACAGTGGCAAAAAATCAACAACAATACAATGCATGATAGACCGTAGTTCAATTGATTTCCATATGAGTACCCCAACGCGTTTCGACCAAATACTGTCACGGTCTTCTTCAGGGTTATTGTACTCACTCAAAGATTATTGGGATGGCATCTAACCAGAGATCATTGCTAAGGAGTGTAAAATGATCCATATACCCTCACGGACAAACCTCCCGTTCCACCGCGCGAGAGCCAGCCAGAAAAGGCTTACAAGGAGTCACAAGTGTGGACTGTAATGGAACCCCAAATGGGACAGGGGTTAAAGCCGTTTAGGATATTCCATTCCTGAACCCAAGGCAGCTATCGACACTCCACAATCCGGCGAACACGACCCATACAAATTCCCCCATTAACGAGACACAGCTCTGCAGACATTCCTCCCCTCACCCCCCCACCACTCGCCCCCGCCCAGAAGCCGCTCCACCTCCTCTCCGCTCTGCTCACCTCCTGCCTGTCTGTCCTTTTTTAGATGGACCCATTCTAATGGCCCGTACACACGATCGAATTTTCCGTCAGGGATAAACTCTGACAGAATTCCATTCAAGCTGTCTTGCATACACACTGTCCCACCAAATTCTGACCGTCAAGAACGCGGTGACGTACAACGCTACGACGAGCCGAGAAAATAAGGTTCAATGCTTCCGGGCATGCGTTGACTTGATTCTGAGCATGCGTGTTTTTTTTCTCCATCGGAGTTCCATACAGACGTCGGGAAAAAAAGAGAACATGTTCTCTTTCAAAGTCCATCGCAATTTCAGAAGGAAAAACACAGAGGGCGCACACACGGTCGGAACATCCGACTTTTTCCATCGGAAATTCCGATTGTGTGTACGAGGCATAACAATTTCCACACTATAGTAATTTTTAACATTCTTATAGGCTCCTGCCCTACCTCTGCTCCTGATGAGTGGCGCTAGCAACGAAACGCGTCGAGCCATTAGATGCCCCTCTTGATTACATTTCAAGATTATTATCAATATTATATATGCTAAGCCTATTGGAGTGTACCAATTTAACCAAGAATATTTTTACCTATATGTCATGGAGACACACATTAACCGATTGCCGACCGCCGCACGCCGATGTACGTCAGCAAAATGGCATGGCTGTGCATATTGGCGTACAGGTACGTCCCCTTTAATAGGCACAACAAAATGGTCCGGGGCTGAAGTGGTTAATGAGTTTGGTGTTTTTTTTATCAAGGCCTATAATATGAACTTATATGTTATTATGTTATTATCATGTTATCATTTTGTATGCAATAAATTACATGTACTATATTTATCTATTGGCTATACATTGTGGTATATTGTAACATATGTGGTTCCTATTGATTATCTATTACCCACCACACACTGTCGTGGTCTCTCCTCGGTGGCACGATTCATATAAAGTCCCAAACGTCTCTTATAGCGGAACCTCGGATTACGAGCATAATCCGTCCAGGAGAACGCTCGTAATCCAATGTACTCGCATATCAAAACGAGTTTCCCCATTGAAGTCAATGGAAACTAAAATAATTTTTTTCCGGATTGACTTCAATGGCATGCAATACCACATGCGGCCAGAGGCAGCGGGGCTGCCTGAGGGCCTGAGAAACAGCCGGAAAGGCCCGAGGACACTTCGGCAAACGTCGGAAAGACTTCGTTCCCAAGATTTGCCAAGGTCAACCATGCTGTCCTTGGGCCTTTCCGTGCATTTCCGAATGGTGCAGATCGGCTGCACTCGGCTCCGGCGCCCCTGCACACCGCTTTGGCCTGAATCCTGCTTGTTTTGCGAGACAACACTCCCAAACTGAGTTACGTTTTTTTTTTAAATACAGCGCTCGCATTGCAAAATGCTCGTTACTCGCAATCCGAGGTTCCGCTGTATTTCTTTTCTTCTTTGCTTTTGGGTTTGATACGCATTTTCTGAACATTTTATTTTTCATCTGCCTGGAGTTCGGCATTAATTGACGTGACCCTGTGACATCACGGCTCCCACTAAACTGATATCCCTTGTATCTCTCCGAATATTCCCCCCCACCCCTCCCCCCCCCCCCAGTCCGGTGCCCTGAGCAGGTCATGTTTGCCGCGATCGGTAGCCGGCCTGTAAGGTAAACGGCGACTCCATAAAACGTGTTTAACCTCCATAATAATTGTATTCCATAATCCATGGGAGAGAAGAGTGAGCAATCTGTTCACGGCTGAATAGGTAACCCTTGTTTCACGCTTCATCGACCGAACAGCGAAACCAGAACAGGCTCATCGCCGCCGCGCTTTGCACAATTTATAAGCAAAAAAAATCTGTGTAAACGGAGTTTAACCTTTTATCAGATGGGATCGCTGGCGACTCGCAGGGCCGCGTACAATATCCGCATTCGTGTCCTCTTACTTTTTAATGGCGTACAAGTCATTTCTTTGTCTTATGCCTTCAATATCAGTAGAAGTTCTTGTTCTTGTCATTTATTTAGTTGCTTCTGATGCTTCATCTTAATGAGCAGAAACGCCTGTTTCCTGGTAGCGACAGACCCTTGCTATCTGTAGTGAAGCAGCGGTCTCTCTGCAGAGATGCCACACACCCAGTGGTGGCTGGTGGCTTCATCTTTTTGGGGGGGCAGCAAAAAATCAACACCCCCCGGCGGCGCAGCATTGAAACAGCAGCCACGTGCGGGTGGTCCGGCATTTACCCGTTTGGGTGGCGGGGCTGTGGTCTGCTCCTGGAGTGCGGGCATCGGCTCCGAGGGCCACGCCTCAAGCTTCCTCCGCCGCGTGTACTCCGTCAAAGCGATAGGCATCCAATAGGACCACCTGCCGCTTTGGCCAATCGGGAAACAGGTCTCACAGACATGCCTCCTGATTGGCGGGACGGAACTTTAGTGTGATGATAGCAAAAATTCATTCGCTGTGGTCACATAACTGGATGGACTCGGAGCGCAATGTCTTTTTTTTTAAGCCTTTTAACGGTCAGGGGTTAACGCCGTTTACGATATTCCATTCCACCAACCCACGACAGCTTCCGACGATTTCCCAGAAACGAGACACAGCTCTGTTCTCTGGTTCAAAACGGATAGACTTTAATGGTAAACTCAGGCTTTTATACAGTTAGAAACCCCAAGGAACAATGACTTAACTCCACCCACAACATGACACAAGGAGCTCAATACACATCTTTTAGGAGACAGACATACTGTCTCCGACATAATCTACATGAGCTAATTACTAATAATTTACCCTGACAAGGTGACTCTGAGAAAAGATCTTCTCACCTACTATACAATACACATGTATCATCAATAGAAATTCACACAATACAGTGTCAATTAGCATCACACAATGAAAGGTTCTTGAGAGCCAGACTAAGGTTCATTTACATGACAGTAGCAGACGACATTAAACACCTTAATAGCCTTAATAGTGTTCCCACATTGAATGAATCACTCTTTCTATTGACCAGTTGGGTTTAGAATTAACAACCTGTAATATTTCAAGATATCCTGGAATACATTGTGAATTATCATTACTGTCCCATCTCCTGTAATCCAGGATATAATTTCTCAGTCATCCTATGCCCCTAGTGGACATAGGATGACTTTAGACACAAGAGTCATCGGTAAAGCTGAAACAGGAGTACCCCACACCCTGCAAGAGCCTCTGGGTCCCACAGGCCCTCCCGTTACAAGTACCTACCCAATCTATCCAATCAATTGTATTCAATTGAGCATCTAAGCAAGACAAAAAGCTATCCAATCTATCCAATCATTTTGTATCCCATCAGGCTAATGTGTTATATAAGTACCCAGGGCCATCTTAGTAGCATCATGGGCCCCTGGGCAAAGTAATGCTCTGGGGCCCTACAATGGAGACAGTGCAGGTAAACAGACATCAAGTAGGTAGGAGGCAGACAAGTGAAGCTTCCTCTTTTGGGTGGTGCTCCGCATTAACTACATGAACAATTATTCTGTACAGCAAAGAAACAGTGGGAAAATACTACATACATAAAAGTAACAAAGCTGTCCTGTGCATATAAATTTGAATCTCGGATTACGAACATAATCCGTTCCAGGAGAATGCTCATAATCCAAAGTACTTGAGTTTTCTCATTGTAGTCAATGGAAACTAAAATAATGTATTCCTCATTGACTTCAATGGGATGCAATACCGAATGCGGCCAGAGGGGGGGTGCTAGAGAGCACCAAAAACGGCTGAAAAGACCTTAGGACACTTTGGCTCGGCTCCGGCGGCCCCGTACCTCAGGCCAAAGGAGGTACTGAAAGCCAATGTTCGGCCTTTCTCCGCTCCTGCGCGCCCGTACTTCAGGCCAAATGGGGTACTACAGGCCTATTTCGGCTCTACTTGGCTTCTGTCTGCCCGCACCTCAGGCCAAATGAGGTACTACAGGCCTATTTAGCTTGAATTCTGCTCGTCTTGCGAGTCAACACTCGCGAAGCGAGTCAGAAAAAAAAAAATGGCTCGCAAATCAAAACGCTGACCCCTTAACTCCCTAGATATCCTCCCAGCACTCTGACCCCTCTACACCCCAGATATACCCCCATCCCAGTACTCTGATCCCTCTACACCCCAAATATCCCCCCAGAACTCTGATTCTCTACTCCCTATATATCCTTCCAGCACTCTGATCCCTCCACACCCCAAATATCCCCCCAGCACTCTGACCCCTCTACACCCCAAATATCCCCCCATAACTCTGACCACTCTACACCCCAGATATCCCCCCAGCACTCTGACCCCTCTACTCCCTAGATATCCCCCCAGTACTCTGATCCCTCCACACCCCAAATATCCCCCCAGCACTCTAACCACTCTACACCCTATATATCCCCCCCCCCAGCACTGTAATCATATATCATAAGATACTTCTTGTATTGTGACCCCCACTACACTGTGAACCCCCACACTATGGCCTCTCGACATCCCTTCCTTTGAGTCCTGAGCAGGGCCGTCTTTACCATAGGGCAAACAGGGGCAGCTGCCCAGGGCCCTGTCACTGTTGGGGGCCCAAAGTAGAGCCACCCGTCAAGCCCCTGTGCTGCCCACAAATCAGCAATGAAAATCATCAGCGGCACGCAGTACTGCTTCCCTTTCCAGTGTTATAAAATGTACAGCACCCCTGGCTTCCCTTTAGACGTGCACTTCTCCCTTCCTGCCACTGGGTGCTGTTTGTATATAAAAATGAATTAGAATGTGATTTTATAGCATCCCCAGTTTGATCTTCCCGAGGCTGACTTCTTCTTCATGTCCTGCTCCTCAAGGTATGTCACTGTTTGCTAATCTATATTGTAAATAGAAGTTTTCTGTAGAGTGTGCCCAAAGTCTTTATAATATTTGATGATTCACTGCAGGCCTGGTCAGTGTTTTTAAAAAGTTCCTGTATTTTACACATGGCATGGCATGGGGTCACAGCACCGTCTGTCCATTCTGCTTTAGCACCATGGGACCCCAGGCCATGCCATGTGTAATATACAGGAACTCTTTAAATCACAGACCAGACCTGCAGTCCAGGCTGAGTAAGGCCTCAGAGCACACGGCATTACTGTCTGTATTTAACTGCTTGATGGGCTTATTTTGGGCCTGGCTGGTTCACATGTATGTGTTTTGGCGGCCCACATTTGCGCAGGCACAGCAGCCCATTCATTTGAATGGGCCGCCATGCCTGCGTTTCCTGCATTAAAAGTGCATGCCTCATGTATTAGGCTGCACACACGGCACACCTATGCCCATCAAGCAATGAAATACAGCACTGTCTGTCCATTCTGCTGTCTGCTGTGACTTATCTGCAGTTCCTGCACTGTCAAACTTGCTGCATTTTTAGACGTTTAGGTCATGCTTTTAAAAACACAGTGCGTTTGTGTGTGCAAGAACTGCAGGTAAGTAGCATGGTGCAAAAGCAGAATGGATTTCAAGGCAACTGCATTTTTAAAATGCTGAATGCACCTTTTTTCTGCAGGCAACAAAGGCATGGCAGCCCATTCAAATCAATGGGCTGCTGTGCCTGCACAAATGAGGGCCGCCAAAACACATACATGTGAACCAGCCAGGCCCAAAATAGGCTGGTTCGGGGTCAGAGCATCTCTTGCGCTCCGGCCCTCCCCCTCCCTGCTGGCTGTGAAGTAATAGGTATCATTATGTACAGCATGGCGCGCCACTGCCAGCCTGCCTCCCCTGTGTATCCATCACTCTCAGTGCCATCATGAAGTCCCCAATTCCGGGCAGCGTGGGCTCAAGGACCAGCTTCTTTTGAGGAAAGAGCAGGGGCCCCCCATGCAGATGGGGCCCCTGGGCGGTGCCCAGGTGTGCCCTCTCATTAAGTCAGCCCTGTAAAGTACCTACTCAATTTATCCAATCAATTTGTATCCAATCAGGTAACTGTGTAATAGGAGTACCTACCCAATCTATACAATCAATTTGTATCCAATCTGGCAATTATGTAATAAGAGAACCTACTTAATCTATCCAATCAATTTGTATCCAATCAGGTAACTGTGTAATATAAGTACCTACCCAATCTATCCAATCAGGCAACTGTAATTTAAGTACCTACCCATTCTATTCAATCAATTTGTATCCAATTGGGCAACTGTAATTTAAGTACCTATCCAATCTATCCAATCAATTTGTATCCAATCAGGTAACTGTGTAATATAAGTACCTACCCAATCTATCCAATCAGGCAACTGTAATTTAAGTACCTACCCAATCTATCCAATCAATTTGTATCCAATTGGGCAACTGTAATATAAGTACCTATGCAATCTGGCAATAATGTAATAAGAGAACCTACCCAATCTATCTAATCAATTTGTATCCAATCTGGCAATAATGTAATATGAGGACCTACCCAATGTATCCAATCAATTTGCATGTAATCAGGCAATTATGTAACATGAGGACCTACCCAATCGATTTATATCTGATTGAGAGGGTACTTGCACTACATAGCTGTTGGTAGATCTAAAGGAGATGTAATCTGTGCAATCCGATTGTAATGTGTATGATGAGCTTCAGGGGATCAGAAAGGAATCCCCCCTCCTCCCCCCCTGTTGAAGGCATTTTTATTTATTTATTTTTGCCTTCCTCTGGATCAGCTATGGATATAGTGTTCTGTACATGGAACTTGTTGGACTTTTTCCCACCTATTGATGTAATTGTGACTTCCTCACAATTGGATGAGACTTTAGCCGGGTTTGGCTGCGCTTTATTTATTTTTTAACCACCTAAGGACCCCTTCACGCCGATATACGTCGGCAGAATGGCACGGCTGGGCACATCCACGTACCTGTACGTCCTCTTTAAGCCCAGTCGTGGGATCGCGAACGCGCCGCCGACGGCACACTCGTGACCCAGTCCGAAGCTCCGTGACCGCGCCCAGGGGACCCGATCGCCGCCGGTGTCCCGCAATCGGTCACCGGAGCTGAAGAACGGGGAGAGGTGAGTGTAAACACACCTTCCTTGTTCGTTGTGGCAGTGTCACTGATCGTCTGTTCCCTGATATAGGGAAAGACGATCAATGCCATCACATGTCACGCCCCGCCCCCCTACAGTTAGAAACACATATGAGGTCACACATAACCCCTACAGCGCCCCCTAGTGGTTAACTCCTAAACTGCAATTGCTATTTTCACAGTAATCAGTTCATATTTATAGCACTTTTTGCTGTGAAAATGACAATGGTCCCAAAAATGTGCCAAAATTGTCCGAAGTGTCCGCCATAATGTCGCAGTCACGAAAAAAATCGCTGATCGCCAACATTAGTAGTAAAAGAAAAATTATTAATAAAAATGCAATAAAACTATACCCTATTGTGTAAACACTATACATTTTGCGCAAACCAATCGATAAACGATTATTGCGTTTTTTTTTACCAAGAATAGGTAGAAGAATACGTATCGGCCTAAACTGAGGAAAAAACAAACTTTTGTTATATATTTTTGGGGGTTATTTATTATAGAAAAAAGTAAAAAATATTGATTTTTTTTCAAAATTGTCGCTCTATTTTTGTTTATAGCGCACAAAATAAAAACCGCAGAGGTGATCAAATACCACCAAAAGAAAGCTCTATTAGTGGGAATAAAAGGACGCCAATTTTGTTGGGAAACCACCTTGCATGCCCGCTCAATTGTCAGTTAAAGCGACGCAGTGCCGAATCGCAAAAAGGGGCAAGGTCCTTCACCTGCATAATGGTCCGGGTCTCAAGTGGTTAAACACACAAAGAACTCCATTTAAAGAAATCTCTTATCTCCGTGTAATTACACCGCGCCGACTTCATAAACCTGGCCGGTAACATATGGTTCCATTTTTTTCCCCTTTTTTTGCCTGGTGGAACCCGCTCGCTCGGCAGTCATATTTGAATGTATTATTAGGAAGAAGGAAGGCGACTGGTTCTTTTAGTGGTTACAGGAGGGTGACTCACAGCGCCGTCCCAGATGCCTGCGCTGTCGCAATGAAAGCAGATTTGAAACATCTTGTCGGAGGCACGCATGAGTGCCCGTGCCTGCTGCCCTTCTCCCAGAGGACAGACCAACACCTGCTGCTGGCAGAATGCCTCCCCCGCCGGGAACGGACGTTCTATGGCTGCTGGGTGATAGGAGAGGACAGACTTTCCATTTCAGCCGAACTGGCTAAAGGCACCCTAGGACTCCCTGCACCCATCTCTTCCTCCATATGTCTGCCATTTCCTTTTCAGAGGAGACCGCGCTTAATTCCCGGGCATACGGAGAATGTATAATGGGAGAAAGGGATGAAAGTGCCCCAGCTCTTTGGGACGCAAGATTTTAAATTTTTTTTTAGCCATTTGTGCGGCTCTAAATTAATTTATGGGGCTTTTCCGGATATACTTGATCATGAAAGTGAAATTAAGGCTTGGTTCATGCACAGTGACGGCTGGTGCCTAATATTTTGGGGGGCCCCATCAAACGCAGCTACTGTGCCCACCAAACGCAGCCACTGTGCCCACCAAACGCAGCCACTGTGCCCATCAAACACAGCCACTGTGCCCATCAAACACAGCCACTGTGCCCATCAAACGCAGCCACTGTGCCCACCAAACATAGCCACTGTGCCCATTAAATGCAGCCACTGTGCCCACCAAACGCAGCCAATGTGCCCACCAAACACAGCCACTGTGCCCACCAAACGCAGCCACTGTGCCCACCAAACGCAGCCACTGTGCCAACCAAACTCAGCCTCTGTGCCCATCATACACAGCCTCTGTGCCCATTAAACGCAGCCTCTTTGCTCACCAAACGCAGCCACTGTGCCCACCAAACTCAGCCTCTGTGCCCATCATACACAGCCTCTGTGCCCATCATACACAGCCTCTTTGCTCACCAAACGCAGCCACTGTGCTCACCAAACGCATCCACTGTGCCCATCAAGCACTCGACTGTGCCCCATGAAATGCTCCCACTGTGCCTCATCAAATGCTCCCACTGTGCCCCATCAAATGCTCCCACTGTGCCCCATCAAATGCTCCCACTGTGCCCCATCAAATGATCCCACTGTGCCCCATCAAATGCTCCCACGGTACCATCGAATGCACCCACTGTATCATTGAATGCACCCACTGTGCCCCATCAAATACTCCCACTGTGCCCCATCAAATGCTCCCACTGTACCATCAAATGCTCCCACTGTGCCATCAAATGCTCCCACTGTGCCATCAAACGCTCCCACTGTGCCATCAAACGCTTCCCACTGTGCAATCAAATGCTTCCGTTGTGCCCACCAAATGCTGCCACTGTGCCCATCAAATGCTCCCACTGTGCCCATCAAATGCTTCCCACTGTACTATCAAATGCTCCCACTGTGCCATCAAACGCTCCCACTGTGCCATCAAACGCTTCCCACTGTGCGATCAAATGCTCCCGTTGTGCCCACCAAATGCTGCCACTGTGCCCATTAAATGCTGCCACTGTGCCCATCAAATGCTCCCATTGTGCCATCAAATGCTCCCACTGTGCCCATCAAATGCTCCCACTGTGCCCATCAAATGCTCCCACTGTGCCCCATCAAATGCTCCCACTGTACCATCAAATGCTCCCACTGTGCCATCAAATGCTCCCACTGTGCCATCAAACGCTCCCACTGTGCCATCAAACGCTTCCCACTGTGCAATCAAATGCTTCCGTTGTGCCCACCAAATGCTGCCACTGTGCCCATCAAATGCTCCCACTGTGCCCATCAAATGCTTCCCACTGTACTATCAAATGCTCCCACTGTGCCATCAAACGCTCCCACTGTGCCATCAAACGCTTCCCACTGTGCGATCAAATGCTCCCGTTGTGCCCACCAAATGCTGCCACTGTGCCCATCAAATGCTGCCACTGTGCCCATCAAATGCTCCCATTGTGCCATCAAATGCTCCCACTGTGCCCATCAAATGCTCCCACTGTGCCCATCAAATGCTCCCACTGTGCCCATCAAATGCTCCCGTTGTGCCCATCGAATGCTGCCACTGTGCCTATCAAATTCTGCCACTGTGCTCAATCAAATGCTCCCACTGTGCCATCAAATAGGGGGCGCCCGCGACGTGACGCCGAAGCCGATGCACGTGTCCGCCGACCACCTGCATTCCCTCCACAGAGAGCCAGAACGGGGATCTGTGTATGTAAGGGGAGGAGAGAGAGATCTGCTGTTCCTATAGTGATCAGGAACAGAGATTTCTCTCTCCTCCTCTAGTCAGTCCCCTCCTCCCATGGTTAGAAACACCTCCCTAGGGAACACTTAACCCCTTGATCGCTCCTATTGTTAACCCCTTCCCTGCCAGTGACATTTATACCGTAATCAGTGGCTATTTTTAGCTCTGATCGCTGTATAAATGTCACGGATCCCAAAAAAGTGTCAAGAGTCCGATCTGTCAACCACAATGTCGCAATCCCCGCTAAAAATTGCAGATCACCGCCATTACTAGTAAAAAATATATATATATATATATATATATATATATATATATATATATATATATATATATATATATATATATCCTCTATTTTGTAGATGCGATAACTTTTGCGCCAAACAATCAATAAATGCTTATTGCGATTTTGTTTTTAACCAAAAATATGTAGAAGAATACGTATCGGGCTAAACTTATGAAGACGTTCTTTTTTTTTTTTTTTTTTATATTTATTATAGCAAAAAGTAAAAAATATATATATATATTTTCAAAATTATCGCTCTTTGTTATAGCGCAAAAAATAAAGGCTGCAGAGGTGATAGAAAACCACCAAAAGACAGATATATTAGTAGGCAAAAAAATTACGTAATTTTATTGGGGGTAGAACGTCGCACAACTGCGCAAATGTCAGTGTCGTAAACAATGGCCTGGTCATGAAGAGGGTAAATCCTTCCGGTCCATAAGTGGTTAAAAAGGGTCCTATGTGATTTTGGGTCCAGTTCAGGTGCAATTTCAGGTAAAAATGTGCACCTGAACCTGTGAACAGAACTGCGCACTGAAACTGCGGTCACCTACGTGAGAGCCCGGCTTCAATAGGCATTTCTAATTGGACAGAATTTGGCAGTAAAATGCACAGGAAGGTCACTGCGGAGAATTTGGGGTTAAGGTTTGTCGTTCCTCTTTGTCTGCCCGCCGCATTACAAGTCAGCTTGTCGATAACAGTAAAATCAGATCGCGTCCTCTGCGTCCCGTCCATCGTTCTCCCTCACTTGTCGGAAGACGGAGACCCGCTGAAGGCGTCACATAAGGCCGTGGCCCGGCGGTGAGCGCGCTGCACAGCTGTACCGCGCCTTTCCGACAGAGCCGAGTGTCAGCCTGCCCAATAGCAAGACCCATGTGGAGGAGAAGAGGAAATGTCACCAGTCTTCCGTATGAATTAACCGTCTCTGACAGCGCTGAACGGAGGGGAGGGTCAGACCGGGCGCCCGGGAAAAAAAAAACTGCCAGAGAAAAGAGACTGCTCTTTTCTTCTTCTACGGGAAACGCCAGAAACTTCTCCTACAAAGAAAGTCAGCGAAGAAAAAAGTCCGTCAGCTGCATCATTGTTACATTTCCGGGGAAGAAATTACATTAAAATATTGCAACATTTCTAAACCTAATTGCTACAATCCCCTAAAAAAGTTACCACGTTCCTGTCATTTCTAATATACACTATTGGCCAGATTCAGAAAGTATTTACGTCGGCGTATCAATAGATACGCCGCGTAAATACTAAGAATAGCCGGCGTATCTTTTTTCTGTATTAAGAAAACAAGATACGCCGCAATTCTGCTAAGATACGAGCGGCGTAAGTCACTTACACCGTCGTATCTTAGTTGCATATTTACGCTGGCCGCTAGGTGGCACTTACGTCGTTTTACGCGTAAAATATGCAAATGAGCTATTTACGCCGATTCACAAACGTACTTGCGGCTGGCCGTCGTAGTTTGCGTCATTTTCGTAAGCGTTAGTGCTGCGTAAAGTTACCCCTGCTATAGCAGGCACAGCCAATGTTAAGTATGGATGTCGGGACAGCGTCGAATTGTACGTCGGTTACGTCGTTTGCGTAAATCGGTTTGGGAATGGGGCTCAACGTAAGTTATGTTTACGTTGTTTACCTTGACAAATAGCGACGTGATTTCATGCATGCGCACTGGGGTTCGTCCACGGACGCCGCATGCGCCGTTCAGAAAGAACGTCATGAGCGTGGGGTCATGATTCATTTACATGAATCACGCCCCCATCCTCAACATTTGAACTGCGCGGCCTTACGCCGGGCACTTTACGCTACACCGCCGCATATTATGGAGCAAGTGCTTTCTGAATAAGGCACTTGCCCATAATATTTGCGGAGGCGTAGTTTAAAGAGCATACGCTATGCCGTCGGATAGATACTCCTATGTATCTGAATCTGGCCCAATATTACCAAAAGTATTGGGACGACTGCGTTTACACACACATGAACTTTAAAGCCGTGTACACGTGATCGGTTTGTCCGATGAAAACAGACTGTTTTCATCGGACAAAACGATCGTGTGTGGTCTTTTTTCCATCGGTGAAAAATACATGCATGCTCAGAATCAAGTTGACGCATGCTCGGAAGCATTGAACTTTATTTTTTCTGCTCGTCGTAGTGTTGTACGTCACCGTGTTTTGGCACAATCGGATTTTTGACTGATGGTGTGGAGGCAAGACTGATGAAAGTCAGCTTCATTGGATATCCGATGAAAAAAAATCCATCGGATTAGATTCCATCAGATATCCGATCGTGTGTACAGGGCTTATGCCCTGTATACACGACCGGTTTTCCCGTGGGAATAAAAGTTTTTTTCCGATGGAATTCTGCTCAAGCTGTCTTGCATACACATGGTCACACTAAAATCCGACCGTCAAGAACGCGATAACGTAAAACGCTACGACGAGACGAGAAAATTAATTTCTATGCTTCCGAATATGCGTCGAATTGTTTCAGAGCATGCGTGGTTTTTAGTCCGTCGAAATTGCATCCAGACGAACGGAAATTCTTTTCATCTGAAAAATTAAGAATGCAAAAAGTCAGATGGGGCACACACATGGACAGAATGTCAGATGAAAAGCTTCCGTCTGACCTTTTCCTGTCGGAAATTCCCGCCTGTGTGTACAAGGCATGAGTCCATAGGGTTCAATATTGAGTTGGCTCCGCCCTTTCCAACTATAACAGCTTTAACTCTTCTGGGAAGGCTGTCCACAAGGTTTAGGAGGGTGTCTATGGGGATGTTTCTCCATTCTTCTAGAAGCGCATTTGTAAAGTACTGGTATACCCCTTCTCTGCATTCAGGCCTGTTGCTACAGGAAAGGCAAAAAAAACAAAACAAACAATTGCTTGGGGCCCCGAGCTGGCCTGGGGCCCCCAACTTCCCCTTCCCAGGCTGTAGCATGGCCAAGCTCCTCTTCCTTCCTCCTGGAGTCCTGTCAGTCCTGTTCCCGGCCGGACTGACAGGAAGTGCACACTGAGTGCTCACTTCCTTTTAGTCCGGCAACACAGGAAACTGAATCTCCTGTACCACGCGCGGTACCTGGCCTGGCCCGGGCACTATCTGATAGGGGAATGGGGACCCATAAGGACACGGGACTGACAGGAGGATAAGGAGCTCGGCCACGCTACAGCGGCAGCCTACAGGGAAGAAGGGGAGGTGAGAATAGAAAAACATAGGGACAATGGAGGAGGGGGTGGAAGGAGTAAAAACATGGGTGTAAAAATTTTGTGTAGCGCGAACGCAGGCTTTGCGTGCGGGGGGAGGGGTGCTTGGGGCCCCCCCTATTTTGCTTAGGGCCCCCAAATTCCTTCAAACGGCCCTGCCTGCATTAATGGTCAGTGGCAGCACTACTTACCCCCCCCCCCACTTTACCCCCTGCATTAGTAGGCAGTGCTACTACAATCAATGCATGTCGTAACACATATAAGTGTGCACTGTTGCACATAACGCATTTGCATGTGCTGTGATGCATCACCATGCATCTACATACATGCATTGAGATGCATTTCATTTGATTTCAATGGAAAACACATCAATCAAAAAAATGCAAAGATGCAAACTCAGCCTCAAGATCGGATTGTTTTTTGAATGTGTCGATCGTTGCTTCTGTCGCTTTATATTCACAAATTCGAAGACTCCATTAAAAAAAAAAAAAAACAATGCTACAGAATCCCCGAGCCGGACTTGGTATCTATAACAGGCCGGCCTGGCTGAATGAAAGAGCCCATTATATTAGTTTCGATGCTTTTTTTTTTATTCTAAATTAAAGTCTGCGCAGCTTTCAGTTTCGTATCCCCAAGGGCCGCGTTTAACAGCAAGAGCCGCAGAGAAAACTGCGGCTCCTAATGATCAAGTGTTTTTTGACCACTTTATGTGTTGCCGGAATAATTTAATATCACTAAACACATCCTCTGCGTTTTTTCCGCGGCTGCCGGCTGCAAGCTTAGAAGCGGCGGCTTTAAATAAATAGAGCGCCGGGCGAGCTGAGTGTCCCAGAGATGGAGTTTAGTCTTCCGCTAAGGCCACATTCTTGGTATTTATTGTATAATTAAATGGCTGCTGGGCTAATATTAAATTATACAAATCTCGCTTTAGATCCACCAGGTGCATCATTTAGCTTGTCAGCCCGTAATGAGATCACGCTACTTATTAGCTACCTGTTATACTTGAATTTTAAATAAGCTGATATATTATATAATAAGCGCTTTATCGCCTGTGTACATTATCTCATTGCAGAAAATGCTTCAAGGAAAAGCACAGCCAAGGGTTGTACTGTCTTAAAGGAGAACACATTTCCGGAATTTTCCCCATTAATTCCAGATGTGCGTGCGGCATGTTAGTGCGTAACATCCAACTTTCTTCAAATAAAAATTGCAGCCCAGGCTGCTTCAATCTGGACGTATACCTTGCAGTACCTATTTTTCCCCACAAGATGCCCTCAGTCTTCTAGGAAGAATGACCCCCCACAATCTCATTTAACCTCCTAGACTGAGGACCTACTGTGAGTGCTGGGTGCCATGGACTGAGGACCAGCGGCGGCCGGTCCATAATGTCAGGTCACCTGTGGCCAGGTGACAAATGCACCCCGCTGGAGACAGGGGTGCACTGCAAGGTAGTGAACCCAATAGCAGACTGCTTCAGACAGTTAGGAAGCATGAGCCCAATATTCCCCAGGGCGCCGAGTTTAAGGTCCAGCAGGTGTTCACCAGAGCCTCTAGTGGTGAGGATGGCCTTCGCTGAAGGCCATCCTCACTGAACCCAGGTAGTATCCCCTGGGGTCCCCTGGGGTCCCCCAGGTCACGCTCTGTAGGGAGAGAGGGGATGAAGCCACTCAGAACACAAGGGATAGTGATGGGTAAGCCGAGGTTGGGGCAACAGGCAGACGAGGGTAACCAAGGGACAGGCCAAAGGTCAGGCTCACAGGCAAACAGGAATAGTCAGGGACGAGCCAAAATCGGTACACAGAAAAGTTAACGTGGCACATGGCAAACAGGAACACAAGCTAACAAACAAAGTTGAACAGCACCAGCAGACCAGTTAATATAGACTTCCTGGGATACCCTGGGGTGGAGACATACAGGGAGGAGAGGTGATAAAAGACAGCCAGAAAGAGAGTCAGGCCTCTAATGAACACATGGAGGAAAAGTTAAGCTGCCAGACATTATTGCATGTCCATGACGCATAATGGACGCAGGGGTGCTGCCCCCCTTAGGTTGCATGCGAGGCGCCAGACTCTCAGCTTTCTATGAGTTTTTTTTTTCAAGCACATGATTAGAGCCTCTAATTGTCTTGAAAAAGGTTGGGTTTGGGGCGCAGAGCACTACGCCCCAAACCCACCCACTTATGACACTTGTGACATTTTCCAGATTCTCTTTAGGACAGGGAAGGGATAGCCAGGATAGCTGGGAGGAGAAGCCAGGAAAGCCACTGCGTGCGGACCTGGGCAAGGGGGGTTTGTTTTTCGCCTCCCAAAAAAGTTTAGCACCAGCACCAGCTGCCACTGCTGAGAACCTACTTTTGGTGCTGGGTATCATGGACTGAGGACCAGCGGTGGCCAGTCCATAATGGGTGCGAGGCACCAGACTCTCAGCTTTCTATGAGTTTTTTTTTCAAACACATGATTCGAGCCTAAGGCTCTAATTGGCTTGAAAAGGGCTGGGTTCGGGGCGCAGAGCACTGCGCCCCAAACCCGCCCACTTGTGACATTTTACGAATTCTTCTCCCAGGCAATCAGGACAGGGACCGGATCTAAAGAAGACCAGGTTAGCTGGGAGGAGAAGCCAGGAAAGCCACAGCATGCACACCTGAGAGGGGGGGTTGTTTTTCACCTCCCAAAAAAGTTTAGCACCAGCTGCCACTGCTGAGGACCTACTGTGAGTGCTGGGTGTCATGGACTGAGGACCAGCAGTGACCGGTCCATAATGGGCGCTTCCACTGCTGAGGAACTACTGTGCAATACACACCTTCAAATCGGACCTGTACCCTGCAGTACCTCTTTTCCCCCACAAGATGTCCTCAGTCTTCTGGGAAGACAATGAGGATTTACTGTGAGTACAGGGTGTCATGGATCTGCCCCACAGTGTACTAATGCAGTAATGATATCAGCACCACTTCCGATATCTCTAGGCAGTGTTAAAAAAAAAGATTGCAGCTCGGACTGCAATACTTACCTTCAATCTGGACGTATACCATGCAGTACCTCTTTTTCACCACAAGATGCCCTCTTCTAGGAAGAATGACACCCCATCTCATTTAACCTCCTAGACTTGGGAGATACTGTGAGTTCAGGATGTCATGGACTGAGGGCCCACTGTGAGTGCAGGGTGCCATGGACTAAGGACCTACTGTGAGTGTAGGGTATAATGGACTGAGGACTTACTGTGAGTACAAGTGTCATGGACTGAGGACCTACTGTGAGTGTAAGGTATCATGAACTGAGGACCTACTCTGAGTGTAGGGTATCATGGACTGAGGACCTACTGTAGGTGCAGGATGTCATGGACTAAGGACCTACTGTGAGTGTAGGGTATCATAGACTGAGGACCTACTGTAAGTGCAGGATGTCATGTTTTAAGGACCTACTGTGAGTGTAGGGTATCATAGACTGAGGACCTACTGTAAGTGCAGGATGTCATGTTTTAAGGACCTACTGTGAGTGTAGGGTATCATAGACTGAGGACCTACTGTAAGTGCAGGGTGTCATGGACTAAGGACCTACTGTGAGTGTAGGGTATCATAGACTGAGGACCTACTGTAAGTGCAGGATGTCATGGAATAAGGACCTACTGTGAGTGTAGGGTATCATAGACTGAGGACCTACTGTAAGTGCAGGGTGTCATGGACTGAGGACCTATTGTAAATGTAGGCTTTCATAGACTGAGGACCTACTGTAAGTGCAGGATGTCATGGAATAAGGACCTACTGTGAGTGTAGGGTATCATAGACTGAGGACCTACTGTAAGTGCAGGATGTCATGGAATAAGGACCTACTGTGAGTGTAGGGTATCATAGACTGAGGACCTACTGTAAGTGCAGGGTGTCATGGACTGAGGACCTATTGTGAATGTAGGCTTTCATAGACTGAGGACCTACTGTAAGTGCAGGGTGTCAAGGACTAAGGATCTACTGTAAGTGCGAAGTGTCATAGACTGAGGGTCCACGGCACCAAAAAATGTAAAGCACCCTGCCACCCCCACACTTACCTCATATAAAAAGGGCAGCGTTGGGGCGAGCACATATACAGGTACGTTGCTTTGCCCACACGAGACATTTGGCCGACGTATATGTGCGCTATGCGGTCGGCAAGTGGTTAAAGAAATCCCAAGATCAGTGATTAGTGTCCTGCTTTCTCAGTTACTCCCATGCAGGACGGTAAAATGCAAAACATAAAAGACAAAAACTGTTTCCTGTTACTGGCCGGCAAGCCCCCAACCCGCTCCCAACACCAGTCCATTGCGAGGAAATGTATCGACACTGAAAGACCAAGCTCCGGCGCTCTCTCCTGCATATCCCTTTAAATTGTTAAATGGCAGCCACATTTTGAAATGAGAGTGACCTTCTTTAATGTAAACATGGTTATGGCTCTGGCAGGCATATACATTTAATTATCCGTGCACCTGTCCCAGACAGGAAATTGTCTGCGCATATCCAATAATTGAAAACACATTTTTGTACTCCGAGATTTAAAAATGTAGCCGCATCAGCATAGAGGGAAATATGGGACGGCGCTCCACGCTACATGAACATAAAATATACAGTATACAGTGGTAGAAATAATGGTTTGATCCCCTGCAGATTTTGTAAGTTTGCCCCACTTACAAAGAAATAATTTTTTATCATAGGTGTATTTTAACCACTTCAGCCCCGGACCATTTGGCTGCCAAATGACCGGTCCACTTTTTGCGATTCGGCACTGCGTGGATTTAACTGACAATTGCGCGGTCGTGCGACGTGGCTCCCAAACAAGATCGACGTCCTTTTTGTCCCACAAATAGAGCTTTCTTTTGGTGGTATTTGATCACCTCTGCGGTATTTATTTTTTGCGCTATAAACAAAAATAGAGCGACAATTTTGAAAAAAATTCTATATTTTTTACTTTTGCTACAATAAATATCCCCAAAAAATATATATAAACAATTTTTCTTCCTCAGTTTAGGCCGATACGTATTCTTCTACCTATCTTTGGTATAAAAAAAAAATCGCAATAAGCGTTTATTGATTGGTTTGTGCAAAAGTTATAGCATCACAAAACAGGGGATAGTTTAATGGCATTTAGGTATTATTATTATTATTTTTTTACTAGTTATGACGCCGATATGCGTGACTGCGACATTATGTCGGACACATCGGACACTTTTGATGCTGTTTTGGGACTATTGTCATTTATACAGTGATCAGTGCTATAAAAATGCACTGATTACTGTGTAAATGACACTGGCAGGGAAGGGGTTAACCAGTAGGGGGCAGGGGAAGGGGTTAAGTGTGTCCTAGGGAGTGATTCTAACTGTGTGGAGGTGGGGCTTACTGTCACACGACACTGATCTCTGCTCCCGATGAGAGGGAGCAGACGATCAGTGTCCTGTCACTAGGCAAAACAGGGAGATACTTTGTTTACAACCGTATCCCCCGTTCTGCCGCTCCGTGGCCCGATCGTGGGACACCGGCAGACATAGAGTTCACGGGCGGCAGATTCCAAAGTGCTGTGGTCAGGTGAGACCAAAATTTAGCAATTTGGCATTAACACGACTTGCAATATTTGGAGGAAGAAAAATCCCTACAGTCAAGCACAGAGGTGGAAACATGATGCTTTGGGGTTGTTTCTCTGCTAAAGGTACAGGCCTTCTTTGCCGCATTGAGGGGCCAATGGGCGGGGCCATGTATTGTAAAATCTTGGATGAGAACCTTCTTCCCTCAGCCAAGAACACTGAAGATGGGTTGTGAATGGGTCTTTCAGCATGACAATGACCCAAAACATACCGCCAAGGCAACAAAGGAGTGTCTCAAGAAGAAGCACATTAAGGTCATGGAGTGGCCAAGCCATTCTCCAGACCTTAATCCTATAGAAAATGTATAGAGGGAGCTGAAACTTCATGTCGCCAAGAGACAGCCAAGAAACCTTAAGAATTTAAAGAAGGACCAAAATCCCTCCTGAGATGTGCAAACCTGATCACCAACTACAAGGAACGTCTGGCCTCTGTGCTTCTTTTTTAAGTCCTTCCAAAATATTTTTCTCTTTGCTGGCCAGATTTTTGCATTCCCCTTCTGGCTTAAATTAGGAGCTGCTCGCTATATCCTGTACTTTTTACTTGTCAGCTGCCACCAAAGGGTCATATTTTAGGGCCATAACCTTGAATGGTTATTAGGTGCAGCACAAAGTTTCTGAAGGGTGTCCCTGCAAAGGACTAAGCACTTCTTAGGTTTCACTCCTCTTAGGGTACTACACCTAGCCTCAGAGTTCATCCGTCTGAGGAGACTATACCTACTCTCAAAGCCAACTTCTCTGAGAAGACTGCATCCATCCACCAAGTCCACTCCCCTGAGGAGACTACAACGATTCAATGAGTCCATTGCTCTGAGAAGACTATACTTATTCACAGAGTTGATTCCTCTGAGAAGACTACATCTGTATTCAGCGTCCCCTCCTCTGAGGATACTCCACCTACTCTCAGAGCCCACTTCTATGAGAAGACTGCATCTACCCACCAAGTCCACTCCCCTGAGGAGACTACACCGATTCAATGAGTCCATTGCTCTGAGAAGACTATACTTATTCACAGAGTTGATTCCTCTGAGAAGACTACATCTGTATTCAGCGTCCCCTCCTCTGAGGATACTCCACCTACTCTCAGAGCCCACTTCTATGAGAAGACTGCATCTACCCACCAAGTCCACTCCCCTGAGGAGACTACACCGATTCAATGAGTCCATTGCTCTGAGAAGACTATACTTATTCACAGAGTTGATTCCTCTGAGAAGACTACATCTGTATTCAGCGTCCCCTCCTCTGAGGATACTCCACCTACTCTCAGAGCCCACTTCTATGAGAAGACTGCATCTACCCACTAAGTCCACTCCCCTGAGGAGACTACACCGATTCAATGAGTCCATTGCTCTGAGAAGACTATACTTATTCACAGAGTTGATTCCTCTGAGAAGACTACATCTGTATTCAGCGTCCCTTCCTCTGAGGATACTCCACCTACTCTCAGAGCCCACTTCTATGAGAAGACTGCATCTACCCACTAAGTCCACTCCCCTGAGGAGACTACACCGATTCAATGAGGCCATTGCTCTGAGAAGACTATACTTATTCACAGAGTTGATTCCTCTGAGAAGACTACATCAGTATTCAGCGTCCCCTCCTCTGAGGATACTCCACCTACTCTCAGAGCCCACTTCTATGAGAAGACTGCATCTACCCACCAAGTCCACTCCCCTGAGGAGACTACACCGATTCAATGAGTCCATTGCTCTGAGAAGACTATACTTATTCACATAGTTGATTCCTCTGAGAAGACTACATCTGTATTCAGCGTCCCCTCCTCTGAGGATACTCCACCTACTCTCAGAGCCCACTTCTATGAGAAGACTGCATCTACCCACCAAGTCCACTCACCTGAGGAGACTACACCGATTCAATGAGTCCATTGCTCTGAGAAGACTATACTTATTCACAGAGTTGATTCCTCTGAGAAGACTACATCTGTATTCAGCATCCCCTCCTCTGAGGATACTCCACCTACTCTCAGAGCCCACTTCTATGAGAAGACTGCATCTACCCACTCCCCTGAGGAGACTACACCGATTCAATGAGTCCATTGCTCTGAGAAGACTATACTTATTCACAGAGTCCAATCCTCTGTGAAGACTTCATCTGTATTTAGAGTCCCCTCCTCTCAGGAGACTCCACCTATCCCCAAAGTCCACTCCTCCTATAAGACTACATCTATCCTCAAAGCCTACACAACTGAGGAGACCACACTTATTCACAGAGTACACTCCTTTGAGGAGACTACTCATATCCTCAAAGCACACTCCTCCGAGACTACACCTATCCTCAAAGCACACTCCTCTGAGAAGACTACACTTATCCTCAAAGCACACTCCTCCGAGAAGACTACACCTATCCTCAAAGCATAGGCGTGCACACAGGGTGTGCCAGGTGTGCCTAGGCACACCCTACCTAATCACCCTGTGCAGAACAGATCCCCCCCAAAGCATTGCCAGCTTTCCCCCTCTCCCACCGGTTGTTGCTGTGGATGTTTTAGGGTGAGTGGGGAAGGGGGCCAGTATATATGCCATTTACCAGCCCCTTTCCATTTGTATATGAACATCATGAGTGATTGGTAGAGTGTGTTTGAGCTTTGGGGTGCACACCCTAATGCCAAAGGCTGTGCACACCTATGCCTCAAAGCACACTTCTCTGAGAAGACTACACCTATCCTCAAAGCACACTCCTCTGAGAAGACTACACCTATCCTCAAAGCACACTCCTCTGAGAAGACTACACCTATCCCCAGAGACCACCCCTCTATTGTCAAAGTCCTCTCCTCTGAGGAGACTATTCCTATCCTCAAATACCACTCATTTGAGGAGACTTCACCTAATTTCAGAGTCCACCCTTCTGAGGGGACTACTTTTAACCTCAAAGTCCAGGAGGTTACACCTGTCAACAAAGTCCATTTCTCTGAGGAAACTAAACTTATAAATACAGTACCCTTCTCCGAGCAGACTACACTTATCCTCAAGGTCCACTTCTCTAAGAAGAATATACCTATCCTCAGCATTCATTCCTCTGAGAAGACTACATCTATAATCAAAGCCCACTCCTCTGAGGAGACTACACCTATCCCCAAAGTCCACCCCTCTGAGAAGACTACTCCTATCCTCATAGCCTATTCCTCTGAGGGGGCTACTTATATCCTCAAAGTCCATTTCCCTGTGGAGACTGCATCTATCCCCAAAGTCCTCTCCTCTGAGGAGACTACCCCTATCCTCAAGGTCCACTCCTCTGAAGAGACTATACATATCCCCAGAGTCCACCCTTCTGAGGAGACTACTAATAACTTCAAAGTCCACTCCTCTGAGGAGGCTTCACCTGTCTGTAGAGTCCATTTATCTGAGGAAACTACTTCTATAATCACACAGTCCCCTCCTCCTGAGCAAACTAAACCCATCCTCAGAGTTAACTCCTCTGAGGAGACTACACCTATCCTTATAGCCTACTCCTCTGAAGATGCTAAACCTATACACAGAGTCCATTCTTCTGAGGAGACTACTTCTTTCCCCAAAAGCCTGCACATTGAGAGGACTACTCCTATCCTCAAAGACCGCTCCTCTGAGGAGACTACAGCTATCCCCAAAGTTCAATCCTCTAAGATGACTACTCCTATTCTCAAAGTCCATTCCTCTGAGGAGGCTGCACCTATCTGCAAAGTCTATTCCTCTGAGGAGACTACACCTATAATCACAGTCCCCTGCTCCGAGGAGACTATGTCTATCCTCAAAGTCTACTACTCTGAGAAGACTATACCTATCCTTAGAATTCATTCCTCTGAGAAGACTATAGCTATCCTCAAAGCCCACTCCTCTGAGGAGACTACACCAATCCCCAGAGTCCACCCCTCTAATAAAACTACAGCTATCCTTATAGCCTACTCCTCTGAGGGGGGCTAAACCCAGGGTCGGTGCTACCACTAGGCAAACTAGGCAGCTGCCTAGGGTGCTTTGCTGCCTAGGGCGCCTGGCCACTGGTGTTCCTACTCTCCTCTCTCTGCAGCAAGCAACTAAGTCTTAGCATCAGCAGGTAGCCGCCGCTCCGTTTTTACATAGTGTCAGAGGCGCAGCGGTGGCGGAGAACTGTGTGTGTGTCCCGACTCTTGAATGAATGGAAGCAAGCAAACATTCATTGATGGGCCCTGGTGAGGCTTCATTTGATGGGCGCTGGTGAGGCTGCATTTGATGGGCGCTGGTGAGGCTACATTCGATGGGCGTTGGTGAGGCTACATTTGATGGGCGTTGGTGAGGCTACATTTGATGGGCGCTGGTGAGACTGCATTGATGGGCACTTTGTTAAAAAGGTAGGGCATACATGGTTAGGGCAAAGAGGGTGAAGTCAGGGGTGGAGCCAAGGGGTGTGGCAAAATGAGGTTTCGCCTAGGGTGTCAAAAATCCTTGCACCAGCCCTGGCTACACCTATCTGCAGAGTCCATACTTCTAAGAAGACTACTCTCAAAGTAAACTCCCCTAAAGTGATTACAACTACCTCTAGAGTCCACCACTCATAGGAGATTACATCTAACCTCAGAGTCCACTCCCCGGCAGAGATTACACCTATGGAGGATGAGATGTAGTCTGACCATTGTCAAATTTAATACACACATGCCTGAAGCCATTGTGTATTTTATGAACTGAGATCGTCTTTGGAGGGGGATTAAACAGACTCAAAATTCATAAACTGGCCACCCTGCCTAGGCTGAAATGATGCCACCAGTCTGCTGTAGGCTTAAGAAGCATTTCCTTAGTCTCCTCACCCTAGCCAGTTATGTTATAGCCCATGGCTATTGTGTGGAAAAGAAAGTTTTTACATGGGACAAAAAGTATTCCACAAGTTCTTTCTTCTTGTGTTTTATCTCGGCAGTTTTTTAGATCTAAACCCTAAGTACAATAAATGTAATCTTTTTTGTAGACAATTGTCAGGCTTATTTTTTTATTGCATCCTATTTTCAAGTTACTTTAACCACTTCCATACCGGGGGGCACTTACGCACCTTCCCGCCCAAGCCAATTTTCAGCTTTCAACACTGTCGCACTTTGAATGACAATTGCGCGGTCATGCTACACTGCACCCAAACAAAATTGGCGTCCTTTTTTCCCCACAAATAGAGCTTTCTTTTGGTGGTATTTGATCACCTCTGCGGTTTTTATTTTTTGCGCAACAACTAATAAAAGACTGAAAATTTTGAAAAAAAAATACATTTTTATTTTTTTCTGTTAACTTTTTTGTAAATAAGTATGTTTTCTCTTTCAATTACAGGCACTGATATGGCGGCACTGATGGGCACCGATGAGGTAGTACTGATGGGCACCGCTGAGGTGGCACTGATGGGCACTGATAGGCGGCGCTGGTATGCGGCACTGATGGGCACTCATAGGTGGCACTGATGGGCACTCATAGGCGGCACTGATGGGCACTCATGGGCAGCACTGGGAACTCATAGGCGGCACAGAATGGCACTCATGGGTGGCACTTATGGGTGGCACTGATGGGTACTTATGGGTGGCACAGATGGGCACTGATAGGTGGGCACTGGGCATGGATTGGCACGGAGGGGTGGCACAGAAGGACACTGTGGGGTGGCACTGATGTACTTTGAGGGGTGGCACTGATGTATATGTTACCAGTCAGTGCCCATGTGTGGGCACTGACTGGCATCTTTCTTTTTTTTTTTACCTGTATTTATTTTATTTTTTTATCCTGTGTTTTTTTTTTACGTTTTTTTTTTTTTTTTGCCCTGCCAGTGTGGGCATCCCTGGTGGTCTAATGTGGGCATACGAGGGGGGGCTGCGCTGATAAACATTCAGCGTGAACCCCCCCCCTGTCAGGAGAGCCGCCGATCGGCTCTCCTGTACTCGCATCTGTCAGACGCGAGTGAGGAAGAGCCGTCGGCGGCTCTTCCTGTTTACATCGTGATCAGCCGTGATTGGACACGGCTGATCATGTGGTAGCGAGCCTCCGCCGGAGACTCGTTACCGAGATTGGTGATGCAGGTTGTCAGACTGACATCCCACATCACTGATCGCCGCGGCATAAAATCGTGCTGGACGTTTGAGAACGTCTAGTCACGATTTCATAACCACTTCCCGGCCGTAAATCTGCTATTGGCCGGGCGGGAAGTGGTTAAACTCAGTGCTGCTGATCTCCTCTGACCTCTTTTGGCCTCCAGCTTGACAATAGGCACTTGATGTCAGATGCCCATCATTCCAACTTCCTGATAGGGACAATGGTGTTCCATGTCTGTGCAATGTGCTTTTGTCATACCAGGGTGCATCTGACAGGGTGACAACCCGGGAGCACAATTGGGAGACAGGAACAAAGGGTTGTCACCCTATAACAGGAAGTGCCTGAAACAAGGGCCTTCATGGCAGAATCACCAGGGATTAGTTAAATGAAAAACTGCAGATATTAAAAAGTTTGGAAACAGCTTTTGAAAAGACATCGGGGCTGCTGGAGATTTTAGTGATTGGGTTCAGATGTACTTTAACCACCTGCCTACCTACGTTGGCAGAATGGCATGGCTGCGCAAAGGGGCATACCTGTACGTCCCTTTGCATTTGCCGCCATGCGCACGTGCCGCCAGAGGTATATGCCCATGACCGTGCCCCACGTGACCCACGAACTTGATGTCTGCCAGTGTCCCGCGATTGTCTCACTGAGCTGCAGAACAGGGAGATGTAAACAAGGCATTTCCCTGAGAAAGAAGGTTCACCGCTCCAGGTGGGTCTTGAATGCAATGAAGGATTAGTCAAGGTTACAATGGGTGCTGGCAATGCACTAGGCAAACATGGAAAGTAGCAAAAACGGATGGACAGCCGCACTCCAAAAGACACTTTAGTCGTCTTTATTGATAAAACAAAAGCATACACCACAAATCCACAGCAAAAATCGTAGAACAGCCGACGCGTTTCACACTTATTCAGTGCTTATTCATGGCTAGGGCCTGTTCTGCCTAGTGACATGACACTGATCTACTGCTTCCTGTGATCGGGAGCAGTGATCACTGTCGTGTCACTTGTAGCTCAGCCCCCCCCCCCACACAGTTAGATTCACTCCCTAGGACACACTTAACCCCTTCCTCGACCCCTAGTGGTTAACCCCTTCCCTGCCAGTGTCATTTACACAGTAATCAATGCATTTATATAGCACTGATCGCTGACAATGGTCCAAAAATAGCGTCAAAAGGGTCCGATCTGTCCGCCATAATGTCGCAGTCACGATAAAAATTGCAGATCGCCGCCATTTCTAATAAAAAATAATAATGAAAAAATACCATCAATCTATCTCCCTATTTTGTAGACGCTATAACTTTTGCACAAACCAATCAATAAACGCTCATTGCTCATATGTAGAAGAATGCGTATCGGTCTAAACTGAGGAAAAAATACTTTTTTATATATATTTTTGGGGGATATTTATTATAGCAAAAAGTAAAAAAATATTGCTTTTTTTTTTCAAAATTGTCGCTCTTTTTTTTTGTTTGTAGCGCAAAAAATAAAAACTGCAAAAAAAAACTTTTACGCAAACCAATCAATGTACGCTTATTGTGACTTTTTTTTTACCAAAAATATGTAGAAGAATACATACCGGCCTAAACTGAGGAATTTTTATATATATATATATATATATATACAGTGCAGAAAATAAGTATTTGAACACCCTGCTATTTTGCAAGTTCTCCCACTTGGAAATCATGGAGGGGTCTGAAATTGTCATCGTAGGTGCATGTCCACTGTGAGAGACATAATCAAATAAAAAATTCCAGAAATCACAATGTATGATTTTTTGTAACTATTTATTTGTATGATACAGCTGCAAAGAAGTATTTGAACACCTGAGAAAATCAATGGTAATATTTGGTACAGTAGCCTTTGTTTGCAATTACAGAGGTCAAACGTTTCTTGTAGTTTTTCACCAGGTTTGCACACACTAGAGGAGGGATTTTGGCCCACTCCTCCACACAGATCTTCTCTAGATCAGTCAGGTTTCTGGGCTGTCGCTGAGAAACACGGAGTTTGAGCTCCCTCCAAAGATTCTCTATTGGGTTTAGGTCTGGAGACTGGCTAGGCCACGCCAGAACCTTGATATGCTTCTTACAGAGCCACTCCTTGGTTATCCTGGCTGTGTGCTTCGGGTCATTGTCATGTTGGAAGACCCAGCCTCGACCCATCTTCAAAGCTCTAACTGAGGGAAGGAGGTTGTTGCCCAAAATCTCGCAATACATGGCCCCGGTCATCCTCTCCTTAATACAGTGCAGTCGCCCTGTCCCATGTGCAGAAAAACACCCCCAAAGCATGATGCTACCACCCCCATGCTTCACAGTAGGGATGGTGTTCTTGGGATGGTACTCATCATTCTTCTTCCTCCAAACACGGTTAGTGGAATTATGACCAAAAAGTTCTATTTTGGTCTCACCTGACCACATGACTTTCTCCCATGACTCCTCTGGATCATCCAAATGGTCATTGGTAAACTTAAGACGGGCCTTGACATGTGCTGGTTTAAGCAGGGGAACCTTCCGTGCCATGCATGATTTCAAACCATGACGTCTTAGGCCTTGTACACACGAGGGGAAATATCCGCTATAAACGGTCCCCGGACCGTTTACAGCGTATATTTGCGCCGGGATGTTTTGATCCGATGGCTGTACACACCATCGGATCAAATTCCCCGCCGGCGGACAGCGCGGTGACGCGGCGGTGACGTTGACGCCGCCACGTGACCGCCACGTCACCGCACCAGGAAGTAAACACTTCCGCGCGCATGCGTCGGATCCATTCACAGGATACGACGCATGTGCGGCAAGATATGTCCGCTGGTTTGCCGTACTAACCAGCGGACATATCTGACGGCCAGCTATCCGGCGGAATTATTTCAAAGCATGCTTTGAAATTTTTCCGCCGGATGAATCCGGCAAAAAGCGTCCGTTTGCCCCTACAGACGAGGGGATTTTTCGGCTGAAATGGTCCGTCGGACCATGTTCAGCGGAAATATCCCCTCGTGTGTACAAGGCCTTAGTGTATTACCAACAGTAACCTTGGAAACGGTGGTCCCAGCTCTTTTCAGGTCATTGACCAGCTCCTCCCGTGTAGTCCTGGGCTGATTTCTCACCTTTCTTAGGATCATTGAGACCCCACGAGGTGAGATTTTGCATGGAGCCCCAGTCCGAGGGAGATTGACAGTCATGTTTAGCTTCTTCCATTTTCTAATGATTGCTCCAACAGTGGACCTTTTTTCACCAAGCTGCTTGGCAATTTCCCCGTAGCCCTTTCCAACCTTGTGGAGGTGTACAATTTTGTCTCTAGTGTCTTTGGACAGCTCTTTGGTCTTGGCCATGTTAGTAGTTGGATTCTTACTGATTGCATGGGGTGGACAGGTGTCTTTATGCAGCTAATGACCTCAAACAGGTGCATCTAATTTAGGATAATAAATGGAGTGGAGGTGGACATTTTAAAGGCAGACTAACAGGTCTTTGAGGGTCAGAATTCTAGCTGATAGACAGGTGTTCAAATACTTCTTTGCAGCTGTATCATACAAATAAATAGTTAAAAAATCATAAATTGTGATTTCTGGATTTTTTTTTTGATTATGTCTCTCACAGTGGACATGCACCTACGATGACAATTTCAGACCCCTCCATGATTTCCAAGTGGGAGAACTTGCAAAATAGCAGGGTGTTCAAATACTTCTTTTCTGCACTGTATATATATATATATATATATATATATATATATATATATATATATATTGGGGACATTTCTATTAGCAAAAAGTAAAAAATATTGCATTTTTTTTTCCCCTCACTTTTTTTTTGTTTGTAGTGCAAAAAATAAAAAACGCTAAAAATAACTTTTGCGCAAACCAATCATTATACGCTTGTTGCGATTAATTTTTTGTTTGTTTTACCAAAAATATGTAGAAGAATACATATTGGTCAAAACTGAGGGAAAAATTATTATTTTTTTGGGGGGATATTTATTATAGCAAAAAAGTAAAAAAAAAAAATTTTTTTTCAAAATGTTTGCTCTTTTTTGGTGAGGTGATGAAATACCACCAAAATAAATCTCTATTTGTGAGGGGAAAAGGACGTCAATTTTGTTTGGGTACCACGTCGCACGACTGTGCAAAGAGTTTTTTTTATATATTTTTTGGCGTAGCTTAGGCAGTTGTGCCGGCATTGTTGTGAGCATGCGCTTAAGGGTGCAGTTTCATGCGTCCACGTCACGGCTATGTCACGGCGCATGCGCAGTTCGTGATACGCCAGGCATAAAACACTGCACCACGCTCGGATTATCATTTGCATCACGCCCACTTCCACCTACGCCAGTCTGCGCCTTTCGAAAAATACGCCACGCCGACACAGCGTTGGGAGCAATAGCTTGCTGAATACAGTGCATGCCTCTCCACGCTGCGCCGGCGTGGCGTACGGCATTTGCGTTACGGCGGTGTAATGTGCGCCAAAATCTCTGGGCCTGAAAATTTGGCACAAACCAATCATTAAACGCTTATTGCGTTTTTTGTTTTTTTTTACCAAAAATATGTAGAAGAATACGTATCGGCCTAAACTGATATATATATTTTTGGGGGATATTTATTATAGCAAAAAGTAAAAAATATTGCTTTTTTTTAAATTGTCGCTCTATTTTTGTCTATAGCGCTAAAAATAAAAACCGCAGAGGCGATCAAATACCACCAAAAGAAATCTCTATTTGTGGGGAAAGAAAGGAGGCTGATTTTGTTTGGGAGCCAAGTCGCACTTGTCAGTTAAAGCGACACAGTATTGAAATCGCAAAAAAAGCTCTGGTCAGGAAGGGGGGTAAATTCTTCCGGGGCTTAAGAGGTTAACACTTTTGCTGCACTGGCCCCCTTTTTCATCTGGGTGTCTTTTTAAAAAAAAAAAAAGAGAAAACCGTGGGGCAGATTCACAGAGAAATGGATTATCGTAGTGTATCAGAAATACACTACGCCGCCGTTTTTTACCTTGCTCTACGTGGAATTCAGGTAGATTTTCTACGGTAAACGACGGCGGCGTAGTGTATTTCTCCCGTCGCAATCCATCTGCGCGAGTAGGGGGCGTGAAACATTTAAATTAGGCGCGTTACCGCGGCGATCGATCTGCGCATGCTCCGTTCGCAAATTTCCCGCCGTGCATTGCGCGAAATCACGTTGTGACGTCATTCGTTGTTTATGTAGCGTACTTTACGGCCGATCCACGTCCCGACGAGTTACGTAAACAAAATAAAATTTTAAATAAATTCGAAGCGGGAACGACGGCCATACTTAACATGGGCTACGTAAAGTTAGAGCAACAAAAAGCTGCTCTAACATTACGTATAAAAAAATAGACGAAAACGATTGCGACGCCCGCCCGTATGTTTGTGAATCCCCGTAAAAACACATTTGCATATCCCGACGCACCAAAACGACGCAAACTCCTCCCAGCGGCCGCAAATAGATGGCAGCGTAGATCCGAAGGCTTACGAAGACGTAAGCCTCTCGGATCGAAGTCCGAAGCCGGCGTATCATGGTTTGAGGATTCAAACTAGTGATACGCCGCGCGAAATTTGAAATTACTCCTGTCTAACCCCAGTTAGACAGGCGTAATTGTTTTGTGAATCTGCCCCCAAATCCCTAGACTTGTGATGGCAATAACCCGGCATCGTGCGGATGATCAGAGGCGCAAACACGGAGGGCCTTTACATCGTCAAGTGACGGTCGGGGGCCCCCGTGCCTATCGGAGAGCCAATAAACTGTCCATATAATGAAGTGCTTGCATTACACTGCACAGCCACTTGGAATGATTAGGCAGCAACATCAGCAAAAAGAAAGGTGACAGACCCGACAGCCGTTTAAAATGATTTACCGGCTCATTGTTAACAGAGGGGGGAAAAAAAAGTGCGGAGAAAGCCGCCTTCTATAAATTTTTTTTAGACGTGTCAGAAATTTTGCGAGGTGCGTAACGCAACCTAGAAAATACCTTCACGCGCCTCTCATGAAAGGGCGTGATTAGTCTGAAATTTACCATTATACTGCTGCTAATATTTTATGCCTTATAAAAGGAAAGGAGAATGATTTAGGGGGAAGAGAAAAGCGCTACAGGCGGCAGGAAGAGAATAGCGCTGAATTTCTGTTACTGTAAATTGCTTAACCACTAAAGCCCCGGACCATTATGCAGGTAAAGGACCCGGCCAGTTTTTGCGATTCGGCACTGCGTCGCTTTAACTGACAATTGCGCGGTCGTGCGACGTGGCTCCCAAACAAAATCGGCGTCCTTTTTTCCCCACAAATAGAGCTTTCTTTTGGTGTTATTTGATCACCTCTGCGGTTTTAATTTTTTGCGCTTTAGGCTCCTTACACACGGAGCGGTCCGTTTTTCGGTCCGCTCCGTGTGTCCGTCAGCTCAGCGAGGGGGTCTCCGCTCAGCTGTCGGCCGACGGGGCGGTCCCCGCACACTGTGCAGGGACCGCCCTGTCTCTCCTCCGCTCTCCCCTATGGGGAGTCGGATGGAAACGGACCGTCTGTCCGTTTGCATCCGATCCGTTTGGCCGGACGGAAGAAAAATAGGACATTCTTCCGTCCGCAAAATCGGATGTGGATCTAGCGGACGTTAGTGGATGCATCATCCGCTAACGGATCCGCTCCCATAGGGGTTCATTACAAGTCTGTAAACGGACTTGTAATGAACGGACGAACGGTCCGCTAGTGTGAAAGGACCCTTAAACAAAAATAGAGCGACAATTTTGAAACAAATGCAATATTTTTTACTTTTTGCCATAATAAATATCCCCCAAATATATATATATATATATTAGTTTAGGCCGATACGTATTCTTCTACATATTTTTGGTAAAAAAAAAAAAAAAAATCGCAATAAGCGTTTGCGCCAAATTTTTCAGGCCCAGATTCACAGAGAGTTGGGCGCACATTACGCCGCCGTAGGGCAAATGCCGTACGCCACGCCGGCGCAGCGCGGAGAGGCATGCACTGTATTTAGCAAGCTATCCCTCCCAACGCTGTGTCGGCGTGGCGTATGTTTCGAAGGTGCAGACTGGCGTAGGTGGAAGTGGGCGTGACCCCATGCAAATGATAGTCCGAGCATGGTGCAGTGTTTTACGCCCGGCGTATCACGAACTGCGCATGTGCTGTGACGTAGACGCATGAAACTGCACCCTTATGCGCATGCTCACAACTACGCCGGCACAACTGCCTAAGTTACGCCACGTACGCCGTGAACGTAACGTATGCCCAATACGCCGGCCTGTGTTCTCTGGGGCAGACCTTTGCATGTCTGTTGCCGGATTGCGCCTCATCTATGGGGAATAACTTTACGCCGGACGTACAATTTACACACACCTCGCGCGGCATGCGTCGGGCGCACGTACGTTCATGAATCGCCGTATTTCCCTCATTTGCATGTTTGAATGCCTAATCAATGGGAGCAGCAACATGCGTCCAGACGAAAAGTGCGCCCCACGCTACGCCGGGGTATGTAAGCTACGTCGGCGTAGGGTGGGCAGTTTTTAGGCGTATGTTGGTTTGTGGGTCCGACGCACAGATACGCCGGCGCAAATTTGCACTTACGGGCGCACATTTGCACTTACGTCGGCGTAAGTGCTTTGTGAATCTGGGCCATAGTGTTTACAAAATAGGGGATTGTTTTATGGCATTTTTATTAATAATTTATTTTTTTACTAGTAATGGCGGCGGTCAGCGATTTTTTTCGTGACTGCGACATTATGGCGGACACATCGGACACTTTTGACTCATTTTTGGGACCATTGTCATTTTCACAGCAAAAAGTGCTATAAAAATGCACTGATTACTGTGAAAATGACAATGGCAGTGAAGGGGTTAATTACTAGGTGGTGCTAAGGGGTTAAGTGTGCCCTAAGGGAGTGATTCTTACTGTAGGGGGGCGGTGCTGGACGTGTGACATCACTGATCGTCGTTCCCTATATCGGGGAACAGACGATCACTGACACTGCCACAGTGAAGAACGGGGAAGGTTTGTTTACACTCACCTGTCCCCGTTCTTCAGCTCCGGGAACCGATCGTGGGACACCGGCGGCGATCGGGTCCGCGGGTCCCACAGCTTCGGACCCGGTCACATGTGCGCGCGACCCACAGCTGGGCTCTTAAAGGTGACGTACCAGTACGTGCCTGTGCCAAGCCGTGCCATTCTGCCGACGTATATAGCCAGTAGGGGTCCTTAAGTGGTTAAAGCCTAAAGTTAAAGAGAAATGATTTTAGATACATGCCTGGAAGGGGTGGAGCCAAACTTCTCTTTGGATATAATGTAACAACAATTCTATGTATCATTTATAATAGAAAAAAGTGCCCCCAGCCCTTCCTGTACAGCCTATCGATTCTCTTCCTCACCTCCATAGTCTGTGCTGACCGATGACCTCCTCACTGGATAAGGTACATCAGGGGTGCTAAATTTTAATTCACAGAGGTCTCATGCCTGTGCTCTAACAGGCACTATATTACCAAAAGTATTGTGACGCCTGCCTGCACGCACATGAACTTTAACCACTTGCAGGGGCGTTGCTAGGTGGCAAAAAGAACAGGGACTTCAGCCCAAAGTCCAAGGCCGGGAAACGGGGGGGGGGGGGTTTGTATATATTTTTTTTTTTGGCTAGCATGTGACCTACCTGACATACACTGACGGTAGTGACCTACATACACTGACCTACCTGTCATACACTGACCGTAGTGACCTACATACACTGACCTACCTGACATACACTGACCTATATACACTGACCTACCTGCACTGACCTACCTACACTGATGGTAGTTATCTACATATAAAATAAAATAATTAAATATATATTTTGGGGGTGGGGTGGAAGGGTTTGCGTAAAATATATTTATATACAGCCATGGCCAAAGACGATTTCAGGGTGCCCAAGAAAGTCCAGCAAGCACCAGGACCGTCTCCTAAAGAGGATTCAGCTGCGGGATCGGAGTGCCACCAGTGCAGAGCTTGCTCAGGAATGGCAGCAGGCAGGTGTGAGCGCGTCGGCACGCACAGTGAGGCGAAGACTTTTGGAAGATGGCCTGGTGTCAAGAAGGGCAGCAAAGAAGCCACTTCTCTCCAAAAAAAGCATCAGGGACAGACTGACCTTCTGCAGAACATATGGTGAATGGACTGCTGAAGACTGGGACAAAGTCATATTCTCCGATGAAGCCTCTTTCCCATTGTTTGGGGCATCAGGAAAAAGGCTTCTCCGGAGATGAAAAGGTGAGCGCTACCACCAGTCCTGTGTCATCCATCCTGAGACCATTCATGTGTGGGGGGGTTGCTTCTCATCCAAGGGAGTGGGGGGCTCACTCACAATTTGCCATGAATAAAGAATGGTACCAAAACACCCTCCAACAGCAACTTCTTCCAACAATCCAACAACAGTTTGGTGACGAACAATGCATTTTCCAGCACGATGGAGAACCGTGCCAGAAGGCAAAAGTGATAACTAAGTGGCTCGGGGACCAAAACATTGACATTTTGGGTCCATGGCCTGGAAACTCCCCAGATCTTAATCCCATCGAGAACTTGTGGTCAATCCCCAAGAGGCGGGTGGACAAACAAAAACCCACTAATTCTGACAAACTCCAAGAAGTGATTATGAAAGAATGGGGGGCGGCTATCAGTCAGGAATTATCCAAGAAGTTGATTGAGAGCATGCCCAGTCGAGGTCCTGAAAAAGAAGGGCCAACACTGCAAATACTGACTCTTTGCATCAATGTCATGTAATTGTCCATAAAAGCCTTTGCCTATATTTCACTTGACTGGTGTACTACTAGTGTCTTTGCTACTTAAACAATAACAAACCCCAAAACCTCTTAACCCCCTATATAAACCACGCAACACCTTCTGGATTGAATGGCCACTAAAGGCCCCTTTATTTAATACCAAAAGGTAAATATTAAAATAACTTTAACCACTTAAGACCCGGACCAATACGCTGGCAAATGACCCAAGGGGTTTTTGCGATTCGGCACTGCGTCGCTTTAACAGACAATTGCGCGGTCGTGCGACGTGGCTCCCAAACAAAATTTGCGTCCTTTTTTTCCCACAAATAGAGCTTTCTTTTGGTGGTATTTGATCACCTCTGCGGTTTTTATTTTTTGCGCTATAAATAAAAATAGAGCGACAATTTAAAAAAAAATGCAATATTTTTTACTTTTTGCTATAATAAATATCCCCCAAAAATATATAAAAAAACATTTTTTTTCCTCAGTTTAGGCCGATACGTATTCTTCTACATATTTTTGGTAAAAAAAATCGCAATAAGCGTTTATCAGTTGGTTTTCGCAAAATTTATAGCGTTTACAAAATAAGGGATAGTTTTATTGCATTTTTATTAATTATTTTTTTTTTTACTACTAATAGCGGCGATCAGCGATTTTTTTCGTGACTTCGGACAATTTTTACACATTTTTGGGACAATTGTCATTTTCACAGCAAAAAATGCATTTAAATTGCATTGTTTACTGTGGAAATGACAGTTGCAGTTTGGGAGTTAACCACAGGTGACGCTGTAGGGAATGTGTACCTAATGTGTGTGTTTACTACTGTAGGGGGGTGTGGCTGTAGGTGTGACGTCATCGATCGCGTCCCCCTATTACAGGGATGACGCGATCGATGCTCCGGCCACAGAGAAGCACGGGGAAGCCGTGTGTACACACGGCTCTCCCCGTTCTTCCGCTCCAGGAACGGATCGCCGACCCACGGCTGGGTACTAAAACCAACGTATATATACGTTGATGTGCCCAGCCGTGCCATTCTGCCGACGTAAATCTGCAGGAGGCGGTCCTTAAGTGGTTAATAAAATACCATTTATAAAGATATATATATCTTTATAAAACTTCATATATATATTTACCAAAATTAGAATAAATTAACCCAAACACAATTATACAAAACTGAGTGCCTGAGAGAAGGGAAAGAAAAAGTGCTAGGTAATCGGCTGTACTCCATCAGGAAGCATCCTGGCCTCTAGCCGTGCTCCAATCAGCTCACGAGACAATGACTTCCTCCTTCATTTCACTCTTCAGCACGATTGACCAATAGCCCCCACCAAACCAGATAGGGAAGGTGCCCATCCCATGACAGGCCCCAACTCCTACCAACCATCTCAGGTATATACATCCCATATATATATACCAACCACCACCCAACCCTCAGGAACCCCAGACCAATGCCACAGACGCACAAGGTGACACCTCACATGTGGGCGGCCCGCCACAGCCCTAAGGCACGTTGTAACCCATCCCGGAGCCCCCAGGACCCACACATCAATACCCACCGGGATTAAATGTACTCCATCACCCCTAAAGTAAAGACCAAAACCACTTTCAGTTCGCAATGGCGAACAACCAACCCCCTGCCACGGATGACGAACTTGGAGACCACCTTATTGGCCTTAATTCTGGCTTTGTTAATCCTGTCTACCGACCCGGGCTCCATTTCTGACCACAGGACTAAAGTATCAAGAAGCACACTGCGTAAGCACATAAAGTACCATGTAATATCCTGTATCAAATCACGAGACGCCATAAGGCAAAGGTCATTGCCCCTAGACATGAACCAACAGCACCTCCGGGGGCCTGTCCAATCTCGCATAATGCCGAACTTCCGGCATAACCCTGGACCAGAGCATGCAGGAAATCCCGATACAACTCACCCTGGCTTCTTCCCTAGTAAAACCCACCTGTCTGCCTTCTCCCCTAACCATCGCCCTCTTGGCCCCCCACTGAACATAGGAGTGGCCCAAGATATATATCAAGCATACCAGGCCTAAAAAGTAAACAGAACGGGGAAATACCAGAAACAGAGAATTAAACATATAAGATTCACACAACCACACAGAACAAACCACACACCCAGAACAAGCATTGACGTACAGACAGACACATAACACCCAAGACTTGAGAACAGGGTAAGGAATGCCTAACCCCCTGCCCCCCCCCCCCCTCTTATAACAGTTGCGGTCAGACATACAACCTGAACCGGCGGGACTCCCCACGACCTATCTGCTACAGGGTCTCAACGCTCAAGCCCCAACGCGAGCCTCCCGTTGGTGCCCCAATCCTAAAAGAATGAGAGGAGTAGTCCAGCACATTGAAAAACCTCCCGTCCCCAAACATCATTTAAAAAACTGCCCCAAATTGATACCTGGACAAAGGCAGCCCATTCCCGAGACAAGGGGCGGACCCCATCCCTGTAGGCCGTGAACCTAACCATTCCCGAACTACTTCCATCGGGCACACCCCCAGCCCCCGACACTTTTTCCAGAACCACCTTGGTACCCTTGTCCAATTGATCGGTTTATTCACCTCCGCGCGAACAACGTGACCGAATCAGCGAGCACCGTCACATCAGATATATGCATCTCCCTGCATCCGCCTTAGCAGGGCTGACCTATTCCCCACACTTAAAGCCCCAAAAATTGCTGACAAAAACGCCGTCCGAAACTGAACCTCCAACTTTGAAGAGCACACCTAAGGCAAAACACCCACAAGAACCTCCAACATATGCCAAGAAACCGGCCTCCTGGAATCCGGCCTGACCCGACCTTTACTATAACCCCGCAACGCCTTGCGAACCACGTACGCCTTGGTAACAGCTCACACCCCATTCGATTAAAAAGGCATGCCAATTCAGCCATTATTTTGTTTAGTGAAGCAAAGTAAAAATTAACCGAGGAACCAACCTTAAGATCACTCACCAGGCCATGCCACTCCTGCCCAACACGATCATATGACCCCCAAGTGGAGTCAGCCACTGACCTCCAAACTAGAGCCATCACTGTTCCAGCACGAGGTCCCACAAGCCACTGGGGACAGAAACCCCCTCCTGCTCTGCCTCCGGCACCAGCTGCCGGAACCAGTCCCACTGTAAAAGAGAGCGTGCAAGAGCCACCTCATATTCGACCCCAGGGACATGCACTGCACCCACAACAATATTTAGCGCCTAACAGTTTAAAACCAATCCACGCAGTAACAAATTACAGGCAAAGACGAAGCTGTCAGGGGAGAAATGCCCTGTACTACCCCCAAACAATCACAATGAAAGCGAACCTGCCGGTTCCTAACACCGCCCCCCACAGCTCAACCGCCAACACTATCGGGAACAACTCCAGCAGCCTCAAATTACTGATCAATGCAAACCAGCCAGTTGCTCTGGCCACCGACCAGCGCACCACATACCCTCAAAGTAGGCCGCAACATACCTACTAACCCGGCCGCATCAGTAAAAAGCTCCAATTTACTCGCTGGGACCACTGGAGCCAACCACCATGATTTTCCGTTTTATTGCTCCAAAAATTGGTCCAGTACCTTCAAATCCTCCCTGTGCCCTCGACCCAACCGCACAAAGTGATGCGGGGCTCTAACGACCACTATGGCAGCGGTTGTCCGTAGAAAAACTCTCCCCATCAGCATGATGCGGCAAGCAAAGTTGAGCTTTCCCGATAAAGACCGCAAATTCGTAACTTGACTTTCGCACAACGCGCCTCCACCGCCACTGACTCACGCAATTCCCCAGCTTGTCTTCTGAAAGCCGGCATTCCATCCTAACCGAATCAATGATAATGCCTCAAATTTTTTCAACTCGATCACCCTCCCTTTATGATTTGTCCTGAGCCAGCAGGACCCCAAACACCTTGAACACCTGCTGAATGGTGGCAAGTAAAATAAGGCAGGTCCCGTCATTCGACGGACCGACCCCCAGGAAATCATCGAGATAATGCAACACAAACGCTAAGCCAGTTAGCCCACAAAACGCACACCATCCTGGTGAACCGGCAACAGCCGAAATGCCGATTCAATGTCTGTCATGGCTAACAAGGCACCCCCAAAACACTGGGCCCAGCACCCCGCCACAACGAAAGATGCATCCGACACCTTACACAGGGCAGGAAAATGCATCGTTCACCGACCCTATTTTTGGGGGTGAGAGAGAGGATGGATGGACCAAAACTGATTCGGCTCCCGCTTCGGCACTACCCCAGTGGAGAAACACCCACGTCCCCAACGGGCGGGCCCACAATGGCCCCGCCATCCTACTCAATCCCACCGCCCTACGTAACTTTTCAGTAACCACCTCCGAGTAGTCATAAGATGACTTTAGGTTAGACGCCAAAGGAGGGATTTCTTACAAATCACTGGGAATTGGGAAACCCTACTTAAAAAACCTAAACCACAATGCCTGTGCTGCTATCCTATTTGGGTACCTACGTAGATACAGAGCCATCTCCTCCACCTTCACTGGTCCTCCCTTTTTCCAGCGTCACTTAGCTTCTTTCCTTTCTTGCAGCACTTTGACGAGGGGTGGGCTCCCCCACAACCAGAACACTCGTGGCGGAAACAACAAGAAACCCTGAATTTCCAGGAGCCCTCGTTAAATTGCCAGCAGAACCCCTTGCTTAAAGCGACCGACGGCGAGAAGGCCTGAGCTCCCCCGACCCCTTCCCGAAAGGGCTGCGGCCCTGCCCTGGCCTGAGTCATAAGCCCCATACATAAGGCGATAACCTTTTGCCTGTACACCCTCTCCGATGACAACAATATAGCAAAACAAGCCCATGCAATTCTGCGGCGCCAAAATATCATACGCCTGTGCCCAATTCGCAAACGACCAAGGAATAATGCGAAAAAACGCTGCTTTTCCTCCTCCTCCGTTTTACCCACATCATGTCGGACCTTATCCAAGATAAACTTCCCAAGCGGAAGCAACGAGAATACTACCGCAAACTCCCCCTTCCAAATCCGCTCTTTACTCTGCCTTCAAATGAGACCCAAAGGGCCCATCGAAAACAAATAAATACCTCACACCGGGCCGCATCAGCCCACCGTCCGCCATCCGCCGTCACACCTGACGCTACCCCTGGAACCGTACTTACTTGTGCCAACCCCGGCACCACCAAAGGAAAGTCACCCACAGCGGTCCCTGTGACTGTTAATGCCCCCGGCAGAGGAGGCACCCACACTCCACTCGAACTCACCTGGGACTTAACCACACTCCCGACACCCACTGACGGAACGGAGGGGGTTAACAACACACCACCATCCCCACTCCCCCGGGAAGTCCCACCCCAAACTGAATGCGTCACATGAAATGCCCCTACCTTAACCGGCCCAGTCACGGGAGGAACCAACCACGAGGCAGTGGTAGGCACCGTGACGGCAGGAGGGGGCACGCTTGGCCCCCCCACCTGCCATGGCCCAACATCATTGCAATAAAGAGGACCACAACTGCTGCAGCATTACCGCGTCCACGTCAGGCGTACCCCCCGCAACCGTCCCACCCCAAAAGGAGAAGCCCACCCCCACCCGGGGACCCAGCATACAGACAACAGGCACATGAGAAAGGGGGGGAGAAGGAGGGGAGGAGGGAGAGTAAAGCAGGAAAAACAACTGTAGCAGAACTAGAAGATGACTTACCCGGCTGCCCAGAGGAAACCATCCGACCAGCCGCCACTCCGGGTCACCGCTGAAGCCCCTACGGGCCCGCCACTATGCCTGGACCTTCGGAGTCTGTGTCTGAGATCTCTCCTTCCGACCGTTGATCCCCCCGTCCAGCAGGGGACGCTGCGCCCGTCAACAAGGTCGGATGCCCGCTGCTGGAAAAACTGTAGGAGCCCTGGGATCAGGCCGTGCCACTTCCGTAGTCACCCAAAACAGGAATTCTGCTTCCTCCTGCTCCAGCCGTGGCCGCCCTGGATGAGAGGCCCCCAGCCGTTCACCCGCGTTGAGTACCACGCTACCGCTCCATCACATCATCACCACCCAGATCAGGCCTGGCAGGCGACGGAGATGTCACTCACAGCGCAGTGTCGCGCCGCGGCCTGGGATTCCCCTCTTGTGTTCCCAGTTGAAGTGGCAGCCGGTATGCTTCCCAGGACCTGGAGGGTCCGTATGCCTCCCAACATTTTAACATTTTTCCCAGCGGGACATTTTTTTTTTTTTGAGCGGGGGGGCAGATCGGAGTCGTGGAGCGGGGAAGGGGCGCGGATCACAGATTTTGAGCGGGGGGTGCCGCGAATTGCGGAGGGGGGCCCGCAAATTGCGGGGGAGGGGCCGCGAATCGCGGGTGGGGGCCCGCGAAACGCGGGTGGGGGCCGCGAATCGCGGGTGGGGAGCCGCAAATTGCGGGGGAGGCGCAAATCACGGAGGGGGGGCGCGGATCGCGGGGGCGCGGATCGCGGGGGGGGTGCCGCGGATCGCGGGACTCCAGCGCTGAAAAGTCCTGGGCTGTACCCCTCCGATGGACGGGACCACCATGCACGGCGTGGAGGGGGGGCTGGACCTACCTTCCCCCCGATCCCAGCAACATCACCACCGCTCCAACAGGCCGCCGGGGTGATCCATGGATGAGGTAGCAGTACAGCAAAAAAACACTCTGTGTGTTACCTCTTCCATGAAATGGCCCCAGAATGACCAGCCCCGCCCACCCACTACTTTTAACTAACCCTCCTCGTGCTAGGTAACCCCACCCCTAAAACCTCACTTCCCTATCCTGTGTGTGCACCGCACAGTGTTCCCCCAGTCATGTGGCCCCTCCGCCTGGGTTCCCCTTACTATGGGGCTTTCTACATCGCAGAAACAACTGAAACAAAGACTTTGTGAAAACTAATATTTGTGTCATTCTCAAAACTTTTGGCCACAACTTTATATATTTATTTATTTTAATATATGTAAAAAAGAAGATTTTATTTTTAAATTATCCTTGGGTTGAACTCTAACCTTTGGGGTGGAGCTTTGATATTCACTTACACAAAGGCTTACCTATTTTTAGTCATATTCTTCCTCATTTCAGCCCTCATTGGTTGGATATAAAATAAAAAAAAATATGACAATTCCTACATTTTCATACAGATTTTTACATAATTATTTACTCTACAGGGTCTCTGCTTAAAAAAAATAAAAAAAAAATAAAAAAAAATGTGTCTGTATATATATATACACACACACACACACACGTATTTTAATTTTATCTATTTTATATTCAACCAATGAGGGCTGAAATGAGGAAGAATAAGACTAAAAAAAAATAGTAGTTTTAGTGTAAGCGGATATCAAAGCTCCACCCCAAAGGTTAGAGTTCAACCCAAGGATAATTTAAAAATAAAATCTTTTTCTTTACATATATTAAAAATATTATAAATATATATATATTAATATATTAGGCAACCCCCCCCCCATATATATATATATATATATATATATATATATATATATACACAAAAAATAAAAATAAACATGTGTGTATATATATTTTAATATATGTAAAAAAGAAGATTTTATTTTTAAATTATCATTGGGTTGAACTCTAACCTTTGGGGTGGAGCTTTGATATCCGCTTACACTAATGGCCCATACACACGATCCGAATATCGGCCGACGGATCGTACGACTTTTTTCGCTTAATAATCGCGAGTAAATATAATAGGTTTTTAAACTCACGAAAATTATCGTACGATAGAAAAAAACGATCGGAAGTGATGTCACGTGTTGTAATGTATTTGTATTGTATTGTCGGACGACGGCTGTACTGACTAAACGAAAATCGGACGATCGGACATCGGACGAGAAAAATTTTCGCGCTTGTCAGATCGAATTTAATCGGATGAACGGTCGTGATCGGCTGTCGAAAGTAATGTACACACGATCCGAAAATCGTACGATCCATCATCGGACGATCTTTTTCGTCCGATATTCGGATCGTGTGTATGGGCCATTAGGCTTACCTAATTTTAGTCATATTCTTCCTCATTTCAGCCCTCATTGGTTGAACATAAAATGTAATTTTGTACGACAATTTCTAAATTTTGAAAAAAATATTTTTTATTTTTGTCTAAAAGCCAAAGGAATAGAGGAAAAATCAATCTTCTGCGCCTGGCTGACTGGGTTTACATAGAAGATGCTGCAGCGACCTGCTGTGGGAAAGGCATTATTAAAGGATTTTTAGATACATAATGCGCCGATTCAGGTATTATTTCGAAACGCGGAGTCATCTTTGAAAACACAGGTTCCACTCACGGCTCCGGGCGGTAAAACAATAGGCCCTTTATAGGGGCCCAAAAGAAAGTTTAGAAGCATTTTCCTTATTAGCTCTGGTTATTAGCGGGTCATTTAACAACCTAGACATTTCTTTGATTTTTTTTTTTCCTTTTTTTTTATCAAAGTCGTCTTGAAAAGAATCCTTGACAAAAGAAGAGCAGTGTGAACAGAGTACAGTCCTAGAAGGGTAAGATCAGAAGTGTCTTTTGTGTACGAATGGGAGAGAGAGAGAGGAGGGAAGACAAAAAATCCTGTCTATGCCAAATGCAAGGTTTTATTATGCCGTTTGATATATATATAAAACAAGCATTCATAAGGAAAAAAAAGAAAAGAAAACAATATGCCTTACCATATGTTTGTGGTACATAGTGCTACATATTTGCATATAGCTCTGACACCTGTTTCCTTTCTGTTAAATATTGGGGGTGTGATGGGAAAATCCTTGCCATTGGTTTGATGTCCTGGTGCTCATACCACCTCATTATCATAATTATATTATACATATGGCCATTGATTTTTTTTCCCCCCTTGTATTCCTGCCAAGGTCTGCACTCTATAATAGCACATTTTGTTTAAATACAATTTAATTTCAGTTAGTTTTACTTTTATTTACATTTTAAATAAACCAAAAACCATTCAACTAAAATCTAATCGAATCTTCAACTTGTCCTTGGAAAAAGTTGTTTTCAAACTTTTAAAATTTGTAGCTTTTTTTTTTTTCTTCTTTTGAAATTTTAGAAATATTTTAAAAATTTTAAAAATGTTAGAAATATTTAATTAACCGATTAATAAATGTTAGGAATATTTTAATTAATAAATTATTCAAATTATTATTCATTAATTCTAAAAAGTTGTAAGGCATTTATTTTTATTTTTTAACTGAAGGTTAGACCAGCAAAAAGCTGGTCTAACAGTACGTAAAAAAAAACAGACGTAAGCGATTGCGAAGACCGCTCGTATCTTCGTGGATCGCCGTAAAAACACATTTGCATATCCCGACGCATGAAAACGACGCGAACTCCTCCCAGCGGCCGCAAAAATATCGCAGCGTAGATCCGAAGGCTTACGAAGACGTAAGCCTCTCGGATCGAAGCCTGAAGCCGCCGTATCATGGTTTGAGGATTCAAACTAGTGATACGGCGCGCGAAATTTGAAATTACTCCTGTCTAACACCAGTTAGACAGGCGTAATTGCTCTGTGAATCTGGGCCTACGTTTTTATTTCTTTCTGTTAATTTTTTTTTGTAAATAAGTACGTTTTCTTCCTAAATTATGGGCACTGATATGCACCGATGAGGTGGCACTGATGGGCACCAATGAGGTGGCACTGATGGGCACTGATAGGCGGCGCTGGTATGCTGCACTGATGGGCATTCATAGTTGGCACTGATGGGCACTCATAGGCGGCACTGATGGGCTCTCATAGGCGGCACTGATGGGCACTCATGGGTGGCACTGATGGGTGGCACTGATGGGTACTTATGGGTGGCACAGATGGGCACTGATAGGAGGGCACTGGGCATAGATGGGCACTAAGAGGTGGCACTGATGGACACTGGGTGGCACTGATGGACACTGAGGGGTGGCACTGATGGCATTGCTGGGCATGATTTCAGTCAGTGCCCATGTTGCCAGTCAGTGCCCATTTGTGCATCGATTGTGTTAAAAAAAATTTTTTTTTTGTGTGCCTATTTTTGCTCTATTGAGCACCGGGGGGAACTCCTTGGTGGTCCAGTGTTGGCATCCGAGGGGGGGGGGGGCTGCGCTGATAAACAATCAGCGCAAACCCCCCTGTCAGACGCGAGTGAGGAAGAGCCGATCAATGGCTCTTCCTGTTTACATCATGATCATCTGTGGTTGGATAAGGCTGATCACGTGATCCCATAAACTCGATGCTCGATTGTGAGACGAAGAGGCAGAACGGGGAGATGTAAACAAGGCATTTCCTGTTCTGCTTAGTGACAGGACACTGCTCCCTGTCATCGGTAGCAGTGATCACTGTCATGTCACTGGTAGCCCATCCCCCACACAGTTAGAGTCACTCCCTAGAACACACTTAACCCCTTGATCACCCCCTAGTGTTTAACCCCTTCCTTGCCAGTGACATTTTCACAGTAATCAATGCATTTTTATAGCACTGATTGCTGTATAAATGACAATGGTCCCAAAAATGTGTCAAAAGTGTCCGATGTGTCCGCTATAATGTCGCAGCCCTGATAAAAATCGCAGATGCAGGTGCTGCATGGGCACAGGTACTGCATGGGCACAGATCCTGCATGGGCACAGGTGCTGCATGGACACAGATCCTGCATGGGCACAGGTGCTGCATGGGCACAGATCCTGCATGGGCACAGGTGCTGCATGGACACAGATCCTGCATGGGCGCAGGTCCTGCATGGACACAGGTGCTTCATGGACACAGGTCCTGCATTTACACAGATCCTGCATGGGCACAGGTGCTGCATGGACACAGATCCTGCATGGGCACAGGTGCTGCATGCACACAGATCCTGCATGGGCACAGGTGCTGCATGGACACAGATCCTGCATGGGCACAGGTGCTGCATGGACACAGGTGCTGCATGGACACAGGTCCTGCATGGGCACAGATCCTGCATGTGCACAGGTGCTGCATGGACACAGATCCTGCATTGGCACAGGTGCTGCATGGACACAGATCCTGAATGGGCGCAGGTCCTGCATGGACACAGGTGCTGCTTGGACACAGGTCCTGCATGGATACAGATCCTGCATGGGCACAGGTGCTGCATGGACACAGATCCTGCATGGGCACAGGTGCTGCATGGACACAGGTCCTGCATGGGCACAGATCCTGCATGGGCACAGGTGCTGCATGGACACAGATCCTGCATGGGCGCAGGTCCTGCATGGACACAGATCCTGCATGGGCACAGGTGCTGCATGGACACAGATCCTGCATGGGCACAGGTGCTGCATGGACACAGGTGCTGCATGGACACAGGTCCTGCATGGGCACAGATCCTGCATGGGCACAGGTGCTGCATGGACACAGATCCTGCATGGGCGCAGGTGCTGCATGGACACAGATCCTGCATGGGCGCAGGTCCTGCATGGACACAGGTGCTGCATGGACACAGGTCCTACAAGGACACAGATCCTGCATGGGCACAGGTGCTGCATGGACACAGATCCTGCATAGACACAGGTGCTGCATGGACACAGGTCCTACAAGGACACAGATCCTGCATGGGCACAGGTGCTGCATGGGCACAGGTCCTGCATGGGCACAAGTGCTGCATGGGCACAGATGCTGCATGGGCACAGCTGCTGTATGACATCTGTGTGAGTGCCTTCCGCTTTATCAACTATGGGCCAGATTCAGGTAGAGTTATGCCGGCGTATCAGTGATACGCCGGCATAACTCTCACTTTGCGCCGGCGTATCTGTTTTCTGTATGCAGAAAACAAGATACACCGGTTTGCTGCAAAGATCCGACAGGCGTAATTGTATTACACTGTCGGATCTTAAATGCAGTTTTAAAATGGCCGCCGGGGGCGTTCTTGCTGATTTACGCCGAGAATATGTAAATCGGCGAGATACGGCAATTCACGAACGTACGCGGGCCAGACACAGTCACTTTACGACGTTTACGTAAGGGTTTTCCCGGCGTAAAGATAAAGCAACAAAAAGCAGGCGCATCCTATGTTAAGTATGGACGTCGTGACCGCGTTGAATTGGAAAAGTTTTACGTCGTTTGCGTAACTCGTCCGTGAATGGGGATTGACGTTCACGTCGAAAACACCGTCATAATTTGGAGCATGCGCACTGGGATACATTGACGGCCGGCGCATGCGCAGTACGTTCGCCATGGGATCGCACCTATTTTAAATACTACACGCCCCCTACCCGCCCAATTAGAATTCCGCCGACCCATTTACGCTACACTGTCGCAACTTTAGGAGCAAGCTGGAGCCCCGAACCCTATAAGGGGACACGTGACTCTCCCTCAATCATCAGATCGAGTTCTGCCACAGAAGAGGCAGGGAGAGTACTGAGGCCGGGTCTGTGATGTCATCAGGAAGCTATGTGCAGCACCCTGCTGGCCCCTCCCACCTCCTATGATCTGCCTGCATTGCATAGAGAAGCACAAAGACCCAATGATGACATTTTTATTTAAAAAATAAATAAAATAAATGTAATCAGTATGTTGATAAGGGAGGAACCAGACAAGGCAAAATATAAGTAGATTAAACTTCAGCTTTGAGGAATGTAAAGGATTTTGCCATCTATGAGTCCAACTGTCACCTGTCATCAGTGGCGATCCTGACTTTCCTGGGGCCCTAAGCGGCTTGCATAGTGAGCCTATAGGGCGGATCGGCCCTGCCTGTCATTCCTATGACGATGTCTTCTCAGGATTTACCGGCATCTTGAAAAGTAGATATTTGCTGCAATTTTGTGCTGTCTAAATATTTACTGTCTTTAGAGCCGATTACCCGCGCTGAGACCCCCGTCCAGACTGGTGACAAGGGCAGCTGAAACCCAAGACGCGGCTATGGCGCTCCTTCTTCGCTGCCGGCTTCTCTTCCATGTTTAATGTTTCGGGACAACAAAGCAGCCATTGTTTTTGCATGGAACATACAGTATGTCTGCATTGTTTGTATGACTTCCTGTAAAGTCCAGCTCCGCAGAGCGCTGAGTTACCAATACCCTTCTCCCCGGATCCGCTCCACTGCTTCACCGGGGATGAAAGGTGCTTTGTTCCCCGAGGAAGAAAATCTTCTTTTCTTATTTTATTTTTTTTGCAGGTTGTTAAAGCTGAAGTTTAATCTGCTTATATTTTCCCTTCCCCTCCCCCCTCCCCCCAATCAACATATTATTGAAATAAAACCTTTGCCCTCTCATTAGATACTTTATTTGAGACCCAGTGATGTCATCACTGCGTATTGCAGGAAGATAAAGGCTGGTGGGAGGGTCTGGCAGGGAGATGTGCTTCCTGATGACATCACAGTACTCTGCCCTGGCAGAGGCGTATCTAGTGAAAATGGCGCCTACGGCAAGCACTGAAACTGCGCCCTTGTCAAAACATTTAAACCCATCTTTCAGATAACCAGGGACACGGCGGGACAGAGAGGAACACTGGGGACCACTGGTGGCTGGTACTGAATTTTTTTTGGGGGGCGCAAACAAACTGAAAAACCCCATAAATTTAAGCCACTGTGCCCATCAAACGCAGCCACTACCCTATGTGGATCCGGTCTGGCCAGTCATCGGCCGTCTTGGGTGCACCTGTCACTCCCCTCCCCAGGCAAAAGGAGAAAATATTAGCAATTATTGTGCTGGCGTTGCGTTTCAGCAGGGTGGGCTCGGCGCCGGGAACTACATTAGTGCAGGAGGCGGCCGTGAGAGGACGGGTGGGGGTTTTTTCATGCAGGGGGGTGTTTTTTTGCCACACCCTCCCCATGGCGCCCATGGCACTTGCCATGGCTGCCATACCCTAGATACGCCACTGTGCCCTGGTACTCTACTCAAGAGCTCTCAGTCCTTAACATATGGTACAGGTCAGTAGACGGAGTACAACAAAAACGTACTTCCCCAAACCAAAATCCCACTCTGTACACATCATCCCTCCTCAGTACAGCTCCCTTAGTACAGATCTCCCCACTACACACACCAGCACAGCCCCCCCCCCAAGCACAGATCCTTCCCCTCACACCAGTACAGCCCCCCCCCAAGCACACATCCTCCCCCTTACACCAGTACAGCCCCCCCTAAGCACAGATTCTAAACCTCACACCAGTACAGCCCCCCCCCCCCCCGCCAACAAGCACAGATCCTCACCCTCACACCAGTACAGCACCCCCCACATCAACACAGCTCCATCTAGTAGATCTTCCCACTACACCCACCAGTACAGCCCCCCCCCCCAAGCACAGATCGCCCCCCTCACACCAGTACAGCCCCCCCAGCACAAATCCTCCCCCTCACACCAGTAAAGCACCCCCCCCCCCACATCAATACAGCTCCATCTAGTACAGATCTCCCCACTACACCCACCAGTACAGAACCCCCCCAGCACAGATCCTCCCCTTCACACCAGTAAAGCACCCCCCCCCATCTAGTACAAATCTCCACACTATACCCACCAGTACAGTGCGGATAATTCGCCTTACACCAGTACAGCACTCCACCCCCCTGGCACCAATACAGCTTAATCTAGTACAGATCTCTCCACTACACCGGCACCCACCAGTACAGCAAGGTCCATAAAGATATGAATGAGCGAGTTTGGGGTGGAGGAACTTGACTGGCCTTCACAGAGTCCTGACCTCAACCCGATAGAACACCTTGGGGATGAATTAGCACAGAGACAGCAAGCCAGGCCTTCTTGTCCAACATCAGTGCCTGACCTCACAAATGCGCTTCTGGAAGAATGGTCAAACATTCCCATAGACACACTCCTAAACCTTGTGGGCGGCCTTCCTAGAGGAGTTGAAGCTGTTATAGCTGCAAAGGGTGGACCAATTCAATACTGAACCCTACGGACTAAGACTGGGATGCCATTAAAGTGGTTGTAAACCCTTTTTTTTGGACTTCTACCTATAGGTAAGCCTAGAATAAAGCTTACCTATAGGCAAGGGCGGACTGACCATTCAGGCCCTCGGGCACTGCCGAGTGCCCCATGCCACTAGGGGGCCCATCGGGGTTACCAGCCTCAGTAAAACCAGGGACAGTATGTAAAAATCTGTGTTTTTAAAAAAATCCCAAGATTATAGCTGCCCTGCCTCTCCAGTACCTTTTCAGTGTGTGTGTGTGTATACTGTGGGCCAGATTCTCAAAAGAGATACGACAGGAAACACCGTCGTATCTCTGTTTTTTTTACTGGGTATCTATGCGTGTGATTCCTAGAATCACTTACGCATAGATACAGTGAAGATCCGACAGGTGTAAAACACTTACACCGTCGGATCGTAGATGTAATTACTTTTCTGGCCGCTAGGTGGCCTTTACGTTGATTTCTCATTTGCCTATGCAAATGAGCCTAATACGCCGATTCCCGAACGTTTTTACGCCGCCCCGTCGTCGTTTACGTCGTTTCCGTAAGCGTAAGGTTACCCCTGCTATATGAGTTCCGTCGTATGCCATAAAATAGAGAAAGAAAAGAAAGGCGCACCAGCCTGGTGTATTACCGCTTGACAATTTATTGAATAATAAAAATATTAAAAACTACTCAACAAAAGACGTAACAAAACAGGCTTGTCAACAGGCAATGAGGTATGTTCCCCTCAGACCGCACTCCACAATGGGGGGACTGGAAGTATGTTACTGCAGGCTGACGCGTTTTGAAACGTCAGCCAGCAGTAACATACTTCCAGTCCCCCCATTGTGGAGTGCGGTCTGAGGGGGACAAGCCTGTTTTGTTACGTCTTTTGTGAGTAGTTTTATTATTCAATAAATTGTCAAGCGGTAATACACCAGGCTGGTGCGCCTTTCTTTTCTTTCTCTATTTTCTGCCAGGACCTCCCCATCCACGAAGGGCAGCAAGGCCTCTGCTATTTAGTGTTGAGCGGAATACGCCATATTCGATTTCGCGATATTGCGCGAATATTTGCTAATATCGAATATTCGTGATATTTTATCCAAAAAAATTTTTGCAAAATTTCGCTAATGCGAAATTTCGCTAATGCGAAAATGATTGCGAAATTCTCATAAACGGAGATCATTTCCTGTATTACTAAACTAATATGCACTAAACACTAACTCTACACTAACTCCTTCTTTTGCATCAGAGCCAATCAGAATAACTTGAATATTCGGCAAAAGGAATATCGCGCAATATTCCTTTTGCCGAATATTCAAGTTATTCTGATTGGCTCTGATGCAAAAGAAGGGCGGAGAAGATAATCGCGCAATATTCCGTTTGTCGAATATTCAAGTTATTCTGATTGGCTCTGATGCAAAAGAAGGGCCGAGTAGCTGATGCGATTCTTTTATGTTGCCGAAAATTCGCAATGCGAATTTTCGGCAACATAAAAGAGTCGCATCAGCTACTCGGCCCAGGGTCTCTCTCTAATCATACCAGCAATGCTTTTAGACGTGGATGGAGATCACTAGGATGTGATCTGTTTTAAAAATAAATTTGAAAAAATACGAATATTCGCCATAGCGAATATTCGCCGCAATATTCGAGTTATTCGCGAATACTCGAATATGCAATATTCGTAGCGAATATTCGCAATGCGAATATTCGTGAGCAACACTACTGCTATTACCATTTTTGACAATTGCATGACTTTTTATGAAGATCTTCGAATAAATGTTGGACAATCCACCCGTGCGCAGGAGTTTGCTTGTTTCTTCTGTACTTTATCCGTCGTATGCCATGTTAAGTATGGCGTCGGGACAGCGTCGTCTTTTTCCGTCGTTTACGTCATTTTACTAAGGCCTCGTACACACGATCGGACATATCCGATGAAAACGGTCCGCGGACCATTTCCATCGGATATGTCCGATCGGGAGTTTGATCCGATGGCGTGTACACACCATCGGATCAAATTCCCCGCCGCCGGACGGCGCGGTGACGTGGCGGTGACGCGGCTGTGACGTTGACGCCGCCACGTCACCGCCACGTCACCGCACCAGGAAGTTAAACACTTCCGCGCATGCGCCGAATCCATTCGGCGGCGGCGCGGCGGCGGTGGGGGACGACATGTCTGCTGGTAAGTGTACTAACCAGCAGACATGTCGGGCGGACAGATTCCCACCGGATAGATTTCAAAGCATGCTTTGAAATCTGTCGGGTGGAGAAATCTGTCCGCTAGCCCATACACACGAGCGGAGATGTCTGCTGAAACGGTCCATCGGACCGTTTTCAGCGGACATATCCCCTCGTGTGTACGAGGCCTAAGCCGTTCGTGAATAGGGATTTACGTAAACGACGCTCACGTCGGTTTCATTCACGTTTTCCGACGTGAGCTGGAGCATGCGCACTGGGCTATGTTTGCGGCCGGCGCATGCGCGGTTCGATCGACGCGGGGGCGAGCTTCATTTAAATACAAGCCGCCCCCTTTGAATTACGCGCCCTTACGCCGGGCCATTTACACTACGCAGCCGCAACTTACGGAGCAAGTGCTTTGGGAATACGGCACTTGCTCTGTTAAGTTGCGGCGGCGTAGCGTAAATGGCTTACGCTACGCCGTCGGCCATTCTACGTGAATCTGGCCCCATGTGTGTGTCCCAATTCTTTTGACAATGTCTTCATTACATTGGATCTAGATGAAATACACAAAGAACACCAAAATTTCAAGTAAGACTACACATGTCTCTTGGCTTTGGTAATATTTGTTTAGCCTGAGCTAAAAAAAAAAACAACCTAAAAAGACCTTGGATCTCCTCTAATTAAAACTTTTCGGGAGCTTCACAAAGACCCCTTTCCCTTGTATTGTCTCATCCCTGGTGTGAAAAGTCAATCTATAGAAGGCAATGCAAAGCCGAGAGCCGAAACGTTTATCAAGTGCACACAGCAGCTGTCTGCTATTAGTTCCCAAAGTCTTTTCCAAGCCGCCTCCCCCTAAACGCTACCTGCGGGTTCAACAGTAAATCAATGAGCCCCTTTGTTTTACTGCCCGCCTCATGCCAACAATTAGCAGAAGATAAAAGAGATCCTCGTTCAGGGGGCTTGGTCACCGGCGGTCCTGCTTGGATAACGATTTTGCCGCTGCAGCTGCGTGCCTTTAATTGCGCCGATCTGGGGAACGGTGTGGGTTGGGAAAACTCTGCGTATCGCGGCATCAAAGAGAGGGGGCCGATGGGGGCCGATGGAGAGAGTGACAGCTCGGTGTCTGCCTCTTTGTAGTCTCTGATAAGGTGTGAAGTCTAGATTGTTAATGTGCATAGACTGCCGTCTGTACAGCGAGCTCCCTGGGACGTGTTGGCGCATCGACGCGTATTAGGTGTCCTATTAGCATAACTTCTTGGTACAATTTATCCAAAAAAAAAATGGATTCTCCGGCATCACGGGAAGAGGATCTCATTTACAGGGCGGCCATAGACCCGGGATATCACTTTCAAAAACAGGTTTATATATAAAAAATAAAAAAAACGGTATAAAGCGTATAATTTATTGAAAACTGAAACTTATGGGAAGGGGACCTTTAAAGCTGAACTCCAGGAATGAAAAACATTGACCCTTGCAGTGGGTCCCCCTCTAGGCTCTAGGGCAGGGATATGCAATTAGCAGACCTCCAGCTGTTGCAGAACTACAATTCCCATGAGGCATAGCAAGACTCTGACAACCACAAGCATGACACCTAGAGGCAGAGGCATAATGGGACTTGTAGTTTTGCAACAGCTGGAGGTCCGCTAATTGCAGATCCCTGCTCTAGGGCAGTGGTTCTCAACCTGGTGGTCGGGACCCCCTCGGGGGTCAAATGATGATTTGCCAGGGGTCACCAAATCCGGGGCTGTTCCTGAAGCCCGCACCGCTCTCCCAGCCTTCTTGCAGCTGCTCAGCAGGGCTGTCTCTGGAGCCGGTGGCCACCCAGCCGGGCTGTTCCTGGAGCACACGGCCGCTCACTTAGCCTCTTTGCAGCCGCCCATTCAGTTCATGGCGGGGGGGGGGGGGGCAGAGACTAGAGGTCCTCTGACTGGGGCGCTGAAGGGATTACACCCAGCTCTCCCCATTCTTCAGCTCCGGGGACCGATCGCGGGACTCCAGAGGCGATCGGTATCGTGGGTCCCGCAGTCCCGGAGCTTCGGACCGCGACCCATGGCTGGGCACTTAAAGAGGATGTACCTGTACGTGCTTTTGCCCAGCCATGCCATTCTGCTGACGTAAATGTGCAGGAGGCGGCCCTTAAGTGGTTAAAACTCTGCAACAAAGTTTGTTGTCTGGGGGGACCTACGGCCGGGGAGCACTGATTTTTCAAAGCCGGGCACTCCTTCCATAGACGCCAATGTTAAATGGTAATTTCTCCGGTAACTTTGGAGACCTGGTACCGGACGGTCAGAGGTCCCCTGGACCCGGAACTTGGCACACAAGTAGCCCCATCTCTCCTCTACAAGTGAAAAAATTTGCTGTCTGGGGGACCAATGACCGATTTTTCAAAGCCGGACACCCCTTCTATATACTCCTATATTAAATGTAAGTCTAGTCATGGACACAGTGAGGCGCCGTACACACGGCCGAGGTTCTCGCTGAAAACCAGCGAGAACCTCGCTGGAATGCACATTCCAGCGAGGACCTCGGCCGTGTGTACGGTCTCAGCGAGCCTTCCGTCGGGAAGCCCGTCGAGCCGAAATAGAGAGCACGCTCTCTATTTCCTCGACGGCCCGCCTGGAAGAATGGCTGGTTGCCATTCCCGACGGGCGGGTCGCCGAATTCGACGGCCGGGAGAGAACCTCGACGGGCGGAACGATGTGTTCTGCCCGTCGAGGTTCTCTGCCGTGTGTACGGCGCCTTGAGGAATGGACACAGTGAGGCCTGGGCACAGTGAGGCCTGGGCACAGTAAGGCATGGACACAGTAAGGCATGGACACAGTAAAGGCATAGTCACAGTGAGGCATGGACACAGTGAGGCATGGGCACAGTGAGGCATGGGCACAGGAGGCATGGACACAGTTAGGAATGGACACAGTGAGGCATAGGCACAGTGAGGCATGGGCACAGTGAGGAATAGACACAGTGAGGCATAGGCACAGTGAGTCAGGGGCACAGTGAGGCATGGGCACAGTGAGGCATGGGCACAGTGAGGGATGGGCACAGTGAGGCATGGGCACAGTGAGGGATGGGCATAGACATAGTGAAGCCTCGGCTTATATTCGGGTCGGCTTATTTTGCTATATCTCTTATAGGATTATATTTCTTATTATATACAGTATGGACCGGATTCACAGAGATGGGCACATATTTACGCCGGTGTAGCGCACACACAGTACGCTACGCTGGCGCAGCGTGGAGAGGCATGCACTGAATTCAGCAAGCTATTGCTCCCAACTCTGCGCCGGTGTAACGTATGTTTCGAAGGCGCAGGGCAGCATAAGTGGAAGTAGGTGGAAGTGGGCTGAAAGTGGGTGTGATCCATGCTAATTAAGAGTGACCCCATGCAAATGATGGGCCGGGCGCCAGACAAGTACTTAAACTTACAATATACGCTACGCCGGCGCAGAGTTGGGAGCAATAGCTTGCTGAATTCAGTGCATGCCTCTCCACGCTGCGCCAGCGTAGAGTACTATGTGTGCGCTACGCCGGCGTAAATATGCGCCCATCTCTGGGAATCCAGGCCAATGTCTGCAAGGTAGACAGACAGAATAGTGTGATGATTCTGTTAACAAACGAGTAAATACCTATTAAATTCCTTCATCTATATCTCCTCTGGCGTTCTAGTTTCTGTTCTCTCATTCACTTCCTGGTTTGCGGCGCTCATTCATGTAAGAACTACATTTCCCAGTATGCTTTGCGGCACGCCCAGTAATTCACACCTCCTTGAAGTCTCTAACACGTAGAGAGCGTACTGCTGCACAGATGTAGTTTCCAGGAGGGGGCGAGCACATCACTGACCACCGGAGTAAAGCCTCCCTTCACGGTGGTGAGTAACAATCAGACAAGCAGGAAGTGAACAGAACAGAGAAGAAATAGAGCAAAAACGAACAATGAGGAAGTGAAAAGAGGAATGTCTGCAGGTAAAGGATGCTTATTATGAAAAAAAATGTTTTCCTTTACAACCCTTTTAACCACTTAACGACCGCCGCATGTACATATACGTCGGCAAAATGGCACGTACAGGCAGATGGACTTACCTGTACGTCCCTGCCTAGACGTGGGTCGGGGGTCCGATCGGGACCCCCCCCCGCGCTACATGCGGCGGTCGGTATGAGGGGGCAGCTGTTCTTTTTTGTCCGCCTCCTCGCGATCGCTCCCAGCCAATCCGCGTCCTCCCACTCTGCCCGTGTAATGTAAACACTGGCAGAGGAAGTGATGCAGCTCTCATCTCGGCGGTATTTTCAATCCGGCGGGAGGAGAGAAGACATCACATAGTAAGTCGCACCAACACTACACTGACACCACACACATAGGCACATTAACCCCTTTCCGATCACCCCCCCCCCAGCCCCCTGTCACAGTGTCACTAATAGCAGTGATTATATATTTACTGATCACTGCATTTAGTGTCAGTGTGACAGGCAGTCAGTGTTAGTGTCAGAATAGCCCCCGTACCCCCCCTAATAAAGTTTTAACCCCTTGATCACCGCCCTAGTTAACCCTTTCACCCCCTATTGCCAGCGTCACTAAGCGACCGGTTTTCTGATCGCTGTATTAGTGTCACTGTTGCCGCTAGGTAGCTAGTTTTTTTTTTAATTGCAATTTTTTTTTTTTTTTTACTAAAGACATGTGGCTGAATACATTTTGGCCTAAATGTTTGACTAAAATTTAGTTTATTCGATTTTTCTTATAACAAAAAGTAGAAAATATCATTCTTTTTCAAAAATGTCGGTCTTTTTTCGTTTATATCGCAAAAAAGTTAAAATCGCAGACACGATCAAATACCATCAAAAGAAAGCTCCCATCGGCAGATCGGCACTGCGCATGCGCGGACGGCGCTACGCTGTCCCGTTGGACAGGCGATCACCTGGGACCTGGACGTGTCCCAGGTGATCGCCTACAAGGAGGGGCTGAAGTTAGGCGATTAAGCTTAATCGCCTAACCAGCCCCTCGGCGGAAGGAGGAAGTGGGACAGGAAGTCCCACTCCTCCTGAAGCCCCCACTCCCCCCCCCCCCCCAAAAAAATGACATGCCAAATATGGCATGTAAGGGGGTGAGGAGTGGGTTAGGCAGAAGTTCAATTTTTGGGTGGAACTCCGCTTTAAGGATTACAAATGAAATGTTACTCTGGACTTCTAAGTGAAGTGGACTTTCTATGCTTTTTCTTGTTTTCCTGACAGCAAAAGTCCTGGGAAAAACATTGCTGTAATTCTACTTCAATATAAAAACAAATGACTGTATAAAATGAGTACTGCAGTGTTTCTTAGCACTTGAGGAATTTCGGGCAATAAGAATCATGATGACAACAGGGGTCCTAATTCTTCCCTACGTGTCCAAAACTACAAAAAAGCAAAAGGTTTTGGCTATACATACACTTTACACCATGGGTCCTCAAACTACGGCCCTCCAGCTGTTCAGGAACTACAATTCCCATCATGCCCTAGTCATGTAGTTCCACAACAGCTGGAGGGCTGTAGTTTGAGGATCCCTGCTTTACACAGAGGTGACCAAGTCCAAATGGACAGGAGATCTGGATTAGACACGTGCAGTTTTTTTTTTCGTTCCCGAATTTAAATTCGGATGAATTTTTAGTTTTTCAGATATTCGGATGAATCCGGATTTTCGAATTACAATAGTGCCGAATTTTAAATGAATTCGAAATAACGGAATAAAAAAAAAATATCGGGCGGAATTCAAAGCGCTTCGAATGGTTTTCAAATTCAAATTAGAATTTCAAAATGTTTTCGAATTTGAATAGTTTTCGCTTTCGTATTTCAATTTTCAAAGAGAATAAAACACAATAGAAAAATAAAAGAATAGAATAGAAAATAAATAAATAAGAGAATAAAATAGAAAATAACAGAAAATAAAAGAAAAGAATATAATAGATTAAAACAGAACAAAATAGAATAGAATAGAAAGAATATAACCTTTCCCAGGATTCAAATAGAATCAATTTGAATAGAACAGATTAGAATAGGAAGCTTATATTCTCTCTGTCATGGACCTTGGAATGCGGAAGTGTTCCTCCTTGAAATCTGTTACACAGTGGGGGGTCTTCTGCCTTGTCTTAAAGGGTCACTAAAGGACATTTTTTTATTTGCTGAAATGACTGTTTACAGGGTATAGAGACATAAAGTTAAATGGTTAAAAATAGATAAAAATCATTCATATAATGTGCCTGCAGGTTAGTTTCACTTTTGAACTGGCTTCATGTTTCTGTGAAGTAGAAATAGAAACACAAAACAAAAACAAACAAATCCAGGGCAGTGTTTTGTTTTTAAAATTAATCTAAATTGGTTCTGTGAAGTTTTAGACACACAGTAATGACAGCTTAGACCACCGTGAGAAAGCTCCCAGCACTGTGGTTATAAGGAAACAGACAAGCAGGAAGTGTGGAGAACAGAGCAGGATTACAGAAACTTCAAAGCAAAAATGAACAATAAGGACATGAAACCAGTACTGCAGTAAGGTAAATGAAGCTATTTAGCTAAAAAAAAAATCCTTTAGTGACCCTTTAAGGCTCAAGACGGCTCCAATGTTCTGTGTCTGGCTGTTGTGTACATTGATTGCCCCCTGGGGCTTCTGTCTCATTACATATAGCAGTCCTTCTAGTCAAGCTATGGGACCAATCCCTGCCAAACCCATTTTCAAGTCCTCATTTGCATGGCTAAGAGGACCTAATGGAGAACTACATGTACTTTACAATTGACCAATAGGAAAGCGGTTGTTGGGGGCGGGATGTTCCAAATTCTGTATGAAAGTGTCTTGTGTGCTTCCAATAAAGTTCTTCCTGTTTGAACTTACATACAGCCTGCCTGGTGTTTTGTTCTAATGCAGGGGTCTCCAAACTGCGGCCCGAGGGCCAGATGTGGCCCTTTGCTAGCCTTTATCTGGCCCTTGGAGCACAATTCCTCCCACCGACATGAGGCACTATTCCTCCCATTGGATACCAACAATGGGGCACTATGTTATCCACTGATACCAATAATGGGATACTATTCCCCCTACTAATACAGGGAATACTCCTCTTCCTCTTGACCACCAACCCTGAGGCCATATTTGTTCACACTGATGCCGGGCCCATGACATTTTCTTCCCTTGCTGGCCCCAATACGGCCCTCCTAAAGTCTGAAGGGCAATTAAGTGGCCCTTTGTTTGAAAAGTTTGGAGACCCCTGTTCTAATGGGTTCCGAACGGCACATAGCTGTAGTTCGGATCCCGGAGCCTAGGATGACCGAACCATCAGACGTTGCGATCTGCAATCTGATCCAATAGCAGCAGAGGAGTGTCGGGAGAGCGGAAGCGAGCGAGTAAGGGTCCGTTACACTCTTTATTCTGTTGTTTTATTTTTTTATTTTCTATTCTATACCAATCTATTCGTTTCTATTCTATTCAAATTCTACTGGATTCTATTTGAATTTTGGAAGATGGTTTCTATTCTAATGTATTCTATTCTATTTTTTGTAATTCTTTTCTATTCTATTCAAATTTCAGAAGATGGTTATTTTCTATTTTATTCTATTTTTTTATTCGAATCTATTAATTTCTAGTCTATTCTACTCTATTCTGTTCTTTTATTTTCTATTCTATTTCATTCTGTTTTACTCTATTATATTCTTTTATTTTCTGTTATATTCTTTACTATTCTATTATATGTGTTTTTCTTCTATTCTACTCTTTTATTTTCTATTCTATTTTATTCTCTTTGGAAACTGAAAAACAAATTGAAAACTATTCGAATACTTTTAAAATTTTAGAAACTATTTGAATTTGAAAACTTTTTAAATCGAATGTGAAAACTATTCAAAAAAATTGAATAGATTTGAATACAAATAAACAGAACTAATTTTACAAAACAAATTCCTTTATATTGGCTTTTGGAATTTACAAATGTAAATTTGTACATTGTATGGTCAGGCCGGTGTTTGTTACATTTCACGGTCAGGCCGGTGTTTGTTACATTTAATGGTCAGGCCGGTGTTCTGTACATTTCATGGTCAGGCCGGTGTTCTCTACATTTCATGGACAGGCCGGTGTTCTCTACATTTCATGGACAGGCCGGTGTTCTCTACATTTCATGGTCAGGCTGGTGTTCTGTACATTTCATGGTCAGGCCGGTGTTCTCTACATTTCATGGACAGGCCGGTGTTCTCTACATTTCATGGACAGGCCGGTGTTCTCTACATTTCATGGTCAGGCTGGTGTTCTCTACATTTCATGGTCAGGCCGGTGTTCTCTACATTTCACGGTCAGGCTGGTGTTCTCTACTTTTAACGGTCAGGCCGGTGTGCTCTACATATCACGGTCAGGCTGGTGTTTATTACATTTCACGGTCAGGCCGGTGTTTATTACATTTCACGGTCAGGCCGGTGTTTGTTACATTTAATGGTCACTCAGGCCTGTGTTCTGTACATTTCACGGTCAGGCCGATGTTCTGTACATTTCATGGTCAGGCCGGTGTTCTGTACATTTCATGGTCAGGCCGGTGTTCTCTACATTTCATGGTCAGGCCGGTGTTCTCTACATTTCATGGTCAGGCCGGTTTTCTCTACTTTGTATGGTCAGGCCGGTGTTCTCTACATTTCATGGTCAGGCCGGTGCTCTCTACATTTCATGGTCAGGCCGGTGCTCTCTACATTTCATGGTCAGGCCGGTGCTCTCTACATTTCATGGTCAGGCCTGTGTTGCTCCGGAAATGTCCACATTTATTTATTTTTTACATAAAGAGAAGAAAAACGGACACGACATGACAGTGTAAGCTCTCCGCCGCCACCACGTAACACAAAATCGCACATCAAGCCGCGGCTCGAGAGATTCCGGCGCTTAATAAAACATTCGTTATATCCCCCTCGAAGGTTGTAATTCAATTTACAAGTGCTCCCTTTCTGTAAGTCGAACAAAAGAAGTCCGGATCAGCCGGTGGAAGTCGTTCGCTCCATAAGGATTATGGCTCCCCCACTGTTTGCAGGAGATAATTTCACTTGTAACACTAATAAGTTGCGCAGGAGACGGGGCCGGCGAGCGAGGATGCCGTGCACTTCACTGAACATCTTGGCTCCGCTAGGAATCTGTAACAGATGGTTCTTGCGGCTGCCTTTTCACTCGGGTACATTCGGTGCCAGCCTGTGGTGGATGGCTGGTCGCTGCTGGCTGTCTATGACTCGGATATGCTAGGACAGTGGCAAGAGAGATCAAATCCTCCTCGCTGAGCACAGCGCCGTAATCAAAGCTGACAGATATGACATTCTATACATAATGTCTATTTAGAATATATTAACCTTTCCTTCCGTTTTAAGGATTCTTTTTTTTTTTGTATTATTATTATTTTGTTTTAAAACCGCGTTCTCCATTTTATCATCATCGGCGGAGACATATGCCATAATATGGTCAGCCGCTGTCCTGGCCGTGAGATTTCCAATAGCGGTCTTAGACAATTAAAAAAAAAATTATAATAATAATAATCATAATTATTTTAAGAAGAAGAAGAATAATAAAAGTAATACCAATAATAGTAATAATATTAATCATAATAAAAAAAAAAAGAAAAAGAATAAAAGTAATACCAGTAATAGTAATAATAATAATCATATTAATCGTAATAATAATATGAAGAAGAATAAAAGTAATACCAATAATAGTAATAATAATAATCGTAATAATAATATGAAGAAGAATAAAAGTAATACCAATAATAATAATAATAATAATCATAATAAAAAAAAAAAGAATAAGAATAAAAGTAATACCAGAAATAGTAATAATAATAATCTTAATAATAATAAGAAGAAGAATAAAAGTAATACCAATAATAGTAATAATAATAATCATAAAAAAAAAATGAATAAAAGTAATACCAGCAATAGTAATAATAATATTTATAATAAAAAAAAAAAGAAAAAGAATAAAATTAATACCAGTAATAGTAATAATAATAATCATAATAATCGTAATAATAATATGAAGAAGAATAAAAGTAATACCAATAATAGTAATAATAATAATCGTAATAATAATATGAAGAAGAATAAAAGTAATACCAATAATAATAATAATAATAATCATAATAAAAAAAAAAAGAATAAGAATAAAAGTAATACCAGAAATAGTAATAATAATAATAATAATAATAATCATGATAAAAAAAGAAAAAGAATAAATGTAATACCAGTAATAGTAATCATAATATTAATAATAATAAAAAGAAAAAGAATAAAAGTAATAACAGTAATAGTAGTAATAATAATCATAATAAAAAAAAAAGAAAAAGAATAAAAGTAATACCAGTAATAGTAATGATATTTATAATAATAAAAAAAAAAAGAATAAAAGTAATACCAGTAATAGTAATAATAATCATCATAATAATCTTAATAATAAGAATAATAATAAGAAAAGTAATACCAATAATAGTAATAATAATAATCATAATAAAAAAAAGAAAAAGAATAAAAGTAATACCAGTAATAGTAATAATAATATTTATAATAAAAGAAAAAGAATTAAAGTAATACCAGTAATAGTAATAATAATAATAATAATAATCGTAATAATAATATGAAGAAGAATAAAAGCAATACCAATAATAGTAATAATAATAATCATAATAATAAAAAAAAAAGAATAAAAGTAATACCAGTAATAATAATATTTATAATAATAATAAAATAAAAAAAAGAATAAAAGTAATACCAGTAATAGTAATAATAATAATCATAATAATCGTAATAATAATATGAAGAAGAATAAAAGTAATACCAATAATAGTAATAATAATAATCATAATAAAAAAAAGAAAAGAATAAAAGTAATACCAGTAATAATAATATTTATAATAATAATAATAAAAAAAAAAAGAATAAAAGTAATACCAGTAATAGTAATAATATTAATCATAATAATCGTAATAATAATATGAAGAAGAATAAAAGTAATACCAATAATAGTAATAATAATAATTATAATAATTGTAATAATAATATGAAGAAGAATAAAAGTAATACCAATAATAAAATGGGAAAAAGGTAACAAACCCTGGGGCCTTTAAACGGTGCCAATGAATTGGTCATGCAAATATAGTAAAAAATAGAGTAATTTTTATTTTACAAAATATGACATAATAATTTAAACATGTAAAAACCATCTGATGAGAGTGAAATTAGCTCAAACCATGAGCTGAGGCCCTGTTGCAGGAGTTGCTCAACATGTTTCGCTCAAACTGAGCTTCTTCAGGAGCTTGAACAGGTTATGCTACAGATCATAAAGAGAAGAATATACAGAGGATGGAGCAAAGATTAGTAAATCTACATGAATATGTGAAAAATACATAATATATTGAAAAAATAATCATCAAGAAGACATACAAAACATAACAATTTGGAAATAAATATGTAAATCAATGTTCATATAAATTAAGATGCACAGCTCAGGCACACACTTACCATGCCAGACCAGTCTAAATCACAGGATACGTAATGACTAATGAGGAGAAACAACTAATCGTATGTCGCCAATAATACCAATAATAGTAATAATAATAATCATAATAAAAAAAGAAAAAGAATAATAGTAATACCAGTAATAGTAATAACACTAATAACAATAATAATACAAAAAGTAACAACAATAGTGATAATAAAACTATTATTATTATATTATTATTATGAAGAAAAGTAATAATAATAGTAATAATCATAATAACAATAACAGTAAAAGTAATAATAATAATACTTAAAGGGGTGTTCCAGCCGCTGTGTAGCTGCTGACTTTTAATAAGGACACTTACCTTGTCCTACTTGCCCACGCTGATGCCCCCCCCCCCCCCTGATGCCGGTCCCACGATCGCTCCGGGTCCCGCGCCGCCATTTACACTAGAGGAAACAGGCAGTGAAGCCGCACGGCTTCACTGCCCATTTCCTACTGCGCCTGCGTGAGTCTCATGCCGGCTTGTGAATGGGCGGCTGCTCTCTGAGAACACACACAGTTCCCAGAAAGCAGCGCGCCCCATTCACAAGGAGAAGAAGCAGAAGAAAAGACACCATGGTGTGGAAGAGGCAGATTACAGACTTCCGCATAGCAACAGGTATTTCGGGTGAGTAATCATTTTTTTTTTCACGTTTTTTTTATTTAATTTTCTTAGGACTTTTGCCCAAATGTGGTTTTCCTGGGTGGAACTCCACTTTAATTTGAAAAATGGCTCCCAAGGGCCTTTAGGCAGCTAGAAGAAAAATCGGACTGAATAGAATACAATAAAACCTTGGATTGTGAGCATAATTCGTTCCAGAAACATGCTTGTAATCCAAAGCACTTGTTTTTACAGGGTATAAAAGAGAAGAGAGGCGTCTCTAAGTGTAGCAATAAGTTGCTAAATGTTGTACCTTCATTAAATGTAACCATATTGCTACACTTAGAGGCTCCTCTATTGTTTTTTATACTCAGTTGTGAAATGACGCTACTCTTATATCAAGACATCGCTTGTCTATCAAGGCAAAATGTATTAAAAAATGTTGCTTGTCATGCAAAATGCTCTCAAACCAAGTTACTCTCAAACCAAGGTTTTACTATATATCAACAAAAAGTTCTTTATTACGTACAAATATATGAATAAAACACATGTGTTTTTCCCCTATATATTTGTAGCTAATAAGAACTTTTTTTGATATATTTTAATTTGTCCAGTTTTTTTCCTAGATGCCTATAGGCCCTTGGGAGCAATTTTTCAAATGAATCATATTTTGGGCTAGCGGCACTTTCTCTCCACCCAGGTGGGTGGGTTTCACTTGATTATCAATTACTTACAATCATTTTCTTTTGCTGACGCCAATCCATAGCAGCATACCTGTGTGGTGCCATGGATTGGCACCAGGAAAGTGGAAAGCTGTATCAATTACTTACCATAATTTTCTCTCTTGGTGCCAATCCCTGGCTGCATAACTGTGTGCTGCCATGGATTGGGGCCAGGAAAGTGTAAAATTGTATTAGTTATTTACCAAAATGTTCCCTTACTGGTGCCAATACCTGGTTGCATACCTGTATGCTGCCATATATTGGTGCCAGGAAAACTAAAAATTGTATCAATTACTTACCAAAATTTTCCTGGTACCAATCCATAGCAGCACACCTGTGTGGTGCCATGGATTGGCACCAGGAAAGTGGAAAACTATCAATTACTTACCATAATTTTCTTTCCTGGTGCCAATCCCTGGCTGAATACCTGTGTGCTGCCATGGATTTGGGCCAGGAAAACCGAAAATTGTATCAATTACTTACCAAAATGTTCTTTTGCTGACCCAAACCCATAGCAGCATACCTGTGTGGTGCCATGGATTGGCACCAGGAAAGTGGAAAGCTGTATCAATTACTTACCATCATTTTCTCTCTTGGTGCCAATCCCTGGCTGAATACCTGTGTGCTGCCATGGATTGGGGCCAGGAAAACCGAAAATTGTATCAATTACTTACCAAAATGTTCTTTTGCTGACCCAAATCCATAGCAGCATACCTGTGTGGTGCCATGGACTGGCACCAGGAAAGTGGAAAGCTGTATCAATTACTTACCATCATTTTCTCTCTTGGTGCCAATCCCTGTCTGAATACCTGTGTGCTGCCATGGATTTGGGCCAGGAAAACCGAAAATTGTATCAATTACTTACCAAAATGTTCTTTTGCTGACCCAAATCCATAGCAGCATACCTGTGTGGTGCCATGGACTGGCACCAGGAAAGTGGAAAGCTGTATCAATTACTTACCATCATTTTCTCTCCTGGTGCCAATCCCTGGCTGAATACCTGTGTGCTGCCATGGATTTGGGCCAGGAAAACCGAAAATTGTATCAATTACTTACCAAAATGTTCTTTTGCTGACCCAAATCCATAGCAGCATACCTGTGTGGTGCCATGGATTGGCACCAGGAAAGTGGAAAGCTGTATCAATTACTTACCATCATTTTCTCTCTTGGTGCCAATCCCTGGCTGAATACCTGTGTGCTGCCATGGATTGGGGCCAGGAAAACCGAAAATTGTATCAATTACTTACAAAAATTTTCTTTTGCTGAACCCAATCCATAGCAGCATACCTGTGTGGTGCCGTGAATTGGTGCCAGAAAAATGTAAAATTGTATTGATTACTTACCGTATTTCTTTTCCTGGCACCAATCCATAGAACACAGGTGCCACACTGCCATGTTGGCACCAGGAACATTTTGTTTTCAGAATGTTAATTCGATTTTCTGATGGTTAGTGGTATCAAATCAATTTTTCTTTTTTTTGGACTGTAGCTGCCATAATATTTGAAGTAGGAAGATTTAACTTTTTCCTCAAACTATAAGAATTCGAACTGTTAATGTGGTTTTTATTGGGCAATGAAATCTGTAGGTCTTATATTCTAATCAATTAGCAGGTCTGGACGAAATTTTGAAGGCTTTTTTACACAATTAGTTGACTTAATGATGGCAAGAAAGAATGTTCTGATGCACAACTTTTCAGAATTTCCATAAGAACGTTCATACAAAAAATCTAACCATGCATGACCAGCTTTATACTGAATATGGGGTTGGGAAGACCAAATAAAAATGGTCACCTCACTTGGAAAGTCATTTAAAGCATTTATTAAACAAGAACATCAAATACATCCAACCCGTTTCGAGTGAAAGGACTCCCCTTCTTCGGGGCTTGAGCAATGGTTTTCACCAGGGCTTTTTTTCTCAGAGAATGGGTGCAGGAACTCCTCCCTTCCAAGCCACCCTTGACTCCGCCCTCTACCCAACTCCGAGCAACAATAGAACCCCCTGCAAAAATAGATCCCCTATAGCAACAATAGATTCCCCAGTAGCCATCATCAATAGACCCTACAGCAGCCAGCAACAAAGACCCCTCCCTCAACAGTACATAGGTCCTAGCAACGACTGACCCCCCCCAGCAACAATAGATCCACCACAAGCAACAGAAGAACTCCCCAGCAACAATGAACCCCCTTCCTTCGCAAAAATAGATCCCCTCCAGCAACAATATATCCCCCTGCAGCCAGCATCAATAGATTCTCCAGCACACCCCAGCACCACTTTTCATTACATACATTCAGTTTGGGAGGTGCCGGAACTGCGTTCCCGCATGTTCCTGCTGAAAAAAAGCCCTGGTTTTCAAAAAACATTATGATAAAATAGTATTAGGAGCGTAAATTGACGCTGGACTGAAGCTGAGTGTCAGCATAACTTGACCAGGGTGGGGTCAGCCAATTGTCCTGGTCTCTCAAATTGTGTGGAATCGAGTGGAAGGACTCCTCTTCGTCAGGCCTTGAGCAATGGTTTTTAATAAACTCAGGATATAATAGTTTAAGGAGCCTGAATTGAGGCTGGACCGAAGCTGAGTGTCAGTGTAACTTGAACAGGGTGAGGTCAGCCAATTTTCCTGGTCTCTCAAATTGTCAAATACAGCCAACAGGTTTCGAGTGGAAGGACTCCTCTTCGTCAGGGCTTGAGCAATGGTTTTCAATAAACTCAGGATATAAAAGTTTAAGGAGCCTGAATTGAGAGTGGACTGAAGCTGAGTGTCAGTGTAACTTGACCAGGGTGAGGTCAGCCAGTTGTCCTGGTCTCTCAAATTGTCTAATACAGCCAACACGTTTCGAGTGGAAGGACTCTTCTTCATCAGGGCTTGAGCAATGGTTTTCAATAAACTCAGGATATAAAAGTTTAAGGAGCCTGAATTGAGAGTGGACCGAAGCTGAGTGTCAGTGTAACTTGACCAGGGTGAGGTCAGCCAGTTGTCCTGGTCTCTCAAATTGTCTAATACAGCCAACACGTTTCGAGTGGAAGGACTCTTCTTCATCAGGGCTTGAGCAATGGTTTTCAATAAACTCAGGATATAAAAGTTTAAGGAGCCTGAATTAAGACGAGATTGAACCTGAGTGTCAGCGTAACTTGACCAGGGTGAGGTCAGCCAATTGCAAAAACGAAGGACGCTTTACCCCGTTTGCTGTGGCATGCTTTTTGTGTGTTTTTTGATTTTACAATAAAAGCAATTAATTTTTGGAGTGCGGCTGTCCAGAACGTCTTTCCTTTATTTTTGCATCATTCCATGCATTGCCAGCACCCGTGGCTCTGGATCTGGTGAGGAGACTCTTGATTAGTATCCTGGAGCTGTGATTTTCCTTTTCCATGAGGTCAGCCAATTGTCCTGGTCTCTCAAATTGTCAAATAAAGCCAACATGTTTCGAGTGTAAGGACTCTTCTTCGTCAGGGCTTAAGCAATGGTTTTCAATAAATTCAGGATATAATAGTTTAACCACTTAAGGACCCCTTCACGCCCATTATAGTCAGCAGAATGGCATGGCTGGGCACATCCACGTACCTGTACATGGCCCTTTAAGCCCAGCCGTGCACGCGACCTGGTCCGAAGCTCCGTGACCGCGGGACCCGCTAGCCCGATCGCAGCTGGAATCCCGCGACCGGTCCCCGGAGCTGAAGAACAGGGAGAGCTGTGTGTAAACACACCTTCCCCGTTCTTCACTGTGGCGCTGTCATTGATCGTGTGTTCCCTAATATAGGTAAACACAATCAATGACGTCACACCTACAGCCACACCCCCCTACAGTTGGAAACACAGATGAGGTCACACTTCAGCGCCCCCTTGTGGTTAACTCTCAAACTGCAATTGTCATTTTTACAGTAATCAGTGCATTTTTAATGCATGTTTTGCTGTGTAAATGACAATGGTCCCAAAAATGTGTCAAACTTGTCCGAAGTGTCTGCCATAATGTCGCAGTCGCAAAAAAAACGCTGATCGCCGCCATTAGTAGTAAAAAAAAAAAAAAATATTATAAAAATGCAATAAAACGATCCCCTATTTGTAAACGCTATACATTTTGCGCAAACCAATCGATAAACGCTTATTGCGATTTTTTTTACCAAAAATATGTAGAAGAATACGTATCGGCCTAAACTGAGGAAAAAAATTATATTTTATATATTTTTGGGGGATATTTATTGTAGCAAAAAGTAAAAAATTATGCATTTTTTTCAAAATTGTCAATCTATTATTGTTTATAGCCCAAAAAATAAAAACCGCAGAGTCGATCAAATACCACCAAAAGAAAGCTATATTTGTGGGGAAAAAAGGACGCCAATTTTGTTTGGGAGCCACGTCGCACGACCGCGCAATTGTCAGTTAAAGCTACGCAGTGCCGAATCGCCAAAACGGGCCGGGTACTTTAGCTGCCTAAAGGTCCGGGTCTTAAGTGGTTAAGGAGCCTGAATTAAGGCTGGATTGAAGCTGAGTGTCAGCGTAACTCAGGGTGAGGACCAGTGGCGGTGCGGTGCGCCCATAGGGATGCAGGACCGCCGCCACCTCTGGCTCGCTCACAGCCAATAAAATATACAGATTCATACACTGTATGAATCTGTATATTTTCGCCCATTGAGCGCCGATCAGCTGAATAGCGGCAGCTGACTGGCTGTGTGGAAGTGCCTCATCCTCGGGACGTACCGGCCGTGCGTCCGAGGATGACTGACAGGCGTCTCATCCAATCAGGTAACCTGATTGGCTGAAGCGTCATCGAGGGCGGGACGAGGGACATCGAGGGACGTAGAAGCCGAGACGAGATTGAACCTGAGTGTCAGCGTAACTTGACCAGGGTGAGGTCAGCCAATTGCAAAAACGAAGGACGCTTTACCCCTTTTGCTGTGGCATGCTTTTCGTGTGTTTTTTGATTTTACACTAAAAGCAATACATTTTTGGAGTGTGGCTGTCCAGAACGTCTTTCCTTTATTTTTGCATCATCCCATGCATTGCCAGCACTCGTGGCTCTGGATGTGGTGAGGTGACTCTTGATTAGTATCTTGGAGCTGTGATTTTCTTCTTCCATGAGGTCAGCCAATTGTCCTGGTCTCTCAAATTGTCAAATACAGCCAACACGTTTCGAGTGGAAGGACTCCTCTTCGTCAGGGCTTGAGCAATGGTTTCCAATAAACTCAAGCCTGAAGCTGAGTGTCAGTGTAACTCTACCAGGATGAGGTGAGCCAATTTTCCCCGTCTCTCAAATTGTCAAATACATCCAACAAATTTTGAGAGATAGACCTTCCCTTCGTTAGGGTTTGAGCAATAGTTTTTTGATAAATCCAAGATAAAAAAAGATAATGAGCCTGAATTGAGACTGAGTGTCAGTGTAACTTGATCGGGGTCAGGTCAGCCAATTGTCCTGCTCTCTCAATTGTGCGTTGTCACCTGATCACATGGACGGAGGTCGTCATAATCTCCTCCACTGGAGAATATAATTCATGATTGTATTCCAGTTGAGCCTCGGAGTTCTAACACTTCCTTGCACATGTGAGCTTTGCGTATATGCCAAGTGACTTTACATGCCCCAGTCAGGGTTGCCATCTTTTCTACAGGTCAAACCTGAATAATTTAGGGGCGCAGTGATGAGCGCTGTGGACTCTGGTAAAAAAGGGGAACTCTGATCAGTGGCGGCCTGTCCATTTGGGTGGCAGGGGTGCTGCCCTCCTGGTAAGGGTGGGAGGAGGAGGAGCAGATTGAGCCCTCTCTCCTCTCCTGTCCATGTATGGGGGTGGGGCCCATGTGCACACCTATGTACTTGGTGGCTGTGGTACTCAGTTACTTGGAGAACTGCAGTCCATTCTGAATAATATGTCTGGGTTTCAGGCGATCCTATGCATTCCTATTGACTTGTTTTGGGAGAAAAGCAGTTCTGAAAGGAACAAATGCACACAAAGCTCTAAGCCCTAGCCAAAAAATAGCCCTAAACCCACCCCCAGGGCCAAACTTAACCTCAAAGGGCCAGATCCACATACCTTGGCCGCCCGCGCGGTGTCCCATTTACTCTACGCCGCTGTAAGTCACAGCAGCGTATCCTTATCCTCTAAGAAGTGCCGTTGTAACTTACGGCGGCGTAGCGTAAATGGGCCGGCGTTCGCGGGTGTAATTCAAATTATCTAGTGGTGGGCATGTTTTAGTATAATAATGAATGACCCGACGCAAACAACGCTTCTTTTACACTGCGCATGCGCCGGCCGTGGACGTATCCCAGTGCGCATGCGTGAAATCACGTTGACAATAGTCAATGAAATAGACGTGAACATAACTTACGCCCAGGCCCATTCTGGATCGGCGTACGCAAACGACGGAAACTACGTCCAATACGACGCGGTCCCGACGTCCATACTTAACATTGGCTGCGCCACCATATAGCAGGGGTAACATTACGCCGGAGATACGCTTACGCAAATGACGTAAAGGGAATGCGCCGGTCGCTCGTTCGTTCGTGGATTGGCGTAACTTGCTCATTTGCATATTTTACGCTGGAAATAGACGTAAGCGCCCCTAACGTCCAGCGTAAATATGCACCTAAGGGACGACGGTGTAATATACTTATGCCAGTCGTCTCTTAGCGTTATTCCGGCGTATCTTGTTTTCTGGATGGAAAACAATGACACGCCGGCGGGAAATTCGAATTACGCCCGTGTATCTGTAGATACACCTGCGCAATTCTCTGTGGATCTGGCCCAAAGTATCTATTCAATCAGGAGAATATAGACATTACCTTATGTGTCAAACATTTGGGTACCCAAACCTAATGCCCCGTACACAGGATCGGATTTTCCGTCGGAAAAACCTTGGATGGTTTTTCTGACGGAATTCCCCTCAAGCTTGTGTTGCCCACACACGGTCACAGAAAAATTCTCTAAACTGTCGACCGTCAGGAACGCCGGTGACGTACAACATTTACGACGAGCCGAGAAAATGAAGTTCAATGCTTCCAAGCATGCGTCGGAAATTTTGCGCGTCCGAATTGTTACAGACGATCGGAATTTTTTCCATCTAAGAAATTGAGAACCTGCTCTCAAATCTTTTCCTAGTGGAAATTTAGACAGCAAAAGTCAGATGGACAGGGCTGCCATCAGGGGGGTACAGGCAGTACACCTTTAAGGGGCCCGGAGGTCCCCAGGGGCCTGGATGGCAACCCCCCCTTTTTTTGTTTCAATTTAGTTTTATTTTTGTAAGGGGCCCGGAGGTCCCTAGGGCCCCAGATGACAACCCCCCTTTTTTTATTAAATGTTTTTATGTATTCTTTTATTCTTTTTTTTGTTTTTATTAAAGGGCCCAGAGGTCCCCAGGGCCCCAGATGGCAACCCCCCCCCCCTCTTTTTTTTTATTAAAAAAAATAATATTTTTTTTATATATATTTTTTCCTTTCTTTTTTTTCCTTTTTATTAAAGGGCCCAGAGGTCCCCAGGGGCTCAGAGGTCCCCAGGGCCCTGGATGGCAATATATATGGTATGCTGCGCTGCTGGAAATTGATACATCAATAATACATGATGAAGAATACACAATGGGCCAGATTCAGGAACACTTGCGCTGGAGTATTTCGATATGCGCCGCGTAACTGTGATGATGCGCCGTCGTTTCTATGTGCCCGTACCCACCAAACTAGATGCGCCCAATAACGGGTCATTTGCGACTGGCGGAACGTTCCGACGCCAGAGTATCGTCAGCGCTTAATTTCGTTGGGCGCATCAGTCGCGCCTATTGATTTCCCCTGCAAATATGCAAATGAGGGATTTTTCACAATTCACGAACGGATTAGCACCATACGCTGGCTACATGCGCCGCGCGTATCTCGTCCGTCCGGCGCAAAGTTATTTCTACAAAAGGCTGCTTTATCTTTACTCCAGATGGCCACAGGTCAGCAGGAGAGCAGCTACAGCAGCGTTACCGACGATAAGAGCTAGCTGAGCACCCCCACTTGCAGGACAACACCTCTGTCCATGCTTGTCTGTCAAATTTTACAGCCATGGAGGAAGACATCATAGGTCTCCATAGCCGAGATGACGGCTGACAGCTCCTGGCCATTAAAGTTCAGCTTTCTCCTGTGTGTTTGCGGGGAACGGGAGCAGCCATCTCAGAACAAAAGTAACATCACTGCGGGGAGGGGGAGCAGGATATACTTTAGTGCCGAAATGGCGCTTCTACGGGCGCATTTAAACGCCCAACGGAAGGCATTGCGCTGACGTTTCCCGTGAAGTGGTGCCGACGGAAGTTGTGAGCATGCGCACAAAGGGGGCGAGTGGAGCCGCACTCACTGCGCATGCTCCGTGGTTGATGCGCTGAACGTAAGCCTCTGCGCTGGGCTCCGCCCATCATTTACATATGATCACACCCACTTCCACTTGCGTCGGGTTACGCCAGCGCATTATCGTTACTCTGGCGCAAGTTTACGCGCAACTGCTATGTGAATTACAGGACTTGCGCTGAAAGGGTCTTCAGAGTAACGTAAATGAGAAGCGTTACTCTGGAGCAAAGATGCTCTCATCTACCTGAATCTGGCCCTATGAGTGCAAAAATAGATGAATAAATACTGTATATGGAGAACCAACACCAGGTGATCCAGTGTATGTTAATAAAACATAAGAAAACAAACTAAAATAAATGACAAAGTTCATCAAGTGTTAATAATTAACTCCAGAAAAAGTCCCAACTTCAGTGAATTGAATAAAATATCCCAGATGAGGATTGTGATTCCACAGGACAGAAGAAAGCCTTCACCTCCACCTCTTATTATGAATCTGCTTACCAGATAGAAAATAAACACGAGCGTCAACACCACATCAGGCTAGGTTGTTTAAGCAGGTATTCAGGTGGATGTCCAATTTCAGTCTCAAAGCGGCTGTGTCTCAGAAAGCAATAACTCCCAATGTATAGCAAGTGTCGAATCTTTAGGAGCATAAAAGTAATAAGCCGGCCGGCTCTCACAATCCGCCCGTCCTTCCGGATGGTCGTGAGGGTAAAAACAAAAGTGACGTCAGCACGCCGTTCCTCCCTACGTCGTTTCGTCCAATAGCAGACTTCCTCCAGGGGCACCCCCCCTTCTTTTTTTCATACACTTTTTTCTTTTTTTTTTCCTTTTTGTTAAAGGGCCCAGAGGTCTCCAGGGCCCCGGAGGGCAACCCCCCCTCCCTTTTTTTATAAAAATGTTTTTTATATATTTTTTATTTATTTTGTTTTTATTAAACGGCCTAGATGGCTACCTACCCTTTTTTTTTTTTATATTTTTATTTATATATATATATATGTATACTTTTTATATAAGGGGCCCAGAGGTCCGCAGGGCAACCCCCCAATTTGTGTTACGTGGCACCCCCCTTCTTAATTCATGCCCGCCCAGCTTCTCAATTTTCTCAAATAGCGGCGGCACCCCCCCCCCCCGCTTCTCAATCTGCTTCTCAATTTGAGGCAGCAGCCCCCCCCCCCCCCAGTTCTCTGCTCCAGGTGGCCCATGCCAATGAAGCTGTGTAAGGGGCCCCAAAATTCCTGATGGCGGCCCTGCCGATGGAGCCTGCACACGGTCGTAATTTTCGACCAAAAGCTCACATTTTTGCTGGCGGAAATTCCGACCGTGTGTACGCGGCATCGCACTCCCAAGCCACGACCAGGTGCAGAGAATCGGGAACGTCTTGTGGCACCTGCTCTCGCAGTCTTGTGTGAAGAATTTTATATTATCTGTCAGGTTCTATTTAAATGGACTAAATCAGCGGTAAACCAAAACAGACACAACATTTTCTAATCCGTGCGTAAAACTAATAGATCAAGCTTGTACAACGTAATAAAACTGTAATGCATTGAATTGTAGAAGTAAATCCATTATTCCAGTTGACTTGCCACACAGAACAGTGAAACAGATTGTAATTACGGCACAAATTGCAATCATTTATTCTGGTTTGGAGAGGAGGGACGGGAGATTTGAACGGGATTAAGGCAGAGAATTCATCCACGGCGTTTCGCTCGTACCAGTGCCCCGTTTAGCGATGTGATTGAATGCGGCTCTCCGGATTTCTGCCCTTGGATGTTGGCAGCGGTGCAGCGTGCATCCTGACACATGGCAGCTGCAGCAAAGCGTACATATGCAGCGTTCCAAGCTGGCCGTAGTGAAACTCATCTGCACAAAGGAGATAACTACACAAAATCCTTCCTGTCATGTATTATGTTCTCTGATTTTTTAACCACTTAAGACCTGGACCATTATGCAGGTAAAGGACCTTGCCAGTTTTTGCGCTTCGGCACTGCGTCGCTTTAACTGACAGTTGCGCAGTCGTGCGACGTGGCTCCCAAACAAAATGGACGTCCTTTTTTTCCCACAAATAGAGCTTTCCTTTGGTGGTATTTGATCACCTCTGCGGTTTTTATCTTTTGCACTATAAACAAAAATAGAGCGATTTTTTATGTATTCTTTTATTATTTTTGTGTTTTTATTAAAGGGCCCAGAGGTCCCCAGGGCCCCAGATGGCAACCCCCCCTTTTTTTTTTTTATAAAAAAAATAATAATTTTTTTATATATATTTTTTCCTTTCTTTTTTTCCTTTTTATTAAAGGGCCCAGAGGTTTCCAGGGGCTCAGAGGTCCCCAGGGCCCCGGATGGCAACCCCCCTTCTTCTTTCTTTTTTTTGCGATTCGACACTGCGTCGCTTTAACTGACAATTGCGCGGTCGTGCGACGTGGCTCCCAAACAAAATTGGCGTCCCGTTTTTCCCACAAATAGAGCTTTCTTTTGGTGTTATTTGATCACCTCTGCGTTTTTTTTTGTTTTTTTTTTCCAAAGTTTATTTTTTTGCGCTATAAACAAAAATAGAGGAGTGACAGTTTTGAAAAAAAATCCAATATTTTTGACTTTTTGCTATAATAAATATCCCCCAAAAATCTGTAATTTTTTTTTCTCCTCAGTTTAGGCCGATACGTATTCTTCTACCTATTTTTGGTTAAAAAAAATCGCAATGCACTGATTACTGTGAAAATGACAATTGCAGTTTGGGAGTTAACCACTAGGGGGCACTGTAGGGGTTAAGTGTGATCTCCTATGTGTTTCTAACTGTAAGGGGGCGGGGCTGGATGTGTGACGTCAGTGATTGTGATTCCCTATATCAGGGAACAGACGATTAATGACAGCGCCACTGTGAAGAATGGGGAAGGTGTGTTTACACTCACCTCTCCCCGTTCTTCAGCTCCGGTGACCGATCACGGGACTCCGGCGGCGATCGGGTCCGCGGGTACCACGGCCGCGGTCACGGAGCTTCGAACCGGGTCGTGGGTGCACGCCCGCGACCCACGGCTGGGAATTTAACAATCATGTACATGTACGTGATTGTGCCCAGGCGTGCCATTCTGCCGACGTATATCGGCGTTAAGGGGTCCTTAAGGGGTTAAAGAACTTAGAATATTTTCTTTTTTTAAATAGAAGAATTTTTTTAATAATTATAATATATATATATACACACACACGTACACAGCATCTCACAAAAGAAAGTACACCCCTTACATTTTTGTAAATATTTTCTTTTATCTTTTCATGTGACAACACTGAAGAAATAACACTACAATGTTGTGTAGTGAGTGTACAGCTTGTATAACGGTGTCAATTTGCCGTCCTCTCAAAATAACTCAACACACAGCCATTAATGCCTAAACCGCTGGCAACAAAAGTGAGTACACCCCTAAATGAAAATGTCCAAATTTGGACCCAAAGTGTCAATATTTTGGCCATCATACTTTTATTTTCCAACCCTTTTGGGCATGGAGGTCACCAGAGCTTCACAGGTTGGCACTGGAGTCTCTTCCCCTCCTCCATGATGACATCACAGAGCTGGTGGATGTTGGAGACCTTGCGCTCCTCCACCTTCTGTTTGAGGATGTCCCACAGATGCTCAATAGGGCCTCAATAGGGCCCCCCTCTCTTTTTTTCCCCTCCCCGTTCCTCTCCCTCCCATTCCTTCTTTACGGTTGCCATGTACTCTGTATCGGTTTTACCCTTTTTTACCCCTTAGGCCGCGGACACACAAGCAAATAAATCTGCTCAAATCTGTCGGACAGACCAATTTGATCAGATTTGTCTGCTGGCTGTTTTGGTTTGATCGCTGTACACACGATCAAACCAAAATCCCCGCCGGCAGACAGCGCGGTGACGCCACGTCACCGCACCAGGAAGTAAAACACTTCCGCGCATGCGTCGAATCCATTCGACGCATGTGCGGGCAGATATGTCTGCTGGTTAGCGTACTAACCAGCAAACATATCGGTCCGATGGGTTCCCAGACAGATTTTAAAGCAGGCTTTACAGTAAAATCTGTCGGCTGGCCAAATCCGTCGGCTTGCCCGTACACACGAGCGAATCTGTCTGCTGAGACGGTCTGTCAGACCGTTTTCAGCAGATAGATTTGATCGTGTGTACGCGGCCTTATACTTTATATCACAGAGATCCACCCACCATCTCCCTTGTCCGCTGCGGGGGGAATTTTGATGGGCGACCATGGTTCGCACACTATTTTTCATTCATGGGTGCAGAAATATTTCTGGCGCCCCCACATGGGCGTCGTCATTTTACTAACTCCTCCCCTTTACAAAGGTTTCTATGGCCAGGGCCGTTTGAAGAAATTAGGGGCCCCAAGCAAAAAAAAAAAAAAACACTTTTCTAGTTACTTACCTCTATCCTGGTGTCCACACAGGGGCCTTACCGCACCGCTGCTTCCTCCTGCAGTCCGGTCGGCCGTGTACAATAACCGCGGTACAGGAGATTCAGTTTGCTGTTCCCGGGGCCGGACTGAAAGGAAGTGAACACCCAGTGTGTGCACTTCCTGTCAGTCCGGCCGGGAACAGGAACCTAATTCTCCTGTACCGCGCGGTTATGGTACACGTACGCGGCCAACCGGACTGCAGGAGGAAGCAGCGGTGCGGTAAGGGCCAATTGCTTGCTTTGCCTTTCAGGTTCCGACGGGCCTGTCTATGGCAATGACTCACAGAAATGCTCCCCCCACAAAGTCTTTGTTACCCTGGGATCCTTACACGATCTCTTAACAATAAACAAAATACAGGAAGAGAAGCAGGGTACTTTATTGGGAGCGGGAGGGGGACCTCTCTGATGGACACAGAGTTAGAGAGTCTGTTGGATGTTTGGCGCTCCCACCTCTGCAGGCGCCTGGGTGCAATGCACCCTGTGCACCCTGCCTAGGATTGGCCCTGGGTTATTCTGAATTATTGTTTGTTTTTATATGTCCTTACTGTATTACATGTTCTATAGATTGGCTCTCCTGAGGAAGCTGTTTACCACGAAACTAGTGGAGACCCTGACCAATCTATCAAATGACAATCACAGATGTCTCTTGGGGGATCCCTGAGTGTCTGTTTTTCTCTTTTTAATCATGTCAACTGTATATTTGTTTTTTTCTTTATAATAACGTTTTTTATATACTGTATTCTGTTTTAATCAGTACCAAGATAGTCCATTAATTTTCTGGGTGGTAATGCTACAGGGTAAGTCTCAGCAACTATTTCCCTTGCCCCAGGGATGTATTCTGGCCTAGGCCAACAAGGCCCAGGCCTAGGGCGGCACTTTTCGGGGGGGCGGCCGGCCGGTCCTTTTCCCATGGCGTCCCTCTGTCCTCTTCCCACGGCGTCCCTCTGTCCTCTTCCCACGGCGTCCCTCTGTCCTCTTCCCACGGCGTCCCTCTGTCCTCTTCCCACGGCGTCCCTCTGTCCTCTTCCCACGGCGTCCCTCTGTCCATCACCCATGGCATCCCTCTGTCCTTCTCCCAGGGCATCCCTCTGTCCTTCTCCCAGGGCATCCCTCTGTCCTCTTCCCATGAATATGACAGGGGTGTGGCTTTGACAGGAAGAGGTGGGTCATAATTATATTAGGGGGTGCGCAAGTTTAGTCAGGCCTAGGGCAGCACAAAACCTAAATACACCTCTGCCTTGCCCCCACCCCTCCCTGTTTTGTCAACAGGGTTTAGGTCTGGAGACATGCTTGGCCAGTCCATCACCTTTACCCTCAGCTTCTTTAGCAAGGCAGTGGTGGTCTTGGAGGTGTGTTTGGGGTTATTATCATGTTGGAATACTACCCTGCGGCCCAGTCTCTGAAGGGAGGGGATCATGCTCTGCTTCAGTATGTCACAAACAAACACAAATCTCCTGCGCTCCGGTATCTCTTGCTATGGGGTGGTGTGATCCAATTACACGGTATCTTCCAGAGTCTTGCAGCCCTCCTCAGAATCGTGGGAATTCATGAAACTAGGAGCAGAAAGAAAAAGAACGGAGGGCGCACCGACCTAGTGTGATACCGTTTGGGTAACTTTTATTAAAATATTAAAATCAATCATTATACTCACAGTTTGAGTTTTAAAATAGAGCCTTGAAAGACAGTACAGCAACAGGACACAGCAACACCAGCAGACTATGATAGTCACTTGAGTCTACAATCGATGTTTTCAGAGCTGACGCGTTTCAGGGGCGTGCCCCTTTCTTCAGAGCTTGGTGGTCTGTGGTGGTCCCCCACAATGATAAGAGCATATATACCCCCCCCCCCACGCACATACACAAACACATAGAAGTGGGCATGTGCTGAAAGGTCAGGGTCACCCCTCCCCCATAGGGGGAGGGGTTCACATTAGGCACGCCCAACAAACATCCTCCCCAAAAAATTGTTGTCCACACCTCCCATGCTGGCCAACCCACCTGCACCAGTGCACCAAGTAGTCTCCGCAATGGGGGCCAGCCCCGGACAAGATACGTGAAAAACCGGCACCTCTTAGGAGAGAAGGTAGGGGTGGAATGGCACGATTTGATTTTCCAACAATGTGCTGACAATCCCCCCCCCCCTTTTTTCATTCTGCTCTGGCCACTGTGCCTGCAAATACGAGCAGGTTCACTAGTTGCTGTGCATGTTTGGCTGACGTTGTAAACATGGAGGTTCCCGTCCACCACTGGGGCTGGCCCCCATTGCGGAGACTACTTGGTGCACTGCTGCAGGTGGGTTGGCCAGCATGGGAGGTGTGGACAACAATTTTTTGGGGAGGATGTGTGTGGGTGGGGGGGGGCGTGCCTAATGTGAACCCCTCCCCCTATGGGAGAGGGGTGACCCTGACCTTTCAGCACATGCCCACTTCTATGTGTTTGTGTATGTGTGTGGGGGGGGTATATATGCTCTTATCATTGTGGGGGACCACCAAGCTCTGAAGAAAGGGGCACGCCCCTGAAACGCGTCAGCTCTGAAAACATCGATTGTAGACTCAAGTGACTATCATAGTCTGCTGGTGTTGCTGTGTCCTGTTGCTGTACTGTCTTTCAAGGCTCTATTTTAAAACTCAAACTGTGAGTATAATGATTGATTTTAATATTTTAATAAAAGTTACCCAAACGGTATCACACTAGGTCGGTGCGCCCTCCGTTCTTTTTCTTTCTGCTCAGTATGTCACAATACATGTTGGCATTCATGGTTCACTCAATGATCTGTAGCTCCCCAGTGCCGGCAGCACTCATGCCCCAGACCATGACACTCCCACCACTGTGCAAGACACACTTGTTTTTGTCCTCCTCATCTGGTTGCCTCCACACACGCCTGACACCATCTGACACCAAATACGTTTATCTTGGTCTCATCAGACCACAGGACATGGTTCCAGTAATCCATGTCCTTAGTCTGCTTGTCTTCAGCAAACTGCAGGCTTTCTTGTGCATCATCTTAAGAAGAGGCTTTCTTCTGGGACGACAGCCAAGCAGACCAATTTGATGCAGTGTGTGGCGTATGGTCTGAGCACTGACAGGCTGACCCCGCCCCCCCTTCAACCTCTGCAGCAATGCTGGCAGCACTCATATGTCTATTTCCCAAAGACAACCTCTGGGTCCGATTTGGACATTTTGACTTTGCCACCGGTAAGGAGTTTAAAGGGTACATTGCAGAGTGTTAATAGTAAGCACCATAGGCATAACTAGAACATTTAAATGATCACTAAAGGAATTTTTTTTTTTAGCTAAATAGCTTCCTTTACCTTACTGCAGTACTGGTTTTGTGTCCTCATTGTTCGTTTTTTGCTTTGAAGTTGCTGTAATCCTGCTCTGATCTCCACACGTCCTGCTTGTCTGTTTCATTATAACCACAGTACCTTAGAGCTTTCTCACTGTGGTCTAAGCTGTCATTACCATGTGTCTAAAACTTCCCAGAACCAATCAGATTAATTTTAAAAACAAAACACTGCCCTGGATTTGTTTGTTTTTGTTCTGTGTCTCTCTTTCTACTTCATAGAAACACGAAGCCAGTTTAAAAGTGAAACTAACCTGCAGGCACATTATATGATTGATTTGTATCTATTTTTAATCATTTTGAAAAGGAATCAGTTAACTTTTATGTCTCTATACCCTGTAAACAGTCATTTCAGCAAAACATTTATTTTTCCTTTAGTGACCCTTTAAGGGCCCAGTGAAATAAACCAAGAAGGGTCCCCCTGACCCACTGTTCCTGGGGCCTTTCCATTGATCTCGATGCCCTTTTCCTCTGGTTCCAAGGCCCTTCCCTCTGAGCCTGGGGCTTTTTACGTCTATCACAGGGCCTTTTAGCAAGTGCGACCTTTGCAACCCTTTACCCTCTGGGGCCACATCCCACATTGGGTTGTAAAACCTCCATTCCTGTAAAAATCAATTAGAAAAAAATAAATATTTTTTTTTTTACATGATCATGTCATATGGCCACGTCTGCTCATACTTTGGGACCTAGATAGATGTATAGAGATAGATAGATAGATAGATAGATAGATAGATAGATAGATAGATAGATAGATAGATAGATAGATAGATAGATAGATAGATAGATAGATAGATAGATAGATAGATAGATAGATAGATAGATAGATAGATAGATAGATAGATAGATAGATACTGTAGATAGATAGATAGATAGATAGATAGATAGATAGATAGATAGATAGATAGATAGATAGATAGATAGATAGATAGATAGATAGATAGATAGATAGATACATGGGCGTCTGCTCCATAGGGCAAGGGGGGGCAATTGACCCCCCTGGAAAATTGAGAAGGGGTTGAAGAGTTTTACGGCCGCAGGCTGTCTGAGTGGTCCCGGGCCGGATGTCACACAGGCACAGCGAGCAGAGTGAAACTGACTCCCCCTCCAGTGTTTTATGTGTACACAGGAGGAGGAAACCTGCTGTGCTTGCGCTGATGGTTGTTCTGAGGTACTGAATGGAATGGGGGTAGGGGGGTCCATCTGTACTGATGGGGGGGCTTGTGCTGAATGGGAGTCCATATGTGCTGAAGGGGGGTCTGTGCTGAATTGAGGGGTCTGTGCAGAATGGGGGGGTCTGTGCTGAAGGTGGGGTCCATCTGTGCTGAATGGAGGGCAGAATGGGATGTATGTGCTGAAGGGGGGTCCATCTGAATGGGGGGTCCGTGCATTTGGGGGTCCATCTGAATGGGGGGTTTGTGCACCCTTCTGGGTGCATGTGGCGCTGTAAAGAAATTAAAAATCAATCAATCACAATGGGGGGTCTGTGCTGAATAGAGGGGTCTGTGCTGAAGGTCAGTTTGTACATTCTCTAGGCTATATTTATATGGGCATGGAGTGAAGCTGAACTATCTCAAGAGCTATTTCACACTGCCAGCTGGCCGTATTATCGGTAAAGCGGCGCATTACCATAGTATTAGCTGCGCTATTCGTTCGCTAGCGGGGCGATTTTAACCCCCGCTAGCGTTTGAAGAAATGGATAAATGCGACTGTGTATCATTGCTGCCGAATCGCCTCTCCCTGAAAAAATTTCAACGGACGCCCATGGATAGAGAGAGAGAGATAGATAGAGAGAGATAGATAGAGAGAGATAGATAGAGAGAGATAGAGAGAAAGATAGATAGAGAGAGATAGATAGAGAGAAATAGAGATAGATAGATAGATAGAGATAGATAGATAGATAGAGATAGATAGATAGAGAGATAGAGATAGAGATAGAGAGAGAGAGAGAGAGAGAGAGAGAGAGAGAGAGAGATAGATAGATAGATAGATAGATAGATAGATAGACAGATAGATAGATAGATAGATAGATAGATAGATAGATAGATAGATAGATAGATAGATAGATAGATAGATAGATAGATAGATAGATAGATAATATGAATAGATGGTTGGATACTCAGGCTCGGATATGTGATGCTTGTTCTATATAGAACAGATGTAGAAATCTCCGGCACCCTCTTATCACACACTCCACTATCTTCCTGTGGGCCAAGTGTGAAGTCTGTGATTGCATACATGCATTGATAATGAGGCACATGGAGCGCACGGCGCTGTATGTAGATCCTCAGACTGGAAGCAGTATGGAGAAGATATATTGTTATCAGTCAGAAATTATTGTATTTTCGGGTGACATTTCATTGGCCTCCATGGAAAATGTTCACAATGATATTATTTGTAACAAAATCAGGATATGAAAGGGGTTGTAAAGGTTTAAGTTTTTTTTTTTTATAAATAACAAACATGTTATACTCACCTCCACTGTGCAGCTCGTTTTGCACAGAGTGGCCCCGATCCTTGTCTTCTGGAGTTCCTCGGCGGCTGTTTCGGCTCCCCCGTGTAAGAGCTAACCCCTGTTGGGAAGCGCTCTCCCAAGGGGGTTAGTTTGCGGGCACGCTCCCGTGTGATACAGTTGGCAGCCATAGCCAATGAGCGTATCACTGGGCCCCGCCCCCTGCGCACCGTGTCATTGATTTGATTGACAGCAGTGGGAGCCAATGGCTGCGCTGCTATTAATCATCTAATGAAGAGCTGGGGGAAAGCAAAGCGGGATTGCACCCACGGAGATTCAGGGCTCAGGTAAGTAAAATGGTCCAATGCTCCACCACCACCATTGGGTCCAATTCTCCACCTCCACCATGGAGTTCAATGCTCCACCTCCACCATGGAGTTCAATGCTCCACCTCCACCATTGGATCCAGTGCTCCACCTCCACCATTGGATCCAGTGCTCCACCTCCACCATTGGATCCAGTGCTCCACCTACAACATTGGATCCAGTGCTCCACCTTCACCATTGGATCCAGTGCTCCACCTCCAACATTGGATCCAGTGCTCCACCTCCACCATGGGGTTCAATGCTCCACCACCAACATTGGATCCAGTGCTCCATCTCCACCATTGGATCCAATGCTTCACCACCAATGATGGGACACTACTCCCCCGACTGACAACAAAGATACAGCATTATTCCCTCTACTGGCATCAATTATGGAGCAGTATTCCTGCCACTGACATCAGTGATGGAGCACTATTCCTCCCCCTGACACCAATGATGGGAAATTATTTATTTCCACTGATGCCAGTCAGGGCTGGACTGGGACAGAAATTTGGCCCTGGACTTCATCCAGACTGGCCCACTTTCACAGGTCTCTCCCATGGCGGCCGTACAACTCCTGCACCATCCCGCCACCCAAGCCCCCTCTCCCCCTTCACCAGCCATTCTACTTTATTAGAGTAGAACGTCTGGTGCTGGTACTCTTATAGGAAAGCTAGATATTATTTCACCCGGGGCAAAGAATCAGTTCAGTGCCCCCCATGGGACAAAATTAGGCAGAAGTGAGAAACTCCTAGGCCATAGCTGTTGAGTCAGCGGTCTGTCCCCTCCCCCATGCTCCTCTGTCCTCCCCCTGCCTCTTTGTTCCCCCCAGGTGAGTGCTGCGGGGAGGGAAAGGAGGTGAGCGCTGCGGGAAGGGAAAGGAGCAGAAGGGGCGGCGGTCCGATGTCACTGAAGCCGGCCCACTGAGCCATCGGCCCACCGGGAAACTCCCTGTAGTCCCAATGGCCAGTCCATCCCTGATGCCAGTAAATTTTCTTCTCCCACTGGACAAAATCCGGCCCCCCTAAAGTCTGAAGGACAATAAACAGGCCCTTTGTTTAGAAAGTTTGGAGACCCCTGCTTTAAAGGTCGCTCAATGACCACACTACATTTCTCAACAGCTGCAGAGATATTTGTGGTCACTATACAGTGAGAGTGAATAACATTAGCCTGGAGTTCTACTTGTGTCTGGCCAGAGATATTAATTGCTTCCAAACAATGGAATATCGGCTTTTTTCAGGGATGCGGACATTTCCACAGACAAAAATCTGAATTCAGAGAGGCAAACCTGGGCAGGTCTCCCCCTCACTTTCCATGAGAGCAATGGACCGGTTTTATACATACACAACTTCCGACAGATAACAAACCAACAACAGCGCGGCCAACACCTTTACGACGTGTGTAAGCATTTTCTAACGCGCGGTTGGTTTTCTGGCAAACATCGCGGTCTAATAACATTCAACGGAATTGTTATCACCATTGTTAAGCAGAAAAAAAAAAAGAAGTATCTGGCAAGTTTTCCTCGGTTGCTCTGGGCTGAAACGTGTAAAATAAACAATTTCCCATCTTTCCGGCAATCAATGCCAACCTACAGCGCCATATTACTTTTTTATGACTGTCAGCTCTCTGGCCCTCGGAGTTGCGGGGGGGAGGGGGAGGCCATCACTTAAAAGGGACAGAAAGAATGTAATTCAGCCGGTGTGTGTCATCATGGAGGGATCTTCTCTGCAGAACAGGCTGGGGGGACCTGAATTCCATGCCAAGCCAATCCTCCTGTCCCCGGCCAACCGCACCCGGTTATATTTGGATTATTATTCTCAGTGAAGCATCTGTCAGTGGTTGGAGAGGGGGAGAGAGAATCCATTTAGATGTAATATTTCTCTGAACTTTAATGGGTAAAAAAAAAAACTTTCTATACTATACAAAGAAAACATTGAATTAGAGATCCAGAGAGGGACAGATAGATACATAGGGCCCGATCCACAAAAACGGGCGTATCTTGTTTACGCTACGCCGCCGTAAGTTAGAAAGGCAAGTTTCGTATCCACAAAGGACTTGCGTCCTAAGTTACGGCGGCGTAGCGTAAATGGGCAGGCGTAAGGCGTAATTCAAATGTGGAAGAGGGGGGCGTGATTTATGTTAAATCATCGTGACCCCACATAAATAACGTTTTTTTGAACGGCGCAAGCGCCGTCCGTGGAGGTATCCCAGTGCGCATGCGCGAAATCACGTCGCAAATAGCCCTATTCGCGATCGTTTTACGCAAATGGCGTAAACGACGAAAAATTTGACGCTGTCCCGACGTCCATACTTAACATTGCGTACGCCTCTATAGAGCAGGGGTAACTTTACGCCGGACTTACACTTACGCAAACGATGTGAAAAAAATGCGCCGACCACAAGTACGTTCGTGGATTGGCGTTTCTAGCTCATTTGCATATTCAACGCGGAAAATATACGGAAGCGCCCCTAGCGGCCAGCGTAAATATGCAACCAAGATACGACGGCGTCAGTCGCATCTTAGCATAATTCCGGCGTATCTTGTTTTTGTGGATACAAAATAAAGATACGCCCGCGCAGATTTGAAAGTACGGTGGCGTATCTGGAGGTACGCCGCCGTATAGTTTTGTGGATCTGGCCCATACTGTACATACATAGATAGATAAATAGATAGATAGATAGATAGATAGAATACTAGATAGATAGATAGATAGATAGATAGATAGATAGATAGATAGATAGATAGATAGACAGACAGACAGACAGACAGACAGATAGATAGATAGATAGATAGATAGATAGATAGATAGATAGATAGATAGATAGATAGATAGATAGATAGATAGATAAATTACATTGTAGATCGACATTGATAGATAGATACATAATATAGATAAAAGGATAGACATGTAAAGGACATTATAGCTTGACAATATGAGGGACAGATACAAATACATATGACAAAAAACAGAGAGAAAGAACGATAGATACATGCATACTATAGACAGACAGACAGACAGACAGACAGACAGGCAGGCAGGCAGATAGATAGATAGATAGATAGATAGATAGATAGATAGATAGATAGATAGATAGATAGATAGATAGATAGATAGATAGATAGATAGATAGATAGATAGATAGATAGATAGATAGCTTTATAATGTTAGTTAGATAGATAGATAGATACATACATAATATAGATAAAAGGATAGATATGTAAAAGGACATTATAGATTGACAATATGAGAGACAGATATATAGATAGATAGATAGATAGATAGATAGATAGATAGGTAGGTAGGTAGATAGATAGATAGATAGATAGATAGATAGATAGATAGATAGATAGATAGATAGATAGATAGATAGATAGATAGATAGATATACAGATACATACATACATAAGATAGATTACATTGTAGATTGATATTGATAGATGGATAAATACATAATATAGATAAAAGGATAGATATGTACAGTAAAGGATATTATAGATTGACAATATGATAGATAGATAGATAGAAAGATAGATAGATAGATAGATAGATAGATAGATAGATAGATAGATAGATAGATAGATAGATAGATAGATAGATAGATAGATAGATAGATTACATTGTAGATCGACATTGATAGATAGATAGATAGATACATACATACATATTACATAATATAGATAAAAGGATAGACATGTAAAGGACATTATAGATTGACAATATGAGGGACAGATAAATAGATAGAGATGACAAAAATTGGAGAGAAAGAGAACGATAGATACATGCATACTGTAGATAGATAGATTTATCATGATATAGATAGATAATGATAGATGAATAGAGAGAGATAGATAGATAGATAGATAGATAGATAGATAGATAGATAGATAGATAGATAGATAGATAGATAGACAATACATAATATAGATAGATAAATATATAAATTACATTCTAGATTGACATTGATAGATACATAGATAGATCGGTCCTTCAGTACCATTAGTTGTACCACAACACTGCAAACAACGGGGAATCACGGAGTGACCTTTGTATCGCATTAAATACCCCATCATGTTATTTGTTTGCTCTCTGTACCATTCACGGAAATTTCCCTTCACCTTCTATCCCAGAGACACAACAGGAAGTTAGAGGAAATCTCCCATAAAGCCGCGTACACACGGCAGAGAACCTCGACGGGCAGAACACATCGTCGAGGTTCTCTGCCGGCCGTCAGATTCGGCGACCCGCCCGTCGGGAATGGCAACCAGCCATTCATCCCGACGGGCCGTCGAGCAAATAGAGAACATGCTCTCTATTTCTGCTCGACGGCATTCCCGACGGGATGCTCGCCGAGAGCGTACACACGGCCGAGGTTCTCGCTGGAATGCAGCTTCCAACGAGGTTCTCGCTGGTTTCTAGCGAGAACCTCGGTCGTGTGTACGCCGCCTAAGAAAAAAATGTGCTGGGTTACAACAGAGAACTTTGCCTGTTTAGTGAACTGCAGCAAATCTAAGCATTAGTGAGGCACATAAGTCCCCTTAAAATGACACCAACCAATCAGGATAAGCAACCTGTCCAATAAACTACAGACATCATGTCACAGTAAGCTCCGCCCCCACACAGTTAGAATCACTCCCTAGGACACACTTAAAGGGTCACTAAAGGAAAAAAAATGTTTTGCTGAAATGACTGTTTACAGGGTAGAGAGACATAAAAGTTAACTGATTCCTTTTAAAAAATGATTAAAATAGATAAAAATCAATCATATAATGTGCCTCTAGTTTCACTTTTGTTTTTAAAATGGTTTCATGTTTCTGTGAAGTACAGAAGACACACAGAACAAAAACAAACAAATCCAGGGCAGTGTTTTGTTTTTAAAATGAATCTGATTGGTTCTGAGGAGTTTTAGACACACAGTAATGACAGCTTGGACCACAGTGAAAAGCTGCCATGAGATTTTTCATAAGGAGCCAGACAAGCAGGAAGTGTGGAGATCAGAGCAGAATTCCAGCTACTTCAAAGCAAAAACGAACAATGAGAGCATGAAAACAGCACTGCATTAAGGTAAAGGAAGCTATTTAGCAAAAAAAAAAATTCCTTTAGTGATCCTTTAACCCCTTCCTAGCCCCCTAGTGGTTAACCCCTTCCCCGCCATTGTCATTTACACATCAATCAGTGAATTTTTTATAGCACTGATCGATGTATAAATGTGATTGGTCCCAAAATAGCATCAAAGGTATCCGATGTGTCCGCCATAATGTCGCAGTCATGATGAAAATCGCTGATCGCCGCCATTACTAGTGAAAAAATTAATTATTAATAAAAATGCCATAAAACTATCCCCTATTTTGTAGACGGTATAACTTTTGCCCAAACCGATCAATAAACGCTTATTGTGACTTTTTTTTACTAAAAATATGTAGAAGAATACGTATCGGCCTAAACTGAGGAAAAAAAGATTGTAATATATTTTTTGGAAATATATATTATAGCAAAAAGTAAAAAAATATTACTTTTTTTTTCAAAATTGTCGCTCTATTTTTGTTTATAGCACAAAAAATAAAAACGGCAGAGATGATCAAATACCACCAAAAGAAATCTCTGTTTGTGGGGAAAAAAGGACGCCAATTTTGTTTCGCACGACCGTGCAATTGTCAGTTAAAACGACGCAGTGCCGAATCGCAAAAAGTGGCCCGGTCATTTGGCAGCCAAATCCTCCGGGGCTGAAGTGGTTAAGGTTTGTATTGGATTGTAGCGACTGGGATTCCTAATGTTGCAATATCTCGAAAATATATTTTAGAAAGAGATTTAGGCCCAGATTCATAGAGAATTGGATTCTCGTAGCGTATCAGAAATACACTACGCCGCCGTTTTTTACCTGGCTCTACGTGGAATCCAGGTAGATTTTGTCCAGTAAACGACGGCGGCGTAGTGTATTTCTCCTGTCGCAATCCATCTACGCGAGTAGGGGGCGTGAAGGATTTAAAATAGGCGCGTTCCCGCGGCTATCGAACTGCGCATGTTCCATTCGCAAATTTCCCGCCGTGCATTGCGCGAAATCACGTCGTTACGTCATTCGTTGTTTGAGTAGCGTCGTTTACGGACATTTCTATTCCCGAACGAGTTACGTAAAAAAATAAAAAAATGTATTAAATTCGACGCGGGAACGACGGCCATACTTAACATGGGCTACGCACCGTTAGACCAGCAAAAAGCTGGTCTGACAGTAAGTAAAAAAAAACAGACGTAAGCGATTGCGAAGACCGCTCGTATCTTCGTGGATCGCCGTAAAAACAAATTTGCATATCCCGACGCATCAAAACGACGCAAACTCCTCCCAGCGGCCGCCAAAAATATCGCAGCGTAGATCCGAAGGCTTACGAAGACGTAAGCCTCTCGGATCGAAGCCCGAAGCCGCCGTATCATGGTTTGAGGATTCAAACCAGTGATACGGCGCGCGAAATTTAAAATTACTCCTGTCTAACACCAGTTAGACAGGCGTAATTGCTTTATGAATCTGGGCCAGGGTTCCTATCAACGTCAAGAAGGGACGTACACCAAATCTTCTTTCTATATTAAAAAGATGGTACATTACGAAAAGACAAGTGCCCAGTCACGTACTGTATGCAGACCGGATGGGTAAAAGTCTTGCAAGAGCTTTAGCGACTTTTATGCATTGGATCGCACACGTTGAACCAGCTTTGCGCTCTCCAGCAGAAAAAAGAGGCAAACGACAAGACACCATTGGACACCTACACCGGGAAGCACGTGTTCCTGCACTGCAGGTGTGAAGCGCAGGGGAGTAGTTGATAACGACCAATCCAGCGCAAGAATAGGAGAGGTCAGGGTGTAAATTTTAAAAGGGGTACGTGATATGACAGTGCAGGGACGGGGCGCTCGCTCTCTGTTTTGGGTCCCTTCTCAAGTTTTGTAGTCATGGATGAAAAAAAAAAGGGGAAAAAAAATGTGCCTTGTTAACGAAGCACAAGTAATGAATGCTTTTCCCGACCGTCACACTGGCGTGTCCTGGTACACCGTCCGCTCTGCTGCCCGCACTGGTGAAATTTAACACCTTCTTCGCCAGCTGTGGTGGGATAAATGCCTATATAAAACACACAAAGGAGTGCTAAAATATTCAAACAGGTTCAAAGACCATCCACATAAAACAGAGCTAGGAGCACTACTGTAATGATAAAATCTTATGTCTGGAGGAGGGGCAGGACCAAAATCTAGGTTCCCAGATAACTGTAGTCTATGTGGGTATATGTATGCTTACCAATCATTTTTTTTGTTTGTTTTTTCTGTTACATATTCCTTGAAATACATTGCAAGAATAGTTACCTGCATTTCAGCATTGCCAATGCCCAATCCCCTTCAAATCCATAACCTGACCACCCCAGCCGCTGTTTTTTTTTTCTTTTTAATTTATGTATATAAAATATTATTTTTATATTTTTATATATATATATATATATATATATATATATATATATATATATATATATATATATATTATATATTTATATTTAAAAAATGTTGTATGTGTATGTGGAAATATATATATATATATATATATATATATATATATATATATATATATTATTTATTTATTTATCAAGACCCAGAGTTCAGGACACAGTCAATACAATTGTTATATATTTATGTATATTATATATAATATATATATTTATGTTTAGTTCAGGACACAGTCAGTTCAATTTTTATATATATATGTGTATTATATATATATATATATATATATATGTGTGTATGTGAAATATATATATATATATATATATATATTATTTATTGATCAAGACCCAGAGTTCAGAACACAGTCAGTTCAATTTCTAAAGATTCAAATTACTTATTTGATGATGTCACTTTAGCGCTACACTATATTATTTTACATTCATTATCTGGGATTTATTTTGTAAATTTGCCTGGAGTGTTAAGCAGCTGTTTTGGTCAGTTTTTTATTGTTTTTCCACTGGTATATTTTACTTTTTGGGTCCAATTTATAAGCCAGTTAAATACATATATATACACACATATATGTACATATGTATATATATATATATATATATATATATATATATATATATATATATATATATATACATATATATATATATATATATATCATTTTTTGCATTTTATATTTTGAGAAAGATGGAAACTGAGCTTCATTAAAGTGTTGACAATAAAAATACTGCTGTTTTTTATCTTCCTCCTCTGCAAGACCCATGAGTGCCTCTAAACCAGATTTGGATTTATACGGATTTCTTTGAGTCAGCACCTGTGCATTTACTTTAAACATAGAGTGCCATGACTACCCTTGGAACTATATACAGTAGATATATATATAATATATTAAAAAGTGGCTTATAAATTGGACTGACTGGGTCCTGAACTCTGAGTCTTGAACAGGTAATCACACACACACACACACACGCATGCTCAGTATCAAGTCGACGCATGCTCGGAAGCATTGAACTTAATTTTTCTCAGCAGGTCGTAGTGTTTTACGTCACCACGTTGGACATGATCGGATTTTTAACCGAGTGTGTAGGCAAGACTGATGAAAGTCAGCTTCATCGGATATCTGATGAAAAAATCCATCGGTTCGTTTTCATCAAACCGATCGTGTGTACAGGGCATTAGAGTTCAGGATACAGTCAGTCCAATTTATAAGCCACTTTTTAAGCAGCCAGGGAACAAGTCATTTGTATGTTTTAGTATTTCAGTATATATCCTTTTTCATATAACAAATTCATTTTATATACCGAGCATTTGTAGCAAATGTGTACCTTTACATTAGGATTTAACACAAACCAAAATGCATGCTTATAGAATAGCTTATAGTACAAAAAAAGATAATCATAAAACTAAATTGAAAATATAGCTTTTTTCAAAAAAAAATTTTTTATATTTTTGTTTTCTATATGTAAAGTGATAATACTTTGATATCTACTGAGATAGATAACAATATAATTATGTACATACTATCATACATACATCTACATGCAAAGCATAAATAATTGGTTAGATTAGACAGATAAAAAAATGTTTCTACTGAAACAGAAATAGAAATCTATCTAACTATCTTTCCTGAAATATTTAACAAATAAAAAAACAAAAAACAAACAGCATATGCATAAATTGTCTGCGCAACATCATGTGATTTACATAAAGTAAAAAATACTGAATTAATCATAACCTCAAAATGTTGAAAATTCATTACATGATTTTTATTTTATTTTGTTCCACGGCCAAAGGTCCTAAAATTTTGAATTTAACGTTGCCCAATATCACGTACGCCTTAAAATTTTATCGCCTATGATTTTTTATTTTTTTTTATTATCATTTTTATTTTATTTTATCTAATTGCAGCTACAAAGCCGTGACTGTAAAAAAAAAAAAAAAAAAAACGGATACAGCATCAGCTCTGAAAGTCGGGAGAGAAGAGAGAGAGAAAAAAAAAAATCCAAACATTGCATGATAGTCTGTAAGCAATTCCATCTGTCAAGCTGAAATCTTAGGCTAATAGCCTGTGGCGATCTCTCTCTTTCTATTTCACTCTTTTTTTTTCTTTTCCGTCCACTACCTGACTTTTTTTTTTTTTTTTTTTATATTTCTTGTCCTATTAAATCTTCTCTTTCTTCTTTGGTAAAAAAAAAAAAAAAAAAAGATTGAAAAAAAAGGAAGAGGGAACCTTTACGGACTAAATTGCTAAATTCATGAGAGAGCTGAAGTCCTAATTTTAGCCGCCTCACTTTGATGTGGATCAGTGGGCTCTTATTTAAAAAAAAAAAACACGGACAAAAAGGGGGGGTGGGTTGGGGGGGGGGGGAGGCAGAAGACATCGCTCTTAGCTGATGACTTTTTCATCTCAGCTTCACCTTGCCACTGGGTCTGTGAGAGATTGGTTCATTGTCAAGGAGTTTTTTTTTTTTTTTTTTACCCATGATTCCATATGGTATGGACCCGGCTACATGTTGCCCAACATGCCAGTGCAAATGTTTTCTCAATTAGGTGTCTTATCTCCTGTGAGTTAGCATCAGATGAGGCTTGCTGACAGCATAATGGCGGGGAAAACTTCTGATGGCTCCATCAAATGGCAACTCTGCTATGACATCTCAGCCAGAACTTGGTGGATGGTAAGTTGGCAGACGAACTGCATTTTTTTTCTCTCCCTCTCTCTCTCTCCCTCTCTCTCTCTCTCTTTTTCTTTTTTTTTTTTTTCCCTCCCTCTTTGACAAAATGTCCCAGACCTCACATTTATCAAATTAACATTTTGATTTTTTTTTTCTCTCGCTCTTCAATGAGTCCTCCTCGCGTTTGCCCCTCTTGATTTCCTCCGTGCCACTTAATAACAAGGGGGCTATTGATGCCTGCCAGCGGATGCACCGTCCTGCTGCTACAAAAGAAAAAAAAAGAATGAGTGATAGTCTTAGGATCCGTCTCGTTGAGAGCTCAATTAAAAAAAAAAAGTTTTGTCTTTGCATTAAATTTTTTTTTTTTTTACGGGTTTTGGAACAGGTTAAAGTTTTGGCGAGGCGGATGTAAAGCAGCCTAGGTGTTGCTGGGAAAAAAAATCTTCTTGCTAATTAAGTCTCAGAAGCAAGCCTGCTTTCATCCCGAGTTCTCTTGAACTATTTTCTCTTTTTTGCCACCCCACCGCCTCCCCTTCTTTTCCTAGTTTTGTTTACATTTGAGCAGGTTACGGCGCTATAATACTCCGGATCTTCGTGTTAAAGATCTCTCGTAATCTGGCTCCCTCTCTCACTCTCGGCGGGGTTTTTGGCTTAATTAAAAAAAAAAAATTCCCGAATTATCTCGCGCACCATGGTCAGCCCAGGCCGGGTCACCTTTGACATCTCCAGTCTATAAGCCGTCGGGGCGAAAATAGAGAGGGAGAGCCGCGTTGACAATTGGCTATTGTTGGGGGACCAGATACGCATCTTGTTTTTTAAAAGGGGGGGTGGAGGAGAAGAGAGAGCCGTCAGATCGTTGATGTGCCCTGCTAGTCATTAAGAGTGTTGTCCGTTAGGGATTAATTCATTAGCGCAGCAGTTTTTTTCGGAGTGGGTCGTAATTATTATTCTTCAGTGCGAGGGTGAATTCTTCGAGGGAGAGAGAAAGTTTTTTTTTTTTTTTTGCGAGAGGGACAATGGACGCATTATTCATTCTTAACTAGACCGTGAACTGCACTGCCTTTCACTCAAGATATCAGTTCAAACAGGCTGCTGAGTCGAGATTCCAAAACAAGACTTGGTCACTCTCATTGTACCCCATCCAACGACGGCTGCCGCTTTCTTTCCTTTTTTTTTTTGTGTACCATTGACGCTGTCCTTCAAATATTTGGATTGCTAATGATGACGGGATAGGCGTGAATTTTTCTATGCCCAAGCGTGGCACTTCGTTTTTGTTGGGCACTTTTGCATCTTGTTCTTCCTTCTGACTTTAAGATTGCCGTTGGATGCTCTCTTGAGTGTTTTATTGAGTTGCCTATCCTCTGAAGTTTGATATGTTATAGGTTTAACAAGGCTGCTTGCTGGTTTCATGCTGGGTAACTATTTAGAGACATTTACCAAAAAAAAAATTTTCTTGCTACACCTGACTTTTCTAATTCTAAAAAAAAAAAGAGAGAGAGAGAGAAAACAGATTCTTCCAATTTGTCATGCTCTTTGGCTTCAGCTGTCATGTCCGTTTCATTAAATTCTGATTGCGTTTCAACGGCTTCCTGTATTGGAATGTTAAGTGGAAATGGTCTTTCAAAGTAGTGGACGGTATCACGTTATCTGTCAATTTTTTTACATTTTTTTTGAGGGGCTAAAGGAATTGCCACCTTAATGATGCTTGTGATTTGACTGATTGAAGGCTTAAAGAGAATCTGTCACATGCAAGACCAGATCACGCCTCTGTCGTGGAGCGGACGTTAATTATCTTGCCTGTTTTGAAACGTGTGCTGCTGTTGCTGAGTGATTTGCTGTGTAAAGTTGGCTGCTTGGGTGCCTCCAATTGATCTACATAGAAGCTCCGAAAAAGTTGGCTTTTTTGCTTTGCAATTATTCAAAATGGCAGCACCCTATAGTAGATTTTTTTAAATAATAATTTAATAAATATTGAGAGAATTGCAGTATGTTTTGCAAGTGACAGATTCTTAAATTTAGAGAATGATAGAACTCTTTGGTGATGTACTTTACTCTTAAAAAAAACTGCATATGCTTTATGTATAATAAATGTTTGTGCAAAACTTTCTTTCTATCTATCTATCTATCTATCTATCTATCTATCTATCTATCTATCTATCTATCTATCTATCTATCTATCTATCTATCTATCGATCTATCGATCTATCTATCTATCCATCATATTTTCAATCTATAACACCCTTTACATGTCTATCCCTTTATCTATATTATGTATGTATGTAAGTATCTATCAATGTCGATCTACAATGTAATTTATCTATCTATCTATCTATCTATCTATCTATCTATCTATCTATCTATCTATCTATCTATCTATCTATCTATCTATCTTACTATCTATCTATCTAATCTCTATGCCTATCTATCTCTTAAATCTCTATATCTCTCTATCCATCTATCTATCTCTATCTATCTATCTATCTATCTATCTATCTATCTATCTATCTATCTATCTATCTATCTATCTATCTATCTATCTATCTATCTATCTATCTATCTATCCTTCTATCTATCTTATCTATCTATGGTATATATTCCTACAGAAAGTGCAACACATTAAATGTATATTTTGTTGACTTTTGTACTTACCGTTGTCCACTCTATACATTCCCATTCCCCGAAAATGTTTCCATTGACTGTATACAATGTAAAAAGTTGGTGCTTGTCGTATGTTTGTACTCACACATTCGTCCAGTCCTGCTATTGTCCTAGCAGGCGGCCTGTGGTCGAGTATAATTTTAAGATCCGTCTCTTTTTTTTCTTTCTAATACTGTATGCATGAGATGATAGTTGTTTGATTTCCCATTGCAATAAAATGATGTCATTGTTTATAGCGAAGAAAAGGAGGTATCATAGTCCGATTCTCTTTTGTTGTAACATGAGTTGAGGATAACGAAGAGCTCAATGGATAGACTTGTAAAAAGTGTAGTTGCAATGTTAAAATTTGATGTACGGCTTAGCGTACCTGTAACTTGCAATGTGTAGGCCAGAGGTGAGCGAGCTGTACTTTATTACGGATTTTTTTTAATTTTTTTTTGGAGGGTGGTCTACTAATTGTTATTCATGCAATGGATAATATGTTTTGGCGTCCTAGAACAATAAAAAATCTCACAAGTTTTATTCCGACATTGCAAAGAGTATTGGTGATGTGTAAAGATGACTATGTTGAATAAACACCTAGCTACCAGCTTTTATGAGTTTTGCAGATATGTCCCTGAGACTGTCCTTGGCTTTCCAAAAAAATAAAAAAAATACTGTCTTTTTTACTTTTTAAGTTTTGTTCTTACCATCTTTTTATTTCAATTGATCAACGTTTCTTGAGAACCAATTGTAGAAAAAAGTAAAACACCAATTCACCAGTCACGATACACCGGTAAATAAAGAGTTCTTTAGTCCTTTGTGACACCGTCACTCGTCACAACAAATTATTTGTTGACAATCGCGAGCTAGCAGTAGTTAGTCATCTCCAATAGGACTAGTTTCGTAATGTTGAAGATGTTTCATATCTTCTCCAAGCCACTTCTTAAGTCCAGTTAAAAGTGACAAACTACAGCTAGCTATGCCGTTGGAATCCCAAGCTAGTAATAGTTTGTCACATTCAATAGAACTTGTTTCATAAAGTTGAAGACGTTCTGTGACTTCTCCAAGCCACTTCTTCAGTTCCAGTTGAAGGTAACTTACAATGACTAGCTATGCCGTTGGAAGCCCAAACTAGTAGTAATTGGTCACATTCAATGAGACTTGTTTCGTAATGTTAAAGATTCTTCAAGGCACTTTTTCTGTTCCAGTTGAAGGTGACCTACTACAACTAACTATACCATGGCCTGGACTGCAAACATTTTTGAAGATGTTTTGTAGCTTCTCCAAGCCACTTCTTCAGTCCAGTTGAAGGTGATGAACTATGACAAGCTATTCTGTCTGAATCCCAAGCTTGTAGTAGTTGGTCACCTTCAATAGAACTTGTTGCATAATGTTGAAGATGTTCCGTAGATTTTATAAGGCACTTCTTCAGTTCCAGTTGAAGGTGACTTATTTTACAAGGCACTTCTTCAGTTCCAGCTGAAGGTGACCTATTTTACAAGGCACTTCTTCAGTTCCTTTTGAAGGTGACTTATAACAACTAGCTATACCATGACCTAAACGTCACGCATTGTTGAAAATGTTTCGTAGATTCTCCAAGCCACTTCTTAAGTCCAGTTGAAGGTGGTTAACTACGTCTAGGTATACCAGGACCTGAACGTCTCTGGAGGGTCATCTTTATAAAAGGTTAAAAAAGGCATTGCCCGAAGTGCTCAGAATAGTCAAAAGGAGTCAAATTCAATAGGACTTGTTTTATAATGTTGAAGACGTTCCGTAGTTTCTTCAAACCACTTCTTCAATTCCAGTTAAAGTTGGCTAACTATGACTAGCTATACCATGACCTGGACGTCACTCATTGGAAGGTCATCTTTATAAAAGGTCAAGAAAGGTCTTGTCCAAAAGTCAAAGTAGCTCAAAAAAGTACTCAGAATTGTCAAAAGGTGTCACATTCAATAGGACTTATTTCGTAATGTTGAAGACTACCTGTAGTTTCTCCAAGCCACTTCTTCAGTTTAAGTTGAAGGTGAATAACTATGACTAGATATGCCATGACCTGGACGTCACTAATTGGAGGGTCTTCTTTATATAAGGTCAAGAAATGTCTTGCCTAAAAGTCAAAGTAGTTAAAAAAAAGTGCTCAGAATAGTCATAGGAGTCACTTTCAATAGGGCTTGTTTTGTAATGTTAAAGACTTTACGTAGTTTCTCCAAGCCACTTCTTCAGTTCCAGTTGAAGGTGACTAACTATGACTAGCTATACTATGACCTGGATGTCACTCAACTTTATAAAAGTTAAAGAATGGTCTTGCCCAAATATTCTAAGTAGTTAAAAAAAATTGCTCAGAATAGTCAAAAGGAGTCATATTCAATAGGACTTGTTTTATAATGTTGAAGATGTTCCATGGTTTCTTCAAACCTTTTCTTCAGTTCCAGTTGAAGTTGGCTAACTATGACTAGCTATACCATGACCTGCACGTCACAAAAAAATCAAAGTAGTTTAAAAAAAGTGCTCAGAATAGTCAAAAGGAGTCAGATTCAATAAAACGTATTGTTATATTATAATGTTGAAGATGTTCTGTAGTTTCTTCAAACCGCTTCTTTAGTTCCAGTTGAAGTTGGCTAACTTTGACTAGCTATACCAATACCATGACCCGCACGTCACTTAAAAGTCAAAGTAGTTAAAAAAAGTGCTCAGAATAGTCAAAGGGAGTCACATTCAATAGTACTTGTTACGTAATGTTGAAGACTTTCCGTAGTTTCTTCAAGCCACTTCCTCAGTTCCAGTTGAAGTTGACTAATTATGACTATCTATACCATGACCTGGACGTCACTCATTGGAGGGTCATCTTTATAAAAGTTCAAGAAAGGTCTTGCCCAAAAATTCAAAGTAGTTAAAAAAAAGTGCTCAGAATAGTCAAAAGGAGTCATATTCAATAGGACTTGTTTTATAATGTTGAAGATGTTCCGTAGTTTCTTCAAACCTCTTCTTCAGTTCCAGTTGAAGTTGGCTAACTATGACTAGCTATACCATGACCTGGACATCACTCAAAGGTCAAAGTAGATTAAAAAAAAAGTGCTCAGAATAGTCAAAGGGAGTCACATTCAATAGGACTTGTTTCGTAATGTTGAAGACTTTCCGTAATTTCTCCAAGACACTTTTTCGGTTCCAGTTGAAGTTGACTAATTATGACTAGCTGTACCATGACCTGGACGTCACTCATTGGAGGGTCAGCTTTATAAAAGGTCAAGAAAGGTCTTGCCCGAAAGACAAAGTAGCTCAAAAAGTACTCTGAAAAGTCAAAAGGAGTTATCGGGAGCTCAGGAGTTAATCTGTCTCAAGTGTCTTCGTAGGACAGTGAAAGGTCCCAGCCCAGTGAGTGACAAGGCCGTTGGGGTGGAACAACGAAAAAACGACACTTATTGGTAAAGAAAGAGTTTCATTTTCCATTTTGACAGTCTTTTTCAATCTTGAAAATCTATCCATCAAAAAGAATTCAGAGGCAAAACAGTTATAGAGATAATTAAAAACAGGATGGTAAACAGAACTATTTTTAGCTGCAGTCATTTAACCCTTTATGTTACTTGCCCCGGTCCCTGGGGCTCCTCATATGACTTGCCGTTTTATTAACCATTGACAGCTTGTGATTGAAAAAATAAAATAAAAATTGGGTAATACAATCTCTCATTGAGACGCTTCTTGTAATGTAAAACATGGCTAAAGAATAGACTGAAAAGTCTTTTCATCGGGTTCTTATACAGAAATTGGTATAAAATATCCCTTCCTAAGGACCTATGACTTGCTTTACCAAGAAAATTATACGTCTGCAAATTACAGATGGTGCTGCCAGATAATAATGAGACGACGCTTCCGGAAACTAAGTAGGGCCGTGAATCTCAGGGAAGATTGAGTAATGAAAAGCAAAGAAGGATACAACGAAATTGTAGACTTTTCTTGATGTTCTCAGGCCGCGTGATACCGAAAACTCACCAAATTCCATTATTTTGACACGCTTTGACAAAAAAACGTTTGGTTGCTCAGAATTAAAGGAAAAAAATCTAATGAACTAAAAATGGTATAGGGGTCCATCTGGACCTTTGTCAGTCCTGAATACGACACTCCGAAAGCTAGGAACGTAAAGTTTTTCACCTCCTTTTAGGCCCCTTTTACACTGGGGCGGTGGGTGCGTCGGCGGTAAAGCGCCAATGTTTTTATAATATCGGTGCTTTACCGTCAGGTTCGCAGGCCTATTTTTTAGCTAGAGGGCACTTTCACCCCCCACTAGCGGCCAGGAAAGGGTTAAAACCCCTGCAAATCACCTCTGCATAGGCGCTTTGCCGGCAGTATAGCCGCGGTGCCCATTGATTTTAATGGGCAGGAGTGGTGGAGGAGCGGAATACACACCGCTCCTTCACCACTTCAAAAATGCGGCTAGCAGGAATTTTTTTTCCGTCCTGTTAGCGCAACGCTCCAGTGTGAAAGCCCTTGACGCTTTCCCACTGGAGACACAGCAGCGGCAGTTTCATGGCACTTTGCAGGCGTTATTTTTTGCGTTATAGCGCCGGCAAAGCACCCCAGTGTGAAAGGGATCTTAGGGAGACTAATACATTGGGAATTCCCAGTTTCAATGGCCGACACTCGCCTTCAATGGTGGCTGCTGTTTTTTTGTTTAGGGGGGGGGCGGCAAACAAATCCCGCCCCCTGCAGCACCTCATACCCCCCCACTGTCTGCCGGTCCACCAGCACTTACCCCATCGGCGGCGGGAATCGGCAGGAACACCGGGTATCGGCGGGCACATCGGGGATCAACAGACACATTGGGGATCAGCAGGCACATCGGGGATCAGCAGGCACATCGGGGATCGGCAGGCACATCGGGGATCGGCAGGCACATCGGGGATCGGCAGGCACATCAGGGATCAACGGGAACATCGGGCAGGGGATCAGTGTCTTATGTGTCTTCTTCCCTTCTGCGATTACGACGGCTTCTGCCACTCATCTCCTCCCCTCTAATAGGATTGCCCGACCTTTGAGCCAATCGGGAAATGGGTAACAGATCCGCAGTCCCTGATTGGCGGAGAGGCTATTCAGTGCTAGAAAAGCAAATTTTCATTCGCTTTTCTAACACTCCTCGATGGGCTCCAAGCGCAATGCTGTGCTCCACGAGCCCACCCTATTCTGCGATTACGGCGGCTTCTGCCGTGCGTCTCCTCCCCTCCTCCTAGGAATCCAATAGGATCACCTGACCTTTCAGCCAATCGGGAAATGCGTAACAGACCTGCAGTTTCTGATTGGCGGAGGGGCGATACAATGTTACAAAAGTGAATTTTCATTTGCTTTTCTAACACACCTGGGTTGGCTCCAAGTGCAATGCTCTGTGCCGCGAGCCGACCCAATTTTGAAGCCTATTGGTGCCTATGGCTCTAATCAGGTGCTTCCAGAAAACACCCCCGCCGCAGCATCCTAAAAGGGGGGGGGGATGCATGAATAGGGTGCTATGGATTAATCTATCCATTAACCATATAGGGGGGTGGCGTAGATAGAAGGGGGGGCCTTAATGGACAGGCCGCCCCTGCTCGCCTTGTTGTCCCCCATGATAACGCCATTTCCCCAATCAGGGAGCAGTATATCTCCTTACTGGGTATAGATTTGAAGTGTTTGTTCAGCCAAAACATTTCCTTCACTTAGGCTACATTTAGAAGTGCAGCTCAATTGCCGCCCCTGCATTCAGATTCTTCACACATTCATGTTATTAGTTTATCTCAATCGAAGAATTGATAATCACTTACTAAACCTCAACCTAGTCACTTAAACCTAACCTCCTAAACCTAACCTCTTTACTTAACCCTTAAAGTGGTATTTAACGCCTTTGCGACGCCTCCGACCGTCCCTTTGGCATTCTGGGAGGCAGGGTGGGGCTTGTGACCATGTGGCCGGCCGCCATGATTGGCTGTCACGGTGGTCACATGATCGGAAAATCATTAAAATCATAACTAATCATTGTTACATAGTTCACAAATCAGTTCACAGTGGCGGGGGCAGATCAGTTCTTAGTGGGGGGCAGATCAGTTTTCAGTGGGGGCAGATCAGTTCTCAGTGGGGGGCAGATCAAGTCTCAGTGGGGGGCAGATTATTTCACAGTGGGGGAGCAGATCAGTTCACGGTGGGGGGGGGGGGGCAGATCGGTTCACAGTGGTGGGGCAGATCAGTTCACAGTGGGAGGGGGGGCAGATCAGTTCACAGTTAGGGGGCAGATCAGTTCACAGTGGGGGGGGGGGCAGATCAGTTCACAGTAGGGGGGGCATATCAGTTCACAGTAGGGGGCAGATCGGTTCACAATGGGGGGGCAGGTCAGTTCACAGTAGGGGGAAGATAAGTTCACAGTAGGGGGCAGATTGGTTCACAGTAGGGGCAGGTCAGTTCCCAGTAGGGGGGCAGATCAGTTCTCAGTGGGGGGGCAGATCAGTTCACAGTGGTGGGGGGCAGATCAGTTCACAGTTAGGGGGCAGATCAGTTCACAGTAGGGGGAAGACAAGTACACAGTAGGGGGCAGATCAATTCACAATAGGGGGGCAGGTCAGTTCCCAGTAGGGGGGCAGATCAGTTCTCAGTGGGGGGCAGAACAGTTCACAGTGGTGGGGGGCAGATCAGTTCACAGTTAGGGGGCAGATCAGTTCACAGTAGGGGGAAGACAAGTACACAGTAGGGGGCAGATCAGTTCACAGTGGGGGGGCAGATCGGTTCACAGTGGGGGGCAGATCAGTTCACAGTGGGGAGGGAGAGATCAGTTCACAGTGGGGGAGATTGGTTCACAGTGGGGGGGAGAGATCAGTTCACAGTGGAGGGGGGGGGGGCAGATCAGTTCCCTGTGGGGGGGGGGCAGATCAGTTCACAATAGGGGGGGGGGACAGATCAGTTTGTGAGAAGCTGTGTGCGGTGAAATCAGAGGAAGCCGTTTCAGTCCACAACTGTATAAGACTGACGGAAAGGCCGGAGGTCGGATTGAACAGAATCTGCTTTACTTTACAGCCGGCGAGACCAAATTCTAATATAAAGAACGGCTGCAGAAAAAAACACGCCGGCGTCCCGAGGATAAACATATGAGCTGCAGATTAGATGTGAAAAGAAAAGAGAAATGATCACCAGACCGGCTTTGTTGCTCTTTGATATAAAATAGATCTTTCGGTAGAAGTCTGTATGAATCCATCCCTCCACGTCTCACCATAGAATAGAAAAGCTTCACTCCACAGTGACTTTCCATTGGCTAAACTCCGATAGATCATGCGATTTTCTTCCCTGCAGTCACAGATTGCAGGGAATAAAAATCACTTGATTCCCCCAACAACACAGTCAGAGTTAATGGGGGGGCAACAGCGATATTGTGTTCTGCCTGCGGGGAGCCTTCTAGAAAATATCGGTCACTGCTGGTGGCTATAGCCACCGATAGTAAAAAAAAATCCGAAAAGATCGACTTCAGTGCAAACAGCCGGCCCATAAATGGATCGAATCTCGGCCGGTCTCTGCTGTCAAAGACAGCTCTCGCCCCCCAGATCAGGTGACCACAGTGATAGCCACAGTGGTCCCATGATTGTCGATCCTTCCCACCCCCTGGGACTTTAAAACATTTTAAAGGGACATCAGGGCAGGTGGTAAGGGGTTAAAAAACAAGAGCCGAGTGCCGAGACCCCACTTCATGACTTCATGGCTTTCCTTGTGAAATTTGATGATGAATTGCTCCACAATGCCCGCAGCTACAGAGGTTATAGCTGGCTCGTCATTGGTGTCAGTGGTGTCAGCGGGAGAAATAATACCCCATCATTGGTGTCAGTGGGAGGAATAGTGCCCCATCGTCTGTATCAATGGGAAGAATAGTTCCTCATCATTGGTGTCATTGGAAGGAAACCCCCCCCCGTCGTTGGTATCAGTGGGAGGAATAATACCCCATCATTGGTATCATTGGAAGGAATAGTGCCCCATCATTGGTATTAGTAGGAGGAATAGTGTTCCATCGTCTGTATCACTGGGAAGAATAGTGTCCCATCATTGGTGTCAGTGGGAGGAACAGTGCCCCATCATTTGTATTAGTAGGAGGAATAGTGACCCATCGTCTGTATCAGTGGGAAGAATAGTTCCCCATCATTGATGTCATTTGGAGGAATAGTGCCCCATTATTGGTATCAGTGGAAGGAATAGTGTCCCATCATTGGTGTCAGTGGAAGGAATAGTGCCTTATCATTGGTATTAGTAGGAGGAATAGTGCCCCATCGCCTGTATCAGTGGGAAGAATAGTTCCCCATCATAGGCGTGCGCACAGGGTGTGCCAGGTGTGCCCAGGCACACCCTAATCACCCTTTACAGCACAAATTCCCCCTACTTCCCTGGCTCCCTCCTTCTCCCTGCAGTGCTACCCGCTTCCCTCCTCTCCTGCCAGCTGTTGCTGCAAGGATGTTTTGGGACGAGTGGAGGAAGGGGCCGGTAAATATGTAATTGACCATCCCCTTTCCTTTCTGAATGAACATCGTGAGTGATCAATAGTGTGTGTTTGAGCTTTGAGGGGGGAAATCCCAATGAAATAGACGGCGCACACCTATGTTCCCCATCATTGATGTCAGTTGGAGTCATAGTGCCCCATTATTGGTGTCATTGGCAGGAATAGTGCCCCATTGTCTACATCAGTGGGAGAAATTCCCAAGGGCCAATATACACTTTTAAGCCTCCTTTCCGATTGGCGAATGTGGCGGTAGAACCGCGCTCCGCCACGCCCTCTCCCGCGCTTTATCGGCGTAACTTTTTGTGTAACAGAAACAGATCTTCCCGAAGGCCCCATGGTGTATATCAATCGGGGGGGGGGGGAGGGGCGGCCCGCTCTCCGGTCTGCTATGAAATCCTGCGATAACCGCAGCTGTGTTTTTCTTTCTTGCGTTCCCTTATCTGGATCGTATTAAAACATTTTTTTTTCTCCTCTTCCCTCTCCGCCCGCCGCAGAACAATGATGAGAATCGGCGCTGTCACTGGCCGGTGGCTGCCGATATTTATTTACGTAAACCGGGCAGAAGGAGGTGAGCGCGGCTTTCATTTGGCGTGCGTTTGATGTCTCCTGTTATTGGCTCCCCCCGAGCCCCTGACCGCGTGCGTCTTCCGCTCCCACTAAGAGGCATGGGCCGGGGTGAATTAAACCGGGGGGGGGGGGGGGGGGCGGGTTTTACAAACATCTGGGGGGGGGGGGGAGAGGGGGGTTGGGTTGGAGTTCGGACCATCTTCAAGATAAAGAGCACCTGTCATGGGAGAAGAAGGCTGTTGGGAAAATGCCAGCTGCCTGGCTATTTCTGGCTTCGGTACTTTTTTACGTTACTGACGCAGACTGCGAAACCCGTTCCGGGTCAGGAAGAAATAAAGCCATTGGATTAGCATGAACAGCCAGGCAGCTTGCATTTTCAAATGAAGGTCGGTCAGTAACTCAATAAATACTGGAGCCGTTGAGTAAGCCTGACTGCAGCTATTGGGTTAGTAAAACAGCCAGGCAATTTGTATTTCCAGATCGATGAGTAACTCAGTAAATACTGGAGCCGTTGAGTAAGCCTGACTGCAGCTATTGGGTTAGTAAAACAGCCAGGCAATTTGTATTTCCAGATCGATGAGTAACTCAGTAAATACTGGAGCCGTTGAGTAAGCCTGACTGCAGCTATTGGGTTAGTAAAACAGCCAGGCAATTTGTATTTCCAGATCGATGAGTAACTCAGTAAATACTGGAGCCGTTGAGTAAGCCTGACTGCAGCTATTGGGTTAGTAAAACAGCCAGGCAATTTGTATTTCCAGATCGATGAGTAACTCAGTAAATACTGGAGCCGTTGAGTAAGCCTGACTGCAGCTACTGGGTTAGTAAAACAGCCAGGCAATTTGTATTTCCAGATCGATGAGTAACTCAGTAAATACTGGAGCCGTTGAGTAAGCCTGACTGCAGCTACTGGATTAGTAACACAGCCAGGCTATTTGCATTTTCAGACAAAGGTCGGTCAGCAATTCAGGAAGTACTGGAGTGGCTGGCCTAACCTGACAGCCAGGACGCTAGCATTTTTTTAGACAGAGATAAGCTGGTGACTCAGTAAGTACTGAAGCCGCTGGATTATCAAGACAGCCAGGCCACTTGTATTTTCAAATGATGATCGAATAGTGACTTAGTAAGTACAGGAACCGCTGGATTATCAAGACAGCCAGGAAATTGTATTTTCAGATGGAGATCAGCAAATGATTCAGAAACGACTGAAGCTGCTGGGTTAGCCTGACAGCCAGGACACAAGCATTTTTAGATGTAGATGGGTCAGTGACTCAGGAAGTACTGAAGTTGCTGGGTGAGCCTGACAGCCAGGACACTAGCATTTTTAGATGTAGATAAGGTGGGGATTCAGTAATTACTGAAGCTACTGGATTAGTTAGACAGCCAGGCCACTAGCATTTTCACATGGAGATCAGTCAGTGACTTAGCAAATACTGGAGCCATGGAGTAAGACTGACTGAAGCTACCGGATTAGAAAGACAGCCAGGCCACTTGCATTTTCATATTGAGATGGGTCAGTGTCTCAGGAAGTACTGGAGCTCCTGAATTAGCCTGACAGCCAGGACACTAGCATTTTTAGATGGGGATTCAGTAATTACTGAAGCTACTGGATTAGTAAGACAAGTAAGACATTAGTAAGGTGGGTCAGTCACTCAAAAAGTACTGGAGCTGTAGTGCTAGCCTGACAGCCAGGACACAAGCATTTTTAGTTGTAGGTAAGTCAATGACTCAGTAAGTATTGAAGCTGCTGGATTAGTAAGACAGCCAGGTCACTTGCATTTTCAGGTGAAGATCGGTCAGTGACGCAGGGAGTACTGTAGCCATGGAGTAAGCCTGACAGCCAGAACACAAGCATTTTTAGATAGAGATAAAGCAGGGACTTAGTAAATACTGAAGCTACTGGATTAGTAAGACAACCATTGCGCTAGCATTTTCAGAGGGAACTCGGTCAGTGAGTTGGGAAGTACTGGATCTGAGGGTAAGCCTGACAGCCAGGACACTAGCATTTTCAGATGGAGACTGGTCAGTGACTCAGGAAGTACTGGAGCTGCGGGGTTAGCCTGACAGCCAGGACACTAGCATTTTTAAAAGGCGCTACAGCGGGGAATCAGTAAGTACTGAAGCTACTGGATTAGTAAGACAGCCAGTCCACTGGTATTTTCATATGGAGATTGGTCAGTGACTTAAAAAGTACTAGATCTGCTGGCCTAGCCTGACGGCCAGGACACAAGCATTTTCTGATTGGGGACTCAGTAAGTACTGTGCCCAGGGCTGGGACGGGGGGGGGGGCAGGAGGAACGGTTGCCCTGGGCACATTGGTTTATTGCAGGGATGGGGGGGGGGGGCAGGAGGAGCCAGTTTATTGCAGGGATGGGGGGGGGGGCAGGAGGGACGGTTGCCCTGGGCACATTGGTTTATTGCAGGGATGGGGGGGGGGGCAGGTGGGACGGTTGCCCTGGGCACATTGGTTTATTTCAGGGATGGGGGGGGCAGGTGGGACGGTTGCCCTGGGCACATTGTTTTTTTGCAGGGATGTGGGGGGGGGGGGGCAGGTGGGACGGTTGCCCTGGGCACATTGGTTTATTTCAGGGATGGGGGGGGGGGGCAGGTGGGATGATTGCCCTGGGCACATTGGTTTATTTCAGGGATGGGGGGGGGCAGGAGGAGCGGTTGCCCTGGGCACATTGGTTTATTGCAGGGATGGGGGGGGGGGCAGGTGGGACGGTTGCCCTGGGCACATTGGTTTATTTCAGGGATGGGGGGGGCAGGTGGGACGGTTGCCCTGGGCACATTGTTTTTTTGCAGGGATGTGGGGGGGGGGGGGCAGGTGGGACGGTTGCCCTGGGCACATTGGTTTATTTCAGGGATGGGGGGGGGGGGCAGGTGGGATGATTGCCCTGGGCACATTGGTTTATTTCAGGGATGGGGGGGGGGGCAGGTGGGACGATTGCCCTGGGCACATTGGTTTATTGCAGGGATGGGGGGGCAGGAGGGACAGTTGCCCTGGGCACATTGGTTTATTTCAGGGATGGGGGGCAGGAGGGACGGTTGCCCTGGGCACATTGGTTTATTGCAGGGATGGGGGGGGGCAGGAGGAGCCAGTTTATTGCAGGGATGGGGGGGGCAAGTCGGCCAGGAAAAAAAAACAACAAAAACAACGCACTTCCTTTTTTTTGCTTTTATTTTTTGCCCAGGGCACATTGGTTTATTTCAGGGAGGGGGGGGGGGCAGGAGGGACGGTTGCCCTGGGCACATTGGTTTATTGCAGGGGTGGGGGGGGGCAGGAGGGACGGTTGCCCTGGGCACATTGGTTTATTGCAGGGGTGGGGGGGGGCAGGAGGGACGGTTGCCCTGGGCACATTGGTTTATTGCAGGGGTGGGGGGGGGCAGGAGGGACGGTTGCCCTGGGCACATTGGTTTATTGCAGGGGTGGGGGGGGCAGGAGGGACGGTTGCCCTGGGCACATTGGTTTATTTCAGGGATGGGGGGGGGCAGGTGGGACGGTTGCCTGGGCACATTGGTTTATTTCAGGGATGGGGGGGGGGGCAGGTGGGACGGTTGCCCTGGGCACATTGGTTTATTTCAGGGAGGGGGGGGGGGGCTTTAGGAAAACGTAATTTTTTTTATAAATAAAAGCAAAAAAAAGGAAGTGCGTTGTTTTTGTTGTTTTTTTCCTGGCCGACTTGCGCTCACCTGTCCTGAATGGGAAGCAGAGCGCGGTGTGGTTCTCATTTGGAGGCATCGGTCAGGTCCTGATTACAGGAAATGAGGGGATTAAACCGTCTGGGTGAACTTCCTCCACTTATCAGCACCGTGTAACTCTCACTGGATTACCAGCAATTCCTCTGCCTGAGACTCCTCCCCCTCCCCCCCCACGTCATTGAGAAATCCCAGGGGGGGGGGGCCTCTCCTTCTTTTATTAGGAATACATCAATGGGGCGTATAAAATAAAAACAAATATCTCCTTAACCACTTAAGGACCGCCTCCTGCACATAGACGTCGGCAGAATGCCACGGCTGGGCACATGCACCTACAGGTACGTCCTCTTTAAGTGCCCAGCCGTGGGTCGCGGGCGAGCGCCCGCAACCCGGTCTGAAGCTCCGCAGCCGCGGGACACGCGGACCTGATCGTCGCCGGTGTCCCGCGATCGGTCACAGGAGCCGAAGAACAGGGAGAGCCGTGTGTAAACACACCTTCCCCGTTCTTCCCTGTGGCGCCGTCAACGATCGTGTGTTCCCTGATATAGGGAAAGACGATCAATGATGTCACACCTCCAGCCCTGCCCCCCTACAGTTAGAAACACACATGAGGTCACACTTAACTCCTGCAGCGCCCCCTAGTGGTTACCTCCTAAACGGCAATTGTCATTTTCCCAGTAATCAGTGCATTTTTAATGCATTTTTTTGCTGTGAAAATGACAATGGTCCCAAAAATGTGTCAAAAGTGTCCGAAGTGTCCGCCATAATGTCGCAGTCACGAAAAAAAAACTCTGATCGCCGCCATTAGTAGTAAAAAAAAATATTAATAAAAATAAAATTATCCCCCATTTTGTAAACGCTATAAATTTTGCGCAAACCAATCAATAAATGCTTATTGCGATTTTACCAAAAATATGTAGAAGAATACGTATCGGCCTAAACTGAGGAAAAAAAAAAGTTTTTTATATGTTTTTGGGGAATACTTATTATAGCAAAATGTAAAAAATATTATGTTTTTTTCAAAATTGTCGCTCTATTTTTGTTTATGGCGCAAAAAATAAAAACCGCAGAGGTGATCAAATACCACCAAAAGAAAGCTCTATTTGTGGGGAAAAAAGGACGCCAATTTTGTTTGGGAGCCACGTCGCACGACCGCGCAATTGTCAGTTAAAGTGGCGCAGTGCCAAATCGCAAAAAGTGCCCAGGTCCTTTAGCTGCCTAATGGTCCGGGTCTTAAGTGGTTAACCTACACGTTTAAGGAGATATTTCCAAGAAAGACGCACCGATGTCTACCAGGGATGGCAGATGAAAATTCAACTTTAAATGGAAAGACTTGGCCATCAGCATTTTTTACACTTTCCCGAAACGCTGTGCTTAGTTTTGAGGCGCATAAACTCCAATTAAAAAATGCGGCCCGGTGCCACGTGTCACTCTGTAATCGGCTCCTTGTTTTCACACTGTGCCACCGCTGTTCTGGATGGCATTCCCGGGCTTTTTCTGCCACCTATAAACAGCAAAACCCTCAAAGTGTTTCCCCCGGAACTCCGAGGACCCAACCCACTGGATCACTTGAAGGGAAACTAGAATATCAGGGGGGTAGAGGGGTCAGAGTGCTGGGGGGATATCTGGGGTGTAGAGGGGTCAGAGTGCTGGGGGGATATCTGGGATGTAGAGGGGTCAGAGTGCTGGGGGGGGGGGGGTATCTGGGGTGTAGAGGGGTCAGAGTGCTGGGGGGATATCTGGGGTGTAGAGGGGTCAGAGTGCTGGGGGGATATCTGGGGTGTAGAGGTGTCAGAGTGCTGGGGGATATCTGGTGTGTAGAGGTGTCAGAGTGCTGGGGGGATATCTGGGGTGTAGAGGGGTCAGAGTGCTGGGGGGATATCTGGGATGTAGAGGGGTCAGAGTGCTGGGGGGATATCTGGGGTGTAGAGGGGTCAGAGTGCTGGGGGGATATCTGGGGTGTAGAGGGGGTCAGAGTGCTGGGGGGATATCTGGGGTGTAGAGGGGTCAGAGTGCTGGGGGGATATCTGGGGTGTAGAGGGGTCAGAGTGCTGGGGGGATATCTGGGGTGTAGAGGGGGTCAGAGTGCTGGGGGGATATCTGGGATGTAGAGGGGTCAGAGTGCTGGGGGGGGTATCTGGGGTGTAGAGGGGTCAGAGTGCTGGGGGGATATCTGGGGTGTAGAGGGGTCAGAGTGCTGGGGGGATATCTGGGGTGTAGAGGGGTCAGAGTGCTGGGGGGATATCTGGGGTGTAGAGGGGTCAGAGTGCTGGGGGATATCTGGGGTGTAGAGGGGTCAGAGTGCTGGGGGGATATCTGGGGTGTAGAGGGGTCAGAGTGCTGGGGGGATATCTGGGGTGTAGAGGGGGTCAGAGTGCTGGGGGGATATCTGGGATGCAGAGGGGTCAGAGTGCTGGGGGGATATCTGGGGTGTAGAGGGGTCAGAGTGCTGGGGGGATATCTGGGGTGTAGAGGGGTCAGAGTGCTTGGGGGATATCTGGGGTGTAGAGGGGTCAGAGTGCTGGGGGGATATCTGGGGTGTGGAGGGGTCAGAGTGCTGGGGGGATATCTGGGGCATAGAGGGGTCAGAGTGCTGGGGGGATATCTGGGGTGTCGAGGGGTCAGAGTGCTGGTGGATATCTGGGGTGTAGAGGGGTCAGAGTGCTGGGGGGATATCTGGGGTGTAGAGGGGTCAGAGTGCTGGGGGGATATCTGGGGTGTAGAGGGGTCAGAGTGCTGGGGGGGAAATCTGAGGTGTAGAGGGGTCAGAGTGCTGGGGGGATATCTGGGGTGTCGAGGGGTCAGAGTGCTGGGGGGATATCTGGGGTGTAGATGGGTCAGAGCTCTGGGGGGCATCAATCTATCAGCTTTGTCACTTTATGTATGTAGTATTTGCTGTACAGAATGATTGTTCATGTAGTTAATGCGGATCTCCACCCAAAAGTCTCCATTGTAGGGGCCCCAGAGCATTACTTTTCCCAGGGGCCCATGATGCTGTTAAGACGGCCCGGGTTCTTACTCGTGTTTTTGCTCGTTCTTACGGCACATGTTTCTCCAAATAACAATGTGGTACTGCCTCGGTAGATGAATGGTGATCTGTGAATTCATGCCAGCCCCTCGGAGCTCCTCTATTGTGTTGAGTATACTTCCAAAGGGTGGCTGTTAGAAAAGTATAAAGCGGACATATGTGAGCAGTTACTCGCTCAAGTTGGATTGTGAGCTCCATAAGATGACATGACGAGCGGGCACAGTGCAGTATGGCAGCCCATATTGTGCGTTCCCAGCACGACAGTTGCGATGCGGCAAGGAGGCGTCTTGAAAGCACTTAAACCAGATGCTGTCTGTCTCCCGTAACCCACAACCTCCGAGCGCGTCCGCAGACTGCCATCGTGCCCTCTGTGTTTGCGCGCCATCTGATGACTGTTCCGGGGGCCTCTGTTAAAAAAAATCTTAATGGGCTCGGTGTCTGACTTATTGGCTTCTGCGGCTAATTGCAAAAGGCAAAGCTGGAACCGAGCAAGAACGTCCAACCCAATTGTGCCGCACGTCCATCTGGAGTCCATTTAACCCTTTGCAGGTGGTCAATAGTCCATAGAAATTTGAGGAAAATGCATGAAAAACCATTAGTTATACGAGCACGGGGATGTAGTGGCCAGTGCCTGGGGGCAGCAGGGTAAAGTAGGGCAAAATCCAGAGGCATAGCTTGAAGCTTGTGGGCCCCCGATGCAAAAGTTTACCTGGCCCCTGGGCTGTTCTCACCCGGTGCTCCTCTCCATTCAGGAAATGGCTCACAGCTTGTCCCCAGCCAATGAGAACAGTGTGGACCGTGGAAGGCAAAGTGGAAGCCCAGTACTGGAGCGTAGCTGTGGGTGCATATGGCAGATCGGAGCTGGACTTTGTGGAGGATATGATAATATGACAGGGAGGCTGTAGGGCCCCCCTGGAGCTAGAAGATGGACAGCAGCACTCCAACACGATACCAAAAATGTAAAAAATGGTGCCTTTAATACCAGTAAAAATTGTTATTGCCTTGTGCATTGCCCGCACCCACTGGGTTTTTGGATCGTAACTACCACTGGGGAGCTCCTGTCTTGAGCGGCGTCTCTTTCTTCTTATTCCCCTGGAGCTAGTGGTGGGGTTGCGATGGTGACCCCTGCAACCCCTTATGCTACGCCCATGGCAATACCAAAACACATTTTTAAGTTTTTGGTTTATCTTTGTCTTTTAGTTAAAGTCTTGTTTAGGTAAAGTCTTGCTTGGCTGCTTGCAGATGTGTCCAGCAGCAAAGTTGGGTTTGAGAGGAGTTATAAGCGTAATATCTGCAGGTATGGAAGAGTATGTGGCCCTCTCCACTTTCTGCTATGATGCAATGCTCAGGCCTCAGTTGCCAATAGTCTGGCCTAGGCACCGTCATGGTGGAGTGGGTAAAAGGTCTAGAACCTCCATGCCACAACATGCCATGTATGACTCCGCCCTTGGGCAGGGAACATGGTGGTGAAGTGGAGCAGTGAGGGTAAGTAGGGATGAGCTTGCGCTCCGCTTGGGTTCCCTCAACCCCAAAGGAAAACTGTTAGTGCTTGGATAAATTGCGGCCATAGCTCCATGTACGGCAAGAATGACATCATTGACCTAATTTGGCCTCATATTAGGTCATTGATGCCATGGCCACATATTAGATCAATGATATCACATATTAGGCCAATGATACCGTGACAACATATTAGGTCAATGATGTCAATGATTAGGTCAACAATGTCAATGATGCCGTGGCCACATATTAGATCAATGATGTCACATCGTTTATTGATGTCACATATTAGGTCAGCGATGCCATGGGTACAATTTAGTTCAATGATGTCACATATTAGGCCAAGGATACTGTGGCAACATATTAGGTCAACAATGTCAATGATTAGGTCAACACTGTCACATAGTAGGTCAACGATGTCATTGATGCCATGGCCACATATTAGATCAATGATGTCACATATTATGCCAATGATACCGTGACAACATATTAGGTCAATGATGTCAATGATTAGGTCAACTATGTCGATGATGCCATGGCCACACATTAGATCAATGATGTCACATATTAGGCCAAGGATACTGTGGCAACATATTAGGTCAACAATGTCAATGATTAGGTCAACACTTTCACATAGTAGGTCAACGATGTCAATGATTGGGTCAACGATTTCAATTATGCCATGGCCACATATTAGAATAATGAAGTCACATAGGTCATTGATGTCACATATTAGGTCAGCGATGCCATGTGTACAATTTAGTTGAATGATGTCACATATTAGGCCAAGGATACCGTGGCCACATAGTAGGTCAACGATGTCAATGATGCCATGGCGACATATTAGATCAATAATGTCACATATTAGGTCATGGATGTCACATATTAGGTCAATAATGACGTGGTCACTTATTAGGTCAACAATGTTAATTAGGTCAACAATGTTAATGATTAGGTCAATGATGTCACATATTAGGTCAAATATGTTATATATAGGGTCAATGATGCCATGGCCACCTATTAGGTCATCAATGTCATCCCCATCCCTTCATGTACAAGCAGCTGTGGGCCGGGTAATGCCTCGGCCGCAATTGATTGGTCCAGCACTGACAGCTTCCTTTCCGGGTTTGGCAAAGCATGTTCTTTTAGTACTAGGCGTTTGACTGTCATTCTGGTCTTCAATACTTTTTGAGTCATTAGGAGTTCACATTAGGAGTTAGGTAGCTAAGGATTATACACAATCACCTGAAGCCAAATAATGTGGCCCGAGCACATTTGAAACCCCATTTTAGTCCATAGTCACGTGTCCACTGCCAGAACTTCCTCCAAAAGAGGTCCAGTGCTGCAATCTGTGCCAATGCCACCCAGTCCCCTCGGTGTGATGATTCACACCGTGTATCCTTCTGGTACCTTGAGGACCCCACTGATGGACAATGTCCATTACTGATTCAGATGGGAAGTATCCAATGTTCATCATCCAAGTATCCATATCACACAAACAGTGATAGGGGCCAGTGAAGAAGGATTCTCCCATGCCAACTAGCTCCCTTTTTGTAATATCTCCCACCATGTAGCCTGCAGGTGTCTTGAGAAGCCCACTATTGGACAAAGTCCATTACTAATGAGAAGTGTCCAGTGTCCATCACTAATTGCAATGGGAAATGTCCAGGCAGTGATGGAGGCCACCAAAGATTGATTTTTCCCTAACACTGATCCACCTCTCCACCAATCAGATGCACCGGGTCTGGTTACCCTGTCACCCTGTCGCAGGAGACATGAAGGACCCCGCTTGTTGCCGTCACCCGCTGCCCCACCAAGACAGGGTAAGTGCTGGGCAGACGGCAAGCGGGTGAGGGTCACACTGGCAGCATTAAATGGGCACACTGGCAGCATTTGATGGGCACACTGGCAGCATTTGGCACAGTGGCAGCATATGATGGGCACACTGCCAGCGTTTGATGGGCACAGTGGCAGCATTTGATGGGCACAGTGGCAACGTTTGATGGCACAGTGGCTGTGTTTGATGGGCACAGTGGCTGTATTTGACAGGCACAGTGGCAGCGTTTGATGGGCACAGTGGCAGCATTTGATGGGCATAGTGGCTTCTTTGATGGGCACAGTGGCTGCGTTTGATGGCACAGTGGCTGCATTTGATGGCACAGTGGCTGCATTTGATGGCACAGTGGCTGTGTTTGATGGCACAGTGGCTGTGTTTGTTGGGCACAGTGGCTGCGTTTGATGGGCACAGTGGCTGCAATTTAAAAAAAAAATCAGTTTGTTTGCGCCCCCAAAAGGCTTTGAGCACCAGCCGCCACTGGTGCACCAGCAACATCGTCCAGTTAAAATTAGATATGTTTAGCTACAGATTGGACGCTACTCAGAATTCCACTCTCTGTGGGTGACAGGTGCTCTTTAGTGCATGAATTATAGAGGGAATTCAATAACAAGTTGCTTTTTTTTTCTCGATGCCAGATTTGTTTGTACCGTTTCATTTAACTTACATCGAGTTACCGGAATGGGCAGCGCACAGTCTAGAGGGATGGTACAGTAAATGTGTGTCGCCATATGTGTATCCAACAGGGAACGGCGCGCTAGCTTCTTTGTAACTGCTCAATTAGCTGCAGCCAGTGTGACAAGTCTGGATAAGAGATTTCCTGGGAAGAGGAAGGAGCCATTTGATATTTCCTGGCTGTAGGTTGTAGATGACTCAAACTATATGGTCAAAGATTGGTGGACATCTGGCCATAACACCTATATGAGCCATTCTAAAACAATGGTCATTAGTATGAATCCCCCCCCCCCTTCTTTTGCAGCTATAAGCCTCAATTTGTGTGTGTCTTGCTCGAAATTGTTGTTCCGCTTTATTCCAAAGGTGTTCAATAGGATTGAGGTCAGGGATCCATGTGGGCGATTTGAGTTTCTCCATGCCAGACCATGTCTTTATGGAACCATGTCTCAATGGAGCTGGCTTTGTCCACAGGGGTACTGTCATGGTGGAACAGAAAGGGGTCTTCACCAAACTGTTACCACAAGGTTGGAAGTCAGTGAAAAAACCCAGCTTGCCTTTGACATTCAAATTAATCTCAAAGTCATTCAGTAGGGTTGAGGTCAGGTCTCTGTACAGGACACTAAAGTTCCTTTACACCCAACCCCTCAAACCATGTCTTTATGGAGTTGGCTTTGTCCACAGGGACAATGTCATGGTGGAACAGAAAAGGGTCTTCACCAAACTGGTACCACAAGGTTGGAAGCCAGTGGAAATTGACATTCAAATGAATCTCAAAGGCATTCAGTAGGGTTGAGGTCAGGTCTCTGTACAGGACACTAAAGTTCCTTTACACCCAACCCCTCAAACCATGTCTTTATGGAGTTGGCTTTGTCCACAGGGACAATGTCATGGTGGAACAGAAAAGGGTCTTCACCAAACTTTTACCACAAGGTTGGAAGCCAGTGGAAATTGACATTCAAATGAATCTCAAAGGCATTCGGTAGGGTTGAGGTCAGGGCTCTGTGCCAGACACTCAAGTTCCTCCACACCAAGCTCATCAAACCATGTCTATATGGTGTTGGCTTTGTACACAGGGGGACAGTCATCTGGAACAGAAAAGGATCTTCACCAAACTGTTACCACAAAGTTAGAAGAGCATAATTATCTCTGTATGTTGTAGAATTAACAGAACCCTTTACTGCTTTGGCAGAAAGCCAAAATTGACTGCTTATTCCTTCTCAAGAGACCGGTGACATCACTTTGAGTGCAGCCTATCCATTCACTGGAGACTGGTGACATCACTTTGAGTGCAGCCTATCCATTCACTAGCGACCGGTGACATCACTGAGAATGCAGCCTATCCATTCACTAGAGAATGGTGACATCACTGAGAATGCAGCCTATCCATTCACTAGAGACCGGTGACATCACTAAGAATGCATACTATTCATTCACTAGAGATCAGTGACATCACTGAGAATGCAGCCTATCCATTCACTAGAGGCCGGTGACATCACTGAGAATGCAGCCTATCCATTCACTAGAGGCCGGTGACATCACTGAGAATGCAGCCTATCCATGTACTAGAGATTGGTGACATCACTAAGAATGCAGTCTATCCATTCTCTAGAGACCGGTGACATCACTAAGAGTGCAGATTATCCATTCACTAAAGACTGGTGACATCACTGAGAATGCAACCTATCCATTGACTAGGGACTGGTGACATCACTGAGAATGCAGCCTATCCATTCTCTAGAGACCGGTGACATCACTAAAGCTCCGTACACACGGCCGAGGTTCTCGGCAGAAACCAGCGAGAACCTCGCTGGCATCCTGATTCTGCCGAGAACCTCGGCCGTGTGTACGGATTCGGCGAGCATCCCATCGGGAATGCCGTCGAGCCGAAATAGAGAGCAGGTTCTCTATTTGCTAGATGGCCCCTCAGGATGAATGGCTGGTCGCCTTTCCCGACGGGCTGGTCACCGAATCTGACGGCCGGGCGAGAACCTTGACGGGCAGAACGATGTGTTCCGCCCGTCGAGGTTCTCTGCCGTGTGTACGGGGCTTAAGAGTGCAGCTTATCCATTCACTAGGGACCGGTGACCAGGGCTGGACTGGGACAGAAATTTGGCCCTGGACTTCATCCAGACTGGCCCACTTTAACAGGTATCTCCCATGGCGGCTGGACAACACCCGCACTCTTGTACTCGGGAACACTGGCCAAGCCTACAAATGCCCGGTCTGGTTCAAGAAGTGTCCGTGTGTTTTGCTAAACTTTACTTGACGGAAAGAAAACTGTTTTCTTGGAGGACTTTCGCTCTCAGGCGCCATTTGTCTCCACATGTCATGACAGTCAGAAGTGGCGTTTTTATGAAGCCACCCTGGGAGCCTGAGATGCTTTTAATGGATGACTGTCCTCAAGTTTCAAAGATAAATGGGAGATAAAAGGAATAGAAGAATAGATTCTGTGGTTGGAAGTGTTTTAATATGATTCCAATTTGATGTGTTTGAAATGAAAACATATGTTCACTTGCTGAGATAGACGGCGAGACTTCCTGAGCCCTATTCTCCCGCCTGTCTGCTAATGGAAAGTTGTTAACGGGAAGTTGCCGTTTCCTGAAACTTGGCCAAACGTGCGGGTAAGAGACGGGCGACTCCGGTGACAGCCTGAAACTGACACTTTTCTCTCGGTAATGTCTGCCATGGAGTCCTAGAGCCCAGAGTAGACGTAAACTCAATCACGAAAAAGTCCTGCAAGCTTTATCATGTTAATGTCATTTAAAAAAAATATTTTTAATGCTTAAAAATCTGAAGTTTTCATTAAAAATAATCCTCACAGCTCCCACCATGAAGATCTTTGATCAAGTACTTTCTGTTATAGGGTGACCACTCTGTGTCCTGGCCTCCCAATTGTCCTCCTGTGTTGTCACCCTGGTACATGGGCCTCCAGTGGAGACCACAAGTGGCCATTTTGGAGAGAAGGGGTCCTCCTAAAGGGGCGGTATATTTCCATAGTTGCCTGTAAAGTCCCGCCCCTTTAAGGGGACCCCTTCTCTCCATGTATTCATAGATGGGATGTCAGCAACAGTGTAATCACTAGTTGGTGCAACAATCTCTGTTTAGTTATACAAGTGGCTATTTTGCACATGCATTACACAAGTATGGTCCACTGGGGTCACTATCAGGAAATTCCCTCTAAGATATGTTATGCAGGCATTGTTAACCACTTCAGCCCCAGACCATTTGGCTGGCCAAAGACCACAGCACTTTTTGCGATTCTGCACTGCATCGCTTTAACTGATAATTGCGCGGTCGTGCGGCGTGGCCCCCAAACAAAATTGACATCCTTTTTTCCCCTCACAAATAGAGCTTTCTTTTGGTGGTATTTGATCACATCTGCGGTTTTTATTTTTTGTGCTATATACAAAAATAGAGCGACAATTTTGAAAAAATATTTTTTTACTTTTTGCTATAATAAATATCCCCCAATATAAAAAAAAAAAAGCAAATTTTCTCAGTTTTCTCGGGGAAGACTGGCCAGTTTAGGTCCATACGTATTCTTCTATATATTTTTGTTTAAAAAAAAACCGCACTAAGCGTATATTAATTGGTTTGCGCAAAAGTTATACAGCTAGATTCACGTACTTCGGCGCATCTTTGTGCGGGCGTAGCGTATCTTCTTTACGCTACGCCGGCGCAACGTTGAGAGGCAAGCATGGTGTTCACAAAGAAAATGCTCCCAACGGTGCGCCGGTGTAGCGTATAGTTGTCGGCATTAGGCGGCGTACACGCGACCGAGCTTCTCGGCAGTGTCCAGCGAGAAGCTCGCTGGGAGACATATTCTGCCGAGGTTCTCGATCGTGTGTACACTTCCAACGAGCGTCCCGTCGGGAAGCTCGTCGAGCCAAAAAAGAAAGCACGCTCTCTTTTTCCTCGTTGTTCAATGAAGGACTTTGGCTCAACAAGCTTTTCCGACCGCTCATCGGGAACCTCGTCGGGCGGAACGATGAGTTTAGCCCGACGAGGTTCTCGGACGTGTGTACGGGGCCTAAGTCGACATAAGTCAAAGTAGATGAAAGTGGGCTGGAAGTGGGCGTGATATATTTAAATGAAGCGTGACCGCATGCAAATGATGGGCTGAGCTTCAAAAAACGAACTGTGCATGCGTCGTATCTTGGACGCATCCTAGTGCGCATGCTCACAGTCACGTCGAAATAGCTGCTTAAGATACGTCAATACACTGCCTACGACGTGAACGTAACCTACGCCCAGCCCTATTCACGTACTACGTGAACGCCATAAAAATCTACGACGTCCGTTCCCTGGTCCATACCTTTGCATGGGTTGCGCCTCCTATATGGGGAATAACTTTACGCAGGACGTAACCCTTACATAAATCGCTTAAAACATGCACCGGGCGCAAGTATCTTACTCATTTGCATATTTAAAATGGGAACGCCGAATGTGTCCAGCGTAACTATGCGCCCACGATACGATGGCGTAGGCAAGTTACGTCGGGCAGCTGAAGCCTTATTTTTCAACGTATCTAGCTTTGTGAATCGGCGCAGAGATACGACGGCACACATTTGGACTTACGACGGCGTATCTCGAGATATCTCAAGTCCTACGTGAATCCGGGCCATAGCCTCTACAAAAAAGAGGATAGTTTTATGGCATTTTTATTATTCTCTTTTTTTTACTAGTAATGGCGGCGATTTGCAACTTTAATCAAGACTACGACATTATGGCGGACACATTGCACACTTTTGTCATTTTTACAGCGATCGGTGCTATAAAAATGACACTGGAAGTGAAGGGGTTAATTACTAGTTGGCGCTGACGGTATTAAGTGTGTCCCAGGGAGTATTTCTAACTAGGGAGCTACCAGTGACACTTCACTGATCACTGTTCCTGATCACATGGAGCAGTAGATAACTGACGTGTCACTAGGCAGAACAGGGGAATGCCTTGTTTACAAAGGCCTCCCGCTGTTCTATCTTTGCCGACTGCAATCGCGGGCCGCCCGGGAACATCAATTCCCGGGACCCGCGGGCGCATTAAAAGGCGGGGCGGCAGATTTATAGGGACATACAGGTACACCCATTTGCCCGCCCGTGCCATTGTGTTGGCGTAAATCGGTGGTCGGCAAGGGGTTAAAGCTCTTGTAGACCGGAAAGGGCTGCAAAGAGGCTGCAGAAGATTAGTAGGCAATTTTATTTTTTATTTTTTTGGACAGAAAGAAGAGGGATTAGAACCCCTGCCAGGTTATTTATTGCCGTCTGTTCATCTTCTCTATTTGTCCAGTTTACCACTATGAGGGAAAAAGAAAGAAAATCCCAAATTTTGGTTGAAACCAGAACAGGAATAGAGGGGAAATCTTCAGATGGGGTCACTAATTCAATGCAACAGAAGCCTCTGCGCCAATAAGAAAAGAGTCCCGCCCCGAATTGTGCAAGAGAAATACACCAGGGCCAATAGAAACACCTTCCTTTAACCTCACTTTTGTTAAGCTGTCCCAGTAGGCCTCATATGGTTATATTGTGGGAAGTCTGTTAAGGCCGCAATGATAATAGTTGGCCGCAGAAGTTACAGAAGTATGGATCTAAGAATCACCTTCTGATGAAATCTCACCACTGTGGACTTAGGTGGCAGAACATGTCACCCCGTCGCTATCTACAGCCCCCACTAAGGAAATTGAATTACAGCTATGGCCCAAGCCAAACCTGGAACCCAAATAAATTAAGATAACCTGTCACAACATCCCCAAGCAGCTTCCTTTTGACCCCAGTGTGCAGCTCCTGTACGTTTGGCCGATTTCACCCTCCCGCGTCCCTCGTCTACCCCCCACCCCCCCATCGCACACACAAACGCTTCCGTCTTAGCCCAGTATGCTTTCAATTATCCGTTAATAATATATTATGATTCAGAAAAGAAGTAAGAATGCAATGCCAGATTTCATGGTCTAAAGATACCATATGTGAAGGATCTAATTCATAAAACGCTGTCAGCAATGTATACACGGCGCAAAGTGACAAGCAAAACACAGCCGGGCCGCTTTTGTTCGAGGAAATGTGTAAGTAGGTGACATATGTTTCTACATGAAATCTATTATCTTGTCTTCTACTGTTACCAAAATCTCAGGATGTGGTTTTGGCTACCACGTAAATCTTATTTGTGAGATTCGAGAACTAGGTGTCAGGGCCGATCCTGGAAGGGTGCACCGGGCACCCAGGCTCCGCAGAGGTGGGGGCGCCAAAGTGCTACCCTCCCTCCTCCTCTCCTTGTGTGTGGCCTGGCACGTTAGTGTGGGCACAACCGCCCAGGGGGCGAACTGACCGCCAGCAGTTCTCAGCCCCTACTGAAGCCCGCTCAATCTACCATCCCAGTGTCTGTGTCTGTGTCACAGCTCCTCCCCTGTGGACTCTGTAGACAGTGGAGTGGTGGGTGAAGGAACCGTTGGTGCCCCAGTAGGAGGGAAAAAATAGTGTGGTAAGGTGGCAGATGAGAGGACCAGGGGAGGGGAGCCCGTCACAGAGACACTGCATTGGATGGGCACTGATGAGGCTGCAATTGATGCATAGATCTCTTGTATAATTTCCGCAGTCTCTGACCATCTTCTGTAACATGTCTGCAGTCTCTGACCATCATCTATATCATGTCTGCAGTCTCTGACCATCTCCTGCAGTATGTCTGAAGGCTCTCACTAACAGACTCTGTAACAGAAGCCCTCTCTAGAGGATGTACTGTTAAAAGATCATGGGAGTATCCCAGGGTAATGAAGACTCCTTAGGGGAGCATCTCTGAGTTGGGTCGTTGCCATAGAAACATCTGTAAAAGGGAGGAGTTATTAAGATGACCACGCCTAAGCGGGGGCGCCAGAAATATTTCTGCACCCAGGCGTCTGTGACCCTAGGATCAGCCCTGCTAGGTGTGTCGGGGAAGACTGGCCAGGGGCAAATGCTCTATGGGTCTCTCACAAGTAGAGTTTGCAGCCACGATGGAAAGAAAGCTTCGGTCTCTGATGCCTCATTGTTCTCGTTCACCCTTATGAACTATTTCTTTAAAAAAAATTAAGTAAAGGAATAAGTTTCTGATGTTGAGAACAATGACTATATGTAATCTGTTACCAAAATCTCAGAACATTGTTTCAGATACCACACGATCCTCATTTATGGGATATGAGTACTAGGTGTGCCAGGAAGGTCTGGCCAAGACCCTATGGGTCTCCCATAGGTAGGATTTGTTGCCAGGAAAAGAGGAAGGTCTTGGACTTTGATGCTTCATTGTTGCTTTATCTTGACCTTAAGATCACTTCCAAATTTTGTTAAAATTTTCACAAAGTAAAGGAAATAGTTCCCAATGTTGAGAAAAACGACAATCAATCAATAATCTGTTATCTTGTCTTCTACTGTTACCAAAATCTCAGGACATGGTTTTGGATACCACGTAATCCTCACCTGTGAAATTTGAGAACTAGGTGTGCCGGGAAGACTGGCCAGGGGAAAATGCTCTATGGGTCTATCACAAGTAGGGTTTGCGGCCAAGATGGAAAGAAAGCTTCGGTCTCTGATGCCTCATTGTTCTCGTTTACCCTTATGAACTATCACCTACAAATTTCAAATTCTTCAATAAATGGAATCAGTTGAGAACAATGACTATACATAATCTAATAACTTGTCTTCAACTGTTACCAAAATCTCAGAACATTGTTTCAGATACCACATGAACCTCATTTGTGGGATATGAGTACTAGGTGTGCCAACAAGGGGAGGAGAAAGAGCAAACACCATATGGGTCTCTCATAGGTAGGATTTGTAGCCAGGACAAGAGGAAGGTTTTGGACTTTGAAGCTTCATTGTTGCCATTGACCCTTATCTTGACCTTAACATCACTTCCAAACTTTGTTAAAATTTTCATAAAGGAAAGGAAATAGTTCCTGATGTTGAGAAAAACGACAGTCAATCAATAATTTGTTAACTGTTACTTTACTCTCTATTATCTTGTCTTCTACTGTTTTACTTTGTTTCAAATACTACATGAACCTCATCTGTAGCATATGAGAACGAGGAGTGCTACGATCTAAGAGTCTTTCATGTCTTCAGAAGTAGGGTTTGAAGCCAGGACAAGGAGAAGACCTCTGTCACTGATGCTCCATTGTTCTCGTTGACCCTTATAAATGATCATCTAGAAATCTTTCTTAAAATGTTGAAATCAAACAATGTTCGAGAAAAAAAAAATGATAAACCATGGGGTCTAGGCTGTGTTAAAGAATAGAGAGGAGTGCTCAGTCCAGGGGGACCATTTATTATTAAAAATATGATTTATACACTAGTATTATTTCTCTTATATGTGCTATCCCTCACTTTATATAGGCATTGTTCTTATATATTTGTACCACCATCTATCTTTTTCAATAAAAGTTTGTAAACAAAACCAAAAAAAGAAATGTTTCTTAAAAGAAAGGAATAAGTTCCTGGAGTTGAGAACAATGGCCATACATAATCTATTAACTGGTCCTCTACTATCTATTATCTTGTCTTCAACTGTTATCGAAATCTCAGAACGTTGTTTTAGATACCACATGAACCTCACATGTGAGATATGAGTACTAGGTGTGTCAGGGAGGGCTGGCCAGGGGCAAATTTCCTATGGGTCTCTCTCTCTCACAAGGAGGGTGTGTGTGGCCAGGACGAGAGGAAGGTCTTGGTCCTTGATGCTTAATTGTTGTCCGATATTGGCCAATTTCTAAATATCGGCATCGGCCAGAGAAAAACCCATATCGATCGACCTATAATCTTCTATACTAACGTCACCAGGGGCCCAGATCTTTCTTCTGGGTTCTCTCACCCGACCCTCTTGATGATGAGCCACTGCAAAAGCGCAGTGTGCCCAAGAAGTGTGTTGGACAATGCCCTGGAGCCTCCTGGGATGGGTGATGTGAGTATCCCAGCAGGCTTTGAGAAGGGGAGGGGAAGCTGTTATCTTTGTCTAGACAAGATAGCCGGAAGTGTGGGGTCACTGGTGGGACCTGCAAAAAGGGTATATAAATTGTATTTATTTTTTTCTGATTGTGTATCAGGAGGGAGGATATCTAAAGCACTAAAATACAGTGAAGGGACCCTAAAAAGGGACCCTAAAAACACCAAGCTGTCACTTCTAAAGATATCGGGCCAGATCCACATACCTTTGCCGCCGGCGTGGCGTGACCCATTTACACTACGCCGCTGTAAGTCACAGCGGCAAATCCTTTTCCTCAAAAAAATGCCGCTGTAAATTACGGTGGCGTAGCGTAAAAGTGCCGGCGTATGCGGGTTTAATTCAAATAACTAGTGGGGGGCGTGTTTTATTATAATTAAGAATGACCCAACGCAAACGATGCTTTTTTTAAACTGCGCATGCACTGGCCGTGGACGTATCCCAGTGCGCATGCGCAAAATCACGTCGCAAAACATCAATGAAAACGACGTGAACGTAACTTAAGCAAATCCCTATTCGCGAACGGTTTACACAAACGACGTGAACGACGGAAAAATTGACATGGCCCAACGTCCATACTTAACATTACGTACGCCTCTATACAGCAGGGGTAACTTTACGCCGGACCTGCGCTCACGCTACGCAAACGATGTAAAAACACTGCGCCGGACCTACGTACGTTCGTGAATCGGCGTATCTAGCTCATTTGCATATTTTACACGGACACACAATGGACGCGCCCCTAGCGTCCAGCGTAAATATGCATCTAAGATACGACGGTGTTAGAATCTTACGCCAGTCGTATCTTAGCGTAAGTCCGGCGTATCATGTTTTCTGGATAGAAAACAATGACACGCCGACGGGAAATTCGAATTACGCCGGTGTATCTGTAGATACGCCGGCGTAATTCCTTTGTGGATCTGGTCCATCAAGTATGAACAATTATTTTCTTGAGAAAGCTCCATATTGTCCCTGAGACACCATAAACCCTGCCCACTGTCCACACTTGACACACCCACTTTTTGGTGGGTTCCCACCCCTGAATATGCAGGAACTGCCCACTCTTGGATCCTCAGTTAGTACCCTTTTTTTGAGTTACTGTGCATATTTAGAAACTCAAATGGGGTGATGCTGTGATCCCGGGACATGGGACAGTCTTGGAAAACCCAAAAGAGTATGCATCTATGAAGCTGGGTATTTTAATGTTGTGCTGCCACCTTGTCATCTGCATCCCAGTGGAAACTGCAAACATTTCTTCCGACACATAATGCAGGCATGGTCCACCCTTGTCCTGAATATAATGATACATCGGTGGATGTATCATTATATTCAAGCTTAATCAGCTGCGAATCCCATTAGCATCCTATGTGGTGAAAGTAGAGATAAGGTTCTGTCACAAGCCAGGTGCCCCCTCATTGTCGCTCTTCAGGTGTTCTCTGACTAGGGGGCTCTCTGTACAGACAGCCTTATAGAGATTGATTACATTCCATGCACACAAAGGGCGCTGTAACTGCTTCATCGCTGGGCCAGCTTAGCACAGGCACACCTTTCATCTGTCTCTCCGACACATGAAGATTGATAAATGACTTCTCCTATCATTATACTATTAAATTACTAATCCCTTGGAAGTATTATCTTCACTCATGGTCTTGTCATTGTCAGGGCTTAGCGAGTACAAGCTCTGAAAACTAAATTTAGTGTTACAATATCGTACATAGAAGGATTTTCATGGGTGTGTGCTTTTTTTTATTATTTTGAATATATGTTCCTCCGAGATATGGTACTTATGATGCTGGTTGAACCTGCTTGGAGTCTTGGGAGGATTGGGAAGTAGAACCTCTCGAGTTCCTCGGTTTTTGGGACTTGGGTGATAGATCCCCTAGAGTTCCTAGAGTTGTTCAGTCTTGGAGACTTAGAAAGTAGAACCTCCGGAGTTCAGAGAGTTTCTTGGTCTTGGACACTTGGGCAGTAGAACCTCTAGAATTCCTAGAGTTCTTCAGTCTTGGAGACTTGAGAAGTAGAACCTCTAGAGTTCCTCAGTTTTGAGGACTTGGGCGCTAGAACCTCTAGAGTTCCTAGAGTTGTTCGGTCTTGGAGACTTGGGAAGTGGAACCTCCAGCGTTTAGAGAGTTCCTTGGTCTTGGGGTCTTCAGAAGTAGAACCTCTAGAGTTCCTGGGTCTTGGGGACTTGGAAAGTAGAATCTCTAGAATAGCTTGGTCTTGGGGTCTTCAGAAGTAGAACCTCTAGAGTTCCTAGAGTTGTTCGGTCTTGGAGACTTGGGAAATGGAACCTCCAGCGTTTAGAGAGTTCTTTTGTTTTGGGGACTTGGGCTGTAGAACCTCTAGAATTCCTTGGACTTGAGGTCTTCAGAAGTAGAACCTCTAGAGTTCCTGGGTCTTGGGGACTTGGGAAGTAGAACCTCTAGAGTTCCTGTGTCTTGGGGACTTCAGAAGTAGAACCTCTAGAGTTCCTGGGTCTTGGGGACTTGGAAAGTAGAATCTCTAGAATAGCTTGGTCTTGGGGTCTTTAGAAGTAGAACCTCTAGAGTTCCTGGGTCTTGGGGACTTGGGAAGTAGAACCTCTAGAGTTCCTGGGTCTTGGGGACTTGGGAAGTAGAACCTCTAGAGTTCCTGGGTCTTGGGGACTTGGGAAGTAGAATCTCTAGAATTCCTTGGTCTTGGAGACTTCAGAAGTAGAACCTCTAGAGTTCCTGGGTCTTGGGGACTTGGGAAGTAGAACCTCTAGAGTTCCTGGGTCTTGGGGACTTGGGAAGTAGAACCTCTAGAGTTCCTGGGTCTTGGGGACTTGGAAAGTAGAATCTCTAGAATAGCTTGGTCTTGGGGACTTCAGAAGTAGAACCTCTAGAGCTCCTGGGTCTTGGGGACTTGGGAAGTAGAACCTCTAGAGTTCCTGGGTCTTGGGGACTTCAGAAGTAGAACCTCTAGAGTTCCTGGGTCTTGGGGACTTGGGAAGTAGAATCTCTAGAATTCCTTGGTCTTGGGGACTTCAGAAGTAGAACCTCTAGAGTTCCTGGGTCTTGGGGACTTGGGAAGTAGAACCTCTAGAGTTCCTGAGTCTTGGGGACTTGGGAAGTAGAACCTCTAGAGTTCCTGGGTCTTGGGGACTTGGAAAGTAGAATCTCTAGAATAGCTTGGTCTTGGGGACTTCAGAAGTAGAACCTCTAGAGTTCCTGGGTCTTGGGGACTTGGGAAGTAGAATCTCTAGAATTCCTTGGTCTTGGGGACTTCAGAAGTAGAACCTCTAGAGTTCCTGGGTCTTGGGGACTTGGGAAGTAGAACCTCTAGAGTTCCTGGGTCTTGGGGACATGGGAAGTAGAACCTTTAGAGTTCCTGGGTCTTGGGGACTTGGAAAGTAGAACCTCTAGAGTTCCTAGGTCTTGGGGACTTGGGAAGTAGAAGCTCTAAAATTCCTAGGACCAGATCCACGAAGATGGGAAGCCCGCGCGGCGTATCCCATTTACACTACGCCGCTGTAAGCCACAGCGGCGTATCCTTATCCACAAAGAAATGACGCTGTAACTTACGGCGGCGTAGCGTAAATGGGCCAGCGTACGCGGGTGTAATTCAAATTAACTAGTGGGGGTGTGGTTTAGTATAATTATGAATGATCCGACGCAAACGATGCTTTTTTTACACTGCGCATGCGCCGGCCATGGACGTACCCTAGTGCGCATGCGTGAAATCACGTCGAAAATAGTCAATGAAAACGACGTGTACGTAATATACGCAATTCCCTATTCGCGAACGAGTTACGCAAACAACGTAAACGATGTCCAGTATGTTCAGGGATTGCCGTATCTACCTCATTTGCATTTTTAACACGGACGCACCCCTAGCGTCCAGCGTAAATATGCATCTAAGATACGATGGTGTAAGAAACTTACGCAAGTCGTATCTAAGCGTAAGTCCGGCGTATCTTGTTTTCTGGATAGAGAACAATGACACGCCGAAATGGGAAATTCGAATTACGCCGGTGGATCTGGCCCCTAGAGTTCCTTGGTCTTGGGGACTTGGGAAGTTGAACCTATAGAGTTCCTTGGCCTTGGGAACTAGGGCTGTATAACCTCACTACTAGAGTTCCTGACTTAACTGGTATTCACATCTGTGTGTTCATTCCTACTGTTCCTCCCTCCATCGCATTCTCTGCGCCCTGAGCCCACCCCATTTTGAAGCCAATTAGAGCCTCTGGTTCTAATAGATAGATAGATAGATAGATAGATAGATAGATAGATAGATAGATAGATAGATAGATAGATAGATAGATAGATAGATAGATAGATATGTAGACAGACAGACAGACAATTAGAGCCTCTGGCTTTAATTAGGTGTTTAAAAAAGAAACGCCCCCCCCCCCATTGGAATTCATGCATCTTGGGTCCTGCATAGGGGCCGAAGAACGGATAGAGGGGCGGTGCCCATGCGCCCTTATTGGATGGGCAGCCCCTGAATTTAAGCTCTAATACTTAAGCCAGAACAGGTTCTCTTTAGGCAGAAGATACAAAGATAACTTATATTGTATTCATTTACACAACAAAAGGAAGCAGAAAAAAGTCGAACTGCTTATAATAATGTCTTAAAACTCCAAATTCTGTACATTTCAGGTTCACTTCTTATAATGTTTAGTATTCCGGCGCTTCTGGCGGGATGGCATTGCCGGGGAAAATGCGGATTTATTTGTACAAATACCGTCTTTCGCACCCTAAGCATTTTTATTCTCCAAACAGTCGGATTTTCAAGCGTTTTTAAACAAATATAATTGGACATATGGCGTATAACAGGCATATAATGGGTTTTAGACAGACTCCAAACTTGGCACATCTACCCCCACTTACTCCGCCTTTGATCCTAAATCTTGTGAATCTCATTTGCTGCTTCCCTTTGTGCCGGGCCCTGGATAATGTCTATATATGTTCTCCGCCCAGTCTCTTTATTTTATATATCTTTTACAATGAATAAAAACAAGAAAAAAAAGACATAAAACTTCCAGAAGAACAAGAGGGGAATTTTACATTTGCACATGCTGTTTAATATAGATAGATAGATAGATAGATAGATAGATAGATAGATAGATAGATAGATAGATAGATAGATAGATAGATAGATAGATAGATAGATAGATAGATAGATAGATAGATGGATAGACCAGTGAATAGATAGATAGATAGATAGATAGATAGATAGATAGATAGATAGATAGATAGATAGATAGATAGATAGATAGATAGACAGACAGACAGACAGACAGACAGACAGACAGACAGATAGATAGATAGATAGATAGATAGATGCAGGGGTCAGGAGTAAGCCTGAAAACAGAGTGCAGTGGTCAGGAGTAAGTAACAGAGTGGTGGGGTCAGGAGTATGCAGAAAACAGAGTGCAGGGGTCAGGAGTATGCAGAAAACAGAGTGCAGGGTTCAGGAGTATGCAACAGAGTGCAGGGGTCAGGAGTATGCAGAAAACAGAGTGCAGGGGTCAGGAGTATGCAACAGAGTGCAGGGGTCAGGGGTAGGCAGAAAACAGAGTGCAGGGGTCAGGAGTATGCAACAGAGTGCAGGGGTCAGGGGTATGTAACGTACACAGTGTAGGGGTGAGGAGTATGTAACGTACACAGTGTAGGGGTCAGGAGTATGTAACATACAGAGTGTAGGGGTCAGGAGTATGTAACATACAGAGTTCAGGAGTTAGGAGTGACAGGAGTAATTTAATATTATTCCACCTGCTCCAAAAACAAAAAAGAAGTCTCCTCTCTGCCCTAGGCCCTCCTGTTGGACCAATGGAATACTGAGCTGGTATAGGGAGGCCGCCCCTACCCCCCCTATCAGTGGCCCTCCCCCCTATCAGTGGCCCTCCCCCTCATCAGTGGCCCTACCTCCTATCAGTGGCCCTCCCCCCTATCAGCGGCCCTCCCCCCTCATCAGCGGCCCTACCCCCCCCCATTAGTGGCCCTACCCCCTATCAGCGGCCCTCCCCCCTCATCAGCGGCCCTACCCCTCATCAGCGGCCCTACCCCCTATCAGTGGCCCTCCCCCCTCATCAGCGGCCCTACCCCCCTTTTAGTGGCCCTACCCCCCTATCAGTGGCTCTGCACGTAGACATCAGTATTGCATTGCGGCCTTATAGGTATGTACTGTTGGTGATCCGTATTTTACATACAGAATTTGAAATTATACATTTTTTTTCAATCCAAATGATGAAATGGTACCTTAGAAACCTACAGATGGGAAGGGGCTCATGCGAATCATAGAGCGCGGGAGTTGGCGGCAGAGAAGCCATCATTTTCCTGAGAAGCATAAACTAACAAATGTTCCCTTTCTAATCATTGTTGGTTGTGGGATGAAAGATGCGATTGTCTGGAAGCAGTGAATATAGAATGCGTGCTGGCGTTGGGTTCAGAGGTCCCTCCATGCAAAGCCTGCCCTTCTCTCTGGCACTGCATCCTTTGTATAGAATTTTTTGGCAGCTATCTCTTTGCTTGTCGGCTACCTGCCAGGGCAGCTGCTTCTGTAGAAAGTGTCTGCCGAGCCTACGAAAGCGTCACTCAGCAACCAGTCTCTCTCCACGGGGCCCCTTTTCCAAGATAACAAAAAAACGTGCCCTTTAAGTTGTGCCATCCCAGTGAATCGGCGGCTCTTCCATTGCATTGGGACAAGTTGGTGTAAATAATGTATCAGTCACTTGATCGGAGGCGATCTAAGCGATGGCTGTCTTTGATACCAGCCTTGGATGACAGTGGCAGAAATCTGTCGTTGGGGGTTTTAAAAATGGGCCATAAAAAAAAAATTCGATAAAAAGTGATGGAAACAAAGATTGGCCATAGATGGGAGGACTTCTCACCAAAAATGACGATGGTTGGGATAACGGGGAATTCTGAGATGCATCACCTCCAAGACTGGCTGCATTCTCCTTGGTGACTCGGCCAATGGCATTTCTTCCCATTGTATTCCCTCTTATAGAGGAGTCAATTAAATAGATAAGGATAGAGGCAGAATGGATGACATGGGAAGAGAATTCACAAGGAGGTTGACATAGAAACGGTAGAGGCAGAGAGAATGACACAGGGATGGAGAGACATGGAGGATGACATGGGAATGGTAAAGGCAGGGAGGATGATGCAGGATGGTAGAGGCAGGGAGGATAACATGGGAATGGTAGATTCAGGGAGTATAATATGGGAATGGTGTAACAGGGAGGATGATATAGATAACATAGGAATCGTAAGTTCAGGGAGGGTGACATAGGAATGGTGGACACAGGGAGGATGATGTGGGAATGGTAGATTCCTGGAGGATGACAAGAATGGTGGAGGCATGGAGGATAATGTGGGATGGGAAATGGTAAGTTCAAGGAGGATAACATAGGAATGGTAGAGGCAGGGAGGATAACATGGGATGATATAGAGGCAGGGAGGATAACATGGGATGATATAGAGGCAGGGAGGATAACATGGGATGATGTAGAGGCAGGGAGGATGATATAGGAATGGTAGAGGCAGGGAGGATGATATAGGAATGGTAGAGGCAGGGAGGATGATATAGGAATGGTAGAGGCAGGGAGGATGATATAGGAATGGTAGAGGCAGGGAGGATAACATGGGATGATGTAGAGGCAGGGAGGATGATATAGGAATGGTAGAGGCAGGGAGGATGATATTGGAATGGTAGAGGCAGGGAGGATGATATAGGAATGGTAGAGGCAGGTAGGATAATATAGGAATGGCAGAGGCAGGTAGGATGATATAGGAATGGCAGAGGCAGGGAGGATAACATGGGATGATGTAGAGGCAGGGAGGATGATATAGGAATGGTAGAGGCAGGGAGGATGATATAGGAATGGTAGAGGCAGGGAGGATGATATAGGAATGGTAGAGGCAGGGAGGATGATATTGGAATGGTAGAGGCAGGGAGGATGATATAGGAATGGTAGAGGCAGGTAGGATAATATAGGAATGGCAGAGGCAGGTAGGATGATATAGGAATGGCAGAGGCAGGGAGGATAACATGGGATGATGTAGAGGCAGGGAGGATGATATAGGAATGGTAGAGGCAGGGAGGATGATATTGGAATGGTAGAGGCAGGGAGGATGATATAGGAATGGTAGAGGCAGGTAGGATAATATAGGAATG